>VYZM01020055.1:14598-268927 GCA_013398915.1 Dromas ardeola
TGCCGCCGGGGGCACGGCGGCTCGGGGCGGGGAGGCGGTGCGGGGATTCAAGATGGTCTCTGGGAAGGGAAAAAAGCCCGGTGGTGGGGGATCGGCGAGGGCTGCGGGTCCCAGTGGGAAGGGAAGATTTGCCACAAGTGAGGAGAGAGTTTGCCATTTTGAGGGCTGAGGGCAGACAATTTTATTATTTTTTTTCCTAGTGCACTGTAAGCAGGTCTTTCTCCTGGAAAACTGTGGGGTGGAAAATGCCTCGAATTTCACAATTGCATGCAAATATGCCTTAATGTTATCCAGATTCTTTCACTTAGGGACTTACCAAAAGCTGCTCCCTCAGTAAGTGTGCGGCCATGCAAACGTTTATGTATTTGTTTAAACCTAGGCATGTGCCTTTTTTTTTTAAAGATGTGAGCCTAAGTTCTGCCATTTCCAGTGCTTCCATTGACTTCAATAGGGTTACTTAAGGGATTAAGAACTTCTAGTATGATTGAGAATATGCAGGATCGAGCTCCTTTTGAAGACAAGATGTGTTAATTAAAAATATAGTCAGTTTGTTCTGATAAGGCAAAGACAATTAACCCTCTTGATAAGCAGCTAAAAACTCAAATTATCCAAAGAATGATTTTTTTTTTTTTCAATTAGGCACTATTATTAGAGAAATAGCCTTTGATAAGACCATATTTTCACATAAAATTGGGAGGATCTTTTTATAGGTTGTTTCTCTCTGCAACTTTCCTGTAGAAGGGAAGGGGTTGGAAGCTGCATTCCTGAAAAAAACACTCGCCATTCTTACAGTGAATCTCGCCCTCTTTTTTAAAAAAATGAAATGTTACATATCATCACATTCAAGCTGCTTCTCTAATCTTCCAGCACCAGTTATCTAAGGCTTTTCTCAAAACTGCCTTGAGTTTGTAGATTATTTTCTTCATTAAAAACCAATTTTCTCTTTTGACTTTCAGTGCCAAAACCTTGATGCAGTAAATCAGTTGAGGTTTGGAGGTGGGGGGGGAGTCATGCCGCAGAAGCTATGCTCTGCTTCTTCCTCTCTTCCCCCATTATTAAGAAGGTGTCATAACAGAGCGTGGTGCTAGACAGCACAGGTAGAATGACAGCACTCCATTTCCAAATGCTCAGCAAGTCCTGAGGGCTGTAATCAATACAAGTTTTTAGATTAAGCCTGTTAGGAACTGATGCACAGTTCAGACATGTTAGGAGAAGCTTAGAGAAGTGACTCAGGTTAGGAAAACTATTTCTTCTGTAATGTGCCTTCTAGTTTTTGCTGGACCCAGTCCAGCTTTGCTGTAAATGTGATGCCGTCACATACGAATGACGTATGAATCAGTGCTAATGTGGGACCATCAGCCTTTTCTAACCTCTGTCTTGTTCAGGAGACAAGGGTAGTCTCCGTTCTCCTTGTCTGGCAGGGCTGTGCTGGCAGCGTGGAAACAAGCTGGTTCCTTGTTGCCTGTCTCTTCTTGGCCTGCCTACTTGGCCTTTGAGATGATTTGGGTTGCTCACAGGATGAGTGCTTAAATGGGCCCATAAAGCTTGAGGTTTGGCTCCCCCTTCTTGGTTTCATTTGACTGGGTAGTAACGTGACCCACAATGAAACTATCTAGGCCATTTGGGATTTGCCAAATAACATTGGGCTTGTTGTCAAACTGTATTTGCTGGCGCGTGCAAGCAAGTTAAGTAGTGCCAACAGATATTGAATTGATACAGATACAGGAATTTTCCAAATTTGGTGAGGATTCCCTTTGAAAGGAGAGGAATTTGGTCGCAGAACAGAAACAAATACTGAAAAGTGCTTCACTTAAAGGTACTTGTATGTGACGTGCATCCACAGTCACAAGTGCACTGAGGAAGACGCATTCTTGCTATGTGTTATGTTTTGGGGCAGGGGGTGTTAACTCAGTGAAAGAGGCCGTATGGTAATAACAAAGTAATGGGCATGCAACCACTTTTGGAACCATTGCTCTAAGGACAGCACTAATTATACCATTTTTTACCAACAGTTTAAGAAGTAGTTCTTTGAACAGCCTTTCAGATTAGGTGTGGGACTGGTAAGCTGATTAACCTTCAATGGCTAAAAGTAATAGCAGTGCATGTAGGCATGCAAGTTCAGGGGTTTTCCTTTAGGGTTACTATTTTGCTCATGTTTATATTGCAGCAAGACTCACCTCAAACTCCATTGGTCTGAATTGTCTCCTTTAGAGTCCCTAATAGGGACAAGAGCTTCTTCTTAGGTTCTGAGACGGGTTCTCACGCACTAAATGCCAGCCAAAAGAGCTATGCTAGGGTTAGAAGCTGCACTGTATTTCCTCTCCATACATTGGAGTAAAGAAGGAACTGATAATTTCTCAGCCCATCCTGAGGTGGGATGGCCTTATGGTAGCACACACAGGAAAGAATCCATTCATCCACTGAGACCTGTCGACCACATATGGTCCTCTGTGATTTCTTCTCACAATAAGACCTTTTGGATGAAGTGTGAACTTAAGGCTCTTCTTTGAAACGAGGGACACTGTAATCCTGCTTGTCTTGTATTTAATGTTTAAAAGCTGTGTTTCTATATTAGCTATGTAGAGCTAGAAAAATAAATGTTGTATGTAGTGCTCGGTTGACAAAAAATTGTTTGGAGCATTGAAATATTTAAAGACCAGAACACCCAACGGGACAAAAAATGAGCCCATGCTGTAAAACACTGCAGTATGTAAAGAATCACTAGCCCCTGATGGTTACTGCTAATGTGATATTAATGTTTTTCCCGGGTAATGTAATATACCCACAGTATACAAGCACTATAACAATAACAGTTATAATCTTGGTTCATGGCCAGGGCACCCAATTTAAATGGTGCAGTATGTTATAGAGAATACTGATTCTTTGTGATATTCTAATGCTTTGTCAATAACTGGAGGCAAAAATACTTCTCAGTTTATGTAAATGCCGGATAGATTCTGAAGTCCTTCCTCGGTCTAAATTCTCACTGAGATGTGTGATAATTGTGCGTGTGTAAGGATGGCAGACGCAAACCGTGCATTTCCATGGCTTTGGAATTTCAGTGGAAGTCACAGATGCTTTTCTGATTTATTGACAAGACAAGAAGGTTGGAAGAAGGGGAGGTTAGAGGGCATAAGGCTTGTGTGAATTTAGTCTTGCTTTGACTAAGTCCTGTGGGAACACCCTAAGGAGACATTGGGTATGGAAGCAAACCTGCACCCTTTGATGGAGAATGCAGTGAGTTCCCTGTAGTGGGAAAGAAAAAGCACTTTCAGACACAAGTCCTGAGAATAACAGACATTTCTATGATTTATGGCATTACTTCCATTGGAGACTCTAAGGTCCCTGTACAATAAACATTCTGCAACCTGGGCATGCTAACCTTGTACCATTGCCTGAGATCTAGGAGAGAAATTAACTTTATTGTAAACAGCTCTGTAACTGAAAAACCTGGTTTTGTGTTCAGACAGAGAGAAATGCAAAGGAAACTAACAGAGAATGAAGAACCAAACCCAGTTTTATTTTCATACTTTTGCACTTGAATAAAATTTTCATTTGAATGACACGTTTGCACACAGGGGTTGCAGGCAGTGCTGTGTCTGCTGCAACCTGGCCCTGCCTGCCTTCCCTTCAAAAACCCGAAAGCAGTGAGCAGCATGGTATGGAGATGCAGACCTGGCTGCTGCTAATACAGTTTGGGTCCAGAAGCAGTATAGGCAGCCTTCCACAAAGGCAGGGTTTACTATCTTAACTGTTGTGGGTCTAATCACTTCCAGCCTGCTGAGCTGTTTTGTTGGTAAGGGAACACATACATGAATACAAGCTCTGTATCACTCCTCCGTATGCGATGTGCCACGGGCAGTCAGGTCCTGGGCATCGCCGGCGTACCTCATACTAGTGCAAAACTAGTAAACAGCATCAGTCATCAACAAAGTATTTTCATACTGAGAACAGGACTGCTTTTGTTGAAATTAGCAAGCATGTTTTTGGGGTGGAGTAAATTTTTATGTTTCCTTTTGATAGAGTATGTTTGGTTTCCTGACGGTTCGTAAATTTCCATAATTTTCAATGAATCTTCAAGCAACACCAGGTGAAATTCATTATTTGCAGACAATGAGCACAGAAGCCTTGTGCTGCTGGTGAATTCCATCCTAGTGTGATCTAGTGGGGTTCTATTGAATAGGGAAATGCATTTTAGTGACTGTTTTAGACATGGAAGTATTGAAAAGGACAAAGTTCATTGTGTACAGGGAAGAGCAATATTGAGGCATTCCTTATGAAGTGCAATGTCTGGATTAAGCTATCCTAGTTCTTCAAGTTCCCAAAGGGGCTGACTTGGAAGGCTGTAGCAGATATGCAGGAGGTTCCCTGCTCCGTGCTGCCAACTTAAAGTCTCATTCACCTTCCAGATTTCAGTGGGTTAATCTCAGTATAAAAAACCCCGATGTAATGGAATAGAGGGGGCTCTGGCCTGGAGAATGCTTCTCTTCCCTTGTATGGAAGGCTCTTTGCCAGAGCCACACCTTGCAAGAAGTGCATGGAAAACTGCTGGATCAATAATAAGAAGGTGCTATATGTATAGAATGCCTTTAGCTGAAGATTTTGTTTCCCTTGCCATTACTATGGCTTGCCCTGTGCATCCAGTCGTTGAACTTAAGTCTGTACACTTTATCTAATCCTGCAAGACCCAGTTTATTCAAGATTTCCTGTAAAATCACTTTTGGCTGAGTAAAGTCCAAGAGTGTAGGTCTGTTTGTTGGCACTGATTAAAACAAGACATTTAGCCATGAAAGCAGCAGACCTCCAAAAACCACAAGGGGACAACTTGTAGGTTCCGTGTTAAGGATGTTTTCTTAAACTGAGAATGAAACAAAGGAAAAGGTTTTGTTTCTCCTCATCTTCCTTCTTTTCTAAGTTAACAACCGTGGAGATGCTTTTATTTTCATCCAGGTTTTCCATACAGTTGGTCAGTAGATCAAAATATCTGTTCAGTATCAACTTTTTTTTTCTCAGTATCACCTGAGTTGAGTATAAAATGTTTTTTTTTGCTGGCTTTTGCTAGGCCAGAAGCTTCTAGTTTTGTGTGTGCATCTTTATGCATTTAGAAATGTACGACCCGATTTCCTTAAAATGACTTTTATAGATAGTAAGAAAAAAAATGTACAACATGGAGATGATAGATAATGTGTTTTAAAATTAATGTTCTGAAAGCTCAAGAAGTTCTACTGTAATAATTCAACATATCAATCCATTTCTACATTAAATCCTAGAATAAGATCATAAAACAAATCTTAATGAAACCCATTCATTGGAGAATTTGTTAATGCATTTTTGTAACTCATATAGCTAAAAGTGAGCAGGGAGTTAGGTCTTGTCAAATGCTTTTAAGGCTTTTGATGGCTGTGGCTATAATCAGTAAATCAAATGGCTTCCTTAAAATGATGGAAGACCCATATAATCGATGCACCTAAAACGTGCTTTTTCCTGGATTTCTTTTAAGATCAGATGAGAGGCAAAAAAACCTCCTGACCAATTAAATTGTGACGTCTCACTGCTAAACAGTATTTTTGTCCTTTATTAAGAATGGTGCAATGTATGACTCTTACAACTGATGAACTTTCTGATTTCTGAAAACTATCTCATGCTAACGTCACATTTGTCTAAATGTCTTTTTGTCTGTTCTTTTTTTTTTTTTTTAATTTCTTGGTATGGACAGTACTTCAGGGATAGGCGAAGAATGATGCTACGCATAAAATACATATGACAGCTTCTGTGCACTTACCATTTCAGCTATTCTTGTTCCATTATTCTGCACTAATTTGTTTTATTTTTAAAAAATATAGATAATTATGAAGACTTTACAGCTACTAGTGTTGGAGGGTTGTATTCTTTTCAATTTAAACTTTTCTCATGGTAGAGGCCTACTGTGAAATATTTGCTATAACAATGCAAAATAACAAATGGTGAGAGGAAACCAGTAGTTTTTATCTATACTGCTGGCTGAAATTAGCATTCATTTGCTGTAATGATTCAAAGTGAGTCACTTGAAGTTGTTGTTTTAGCTAGTGTCTCTTTTGTTATTTGTGGTAAGTATGATGAAATACATTTTTTAATAATTCTTTTCAGCCTGTACTTGCACTATGCTCTGGAGTACACATGACAGTGTAAGTCATGTTTGAATAAAGCATGAAATGCTTGCATTTAGTGGATTGTCTTCATGCTGTAGCAGCCAAGGAGCTTTTAAATCCATTTTTGTTTCTGTAAAATAAATAGTTATATGAAACTTTTATAAAACATGTAAGCTCAAGTAAACCTATCAATAGGGTTTTATAATACGTTGTTGTGTATTAGTGAGGCAACAACTTAAAATTATTTTGTCTAGATATTAAGGATGTACAATTTTGAGACCGCTATATCATTATTCTATAGAGAGATCAAGTTGCTCAATGGGATATTTAAACATTGACACATTCTCACTCTAGGAATGAATACAAGGAGATACTGAGTGGATGTGTGTATCCATGTAACACCATTGACTTCTGCAGGAGAATGTGGGTGGAAGAGCAGAATTTTGTCCTATTACTTTTATTCTACTATGTGAATAGTCTTTGAGCAGCTCTGTACTTTCTTTAAATACAGTTAAAGCACTTCTGTTAAGATGAAAATTTGGTTGGTTCCTGTGTCTTTCCTCCCTGAAGTGTGAGCCTTGAATCCCACGTATGCAAAGAAAGGATTGAATAGATGCTTGAAATTCAGTTTGACTTACTTGTACTGATTTAGGGCTGTATTTTGAACAATGTAACTAATCAGTGTGATTAAATGCTCCTGTTTTACTTTTTTCAAAGCTAAGACTAAACATGAGCAAAAATTAATACATACCTATCCTTTGCAAATTGTTAAAGCAAAAGCACAATATGAGCTGTGTGACTGTAGCAATTCTGACGGTCTACTTATATACAATGTTCTATTTCCATGGGTTGTATTCCTTACCAAGAATGAAACCATCTCTTTTTTCCCCATATCCAAATGATGCTACTTGTGATGCAAAGTCACAAGTTTGTAAATACCAGAATTGTTTAGAAACTCATCTGTCCCTTGTACTTAGCTCTATGATACAGTCTTTAATCATGCAACAGTTGCACATGATTTTTGCCAACTGCACATTTCTATGCTGCTTTATGCCCAGCTAACGGCACAGTAGCTAAGGAGGCTGTATCCCCCACCCCTATCCCCAGTGACTATGGGTAGCATAAGAGACCTGTTTACTGAGCAGTTCTTTAGTTCTGCCGTAATAGTGGTTTGTGCTTTGTAATGCTAGAGGTCTAGGTTTGCTCCACTGAAGATCCATAGGCAGAGTTTGAGACATGGTAAAAAAGACATGCTGGTCTCCATAAGCAGGGTTATGTCCTCACCCAACACAATG
Source organism: Dromas ardeola (assembly GCA_013398915.1). NCBI lineage: Eukaryota > Metazoa > Chordata > Aves > Charadriiformes > Dromadidae > Dromas > Dromas ardeola. The sequence continues at coordinate 22,022 of VYZM01020055.1, forward strand.
AAGGCTGTGGTCTGGAATGAGGAGCCCAGTTTCTGTTCTGTAGGGGCCTGATGGAAGACTTAGCAAGTTTAGTGAGGAGTAGGTCTTCCCACCACAGTAAGCCTGCTTATCCTTTTGCTTACAGGGGAATAAATTTGGAGCAAATCCTTCGAGTTTTCTATTTGTTTGATGACTGTCGGAAAAGATATTAACATATTTAAATGATATTTGTGCATAGTGCCAACCTGAGCATGCTTGTGGGGGGCTTTGACAGATCTGCATACAGATTTGAAAGTGCAGCCTCTGTTGTTACCAAGGTCTGCGCTACAACACACTGAGCAGAGGTTTCCTCTTGGTTGCCTCTGTGTGCCTTCTCTATGTAGGCAGCAACATGGGAACGTGTCTGGCAGCGTTCTGGGAATATGTCTGGCTGCTTGTGTCTGACCTTCTGCCAGCGTGTCCCCAAAGAGGGCCTGTGCGTCACTGAAGGGAAAGGGAAGGCAAAATTAAACTGGTGTGCCGGCTTCTGGAAAGCGGTGGGGGGCACAGCTTGGCAAGGTCCACCTTACAGGAGAGGCTGGGATGCTATGGGTGCGAATGTGCAGCAGTGCAGGGGAATGGTAGGGAGGAAGCATTTCGGTAACCTGCTCCATGCTCTTTGCAAAGGAGGTGACTTCTCAGGCAGCTCGTCCTGACCGGCTACATGTCTGTGAGGTGCCTCTTGTCCTCAGGCATTTTGGAGGCTTGAGCAACAAGATTTAGTAGATATGGTAGCTTTGGTGAAGGTGGGTGTTCTAGAGACATGCTGTCAGTGTTAAAGGGTTGCTGTTATTTGGAAAAACATTTTCTGATTCTTCTGTGATGATGTATTTTGTGAGTGGAGGAAAGCACTGGTTTCAGTAGCTGAGCAAATCCAGTCTTACATTTTGGAAGGAGTTAAATTGTTTTTCTTGTTGCTTTAAAGCCGCTGTGACTAGTTTAAAGTGATAATCCAAAACAGGTCTGACATTTGAGTGTGTAAAGGCTGACGTGTGGATATACTGCAGTGAACAGAACTGACTTGTGGAAAATGCAGGCTAGAAAATATGAAGTGGGGCACTTCCCAAAGTAAGCAGTGCTGCAGACCCTCATCACAGAAGCCCGCCCTACTCATGCATGTAATTTTGCTGCCTTTGAGATGCTACAGTTCGTTCTTGCTTTTCTGCAGCATGAGCTGCTCTGTGCTGCGCTTTACATATTTCTATGCCTCCCAGCTGTCTTGCTCAGACTGTGCCAAATGCAGCAAAAGCCAGAACCCCAGGTCTTCTTTTATATGAGTCTGCCTTCTCCAGTTCCTAGCTTAATTCTTCTTGGAGCTGATAACGTGGGCCAGTGATGCTTACAACTTCTCCTTGGGCCAGGCAATAGCGATAACCCAATTGACATTGTGATACAAATTGATTCCCTGGTGAGGGAGTCCTTTGAGTCCTTTCAAAGAGGTGCTGCAAGTCATTAAATAGTTTGAGTACTGCAGCTATTACACGTACATTTTACCCCAAGTCTTTGAAGAGAATTTAGCAATGGATTTATTTGTGGTCTTCTTCTGACCAACTCCTTTCCCAGCCTTGTTGACCCACTTGTGAGTCCCCAGGAGGCTCTGCCCTGCGATGCTCCAAGAGTTCACTAGAGTATCCCTTGTGCGTGTTGTGCAACAAAGCCACAGCTGTTTCCTGGCCTCTGGGACCCTGTGTCCCTACGGATGGAGAGGCAATATTTGCCTCAGTGGATGTTATTTAATATTTTCTTATGCTAGGAACAATTGTTTAATGGATTATGAGTTGTCTCCAAGCAGCACATTGTCAGGGACGTCAATGCAATTGAATGTAAATGATAGCAATGAGAACAGCCCTTCTACCTCGGGGTTATCTGTCAGAATAAACTATGCAGGGGAGTTATAAGTGGGAGTCCTTATTTTATGCTGTGTCTTGCTAGCGTTCGCACAGGCAAAACACTGTTATTGGAGACACTCCTGAAGAAATGTAGGCATAGAACCACTGTTGTGTCATTGTTTTGTCTTCAAAGAGATCTGGGAAGACGAGTGAGTAACTGGAAAGAAATTTTTATTTGTCTTTCAGACCCTTAGGCCCTTTCTTTGCAGATGCTGGGGCTCCCACTCTGTGGGCTGTTAGGCTACAGTGAGTTTAAAAAAAAAAAAAAAAAGAAAGGTGGGTACAGGAAGCTTGGAAACCACCAAAGCAGATTGTCTCTCCCTTTGCAACAAAATCAGGAACAAAGGAATTGATCACTCTGAGCCTGTTAGCCTGCCAAAGAAAGCTGTCAGAGTGTGGTGGGTTGGAAACCTCTTTCCTGGCCTAGCAGTTTGGATGGTGCTACTACTACAGCTTCTCTCGGCTGCCTGGCTGCAGTGCTCACAGGGGCCAACAGATTCTCTTCAGGCTTTCAGCTACGTGGGGAGTTCCCAAGCGCTGGCCCCTGCGGGGCATTTTTTGGGATCTAGGGATCACCTCAGGGCAAGCACTAAAAAATGTGGCAATAGAGCTGGAGGAGCAAGCCCAAAAATGAGTCGGGGACGTGGTGTTGGCTCCAGAGAATGGGTCCAACTTCAGTATTTACTTCCTGTGTGTTTGTAAGCTGTGTAAAGCCTGGATCAAAGAAGGGTGAAGATGCATGAAGTGGGAACTACTTAGAAGTGAGACACACTTATAAAACAGTGGGATCATCAAAACCCCTGACTTGCTCTTGGAATTGATAGGTGCCCAAGTTATGGCCTTTAAAGCTTTGTAGGTATGTAAAGATCTCTCAGGTTGGTTGTAGCTCACAACGAAACCCACCCTGGACTCCCCAGTGAAGCATTCTACCTCCACCTCCCAGAGAGCCTCACCTGGTGTAGAGTAACGGGATTGCCTAATAAGCATGCATAAAATACAACCACCAAGTTACACTGACTTAAAAACTCACACGGTGAGGATGTTAGCATCTGTTCTTTTTGGTAGCCTGATAATTAGAACAGTCATTCAGGAGCTGAAATGAAGGCTGAGCTTTCGCTGCCCTCGGGTAGCCCCACATCTCATAGGAGAACACCCAAACCGCTAGCCTCTCAGGGGGGAGGGAGATATTTGCATGTTCTCTAAGCATTCTTCGGAAACTGCCAGTCCAAAAAAAAATCAGGCTTTGTTGGGCCAAAAGGTAAACAAGTGGGAATGTCATTCTTTAGCTCCTGCAATAATGGCAAATAATCTTGGCTATTATCTGTGAGAATTGGGCTTATGTTAAGATACTAGGTATCGTAAGTAATGTAGGAAAGGGGGGAAAAAAAGCCCTTAAAATATCCCCTTTTTCATTGTTTTCCATAGTTTAACTTGAATCATAGAATAGTTAGAGTTGGAAGGGACCTTAAAGATCATCTAGTTCCATTTGGGCAAGTTTCTATTTGTTGTGCTGATGTTTTTCATTTCTCTCTCACCCACACTACGCACGGAGTTTCCAGCTCCCAAGATTTTGAGGGCTAGGCTGTAGCAGTCTTGCCTTTTGGTGCTTAAATCCCCTTGTGGCCTTAGTGATCTGTTTTTACCTGTGAAAAGGGATAAGACCACTGTTGTACCTCACAGAAGTGTTGCAAGGCTAGATAAAAGTAGGATTAGCACAGTAATGGTCATCAGAAAAGTGCCCCATATAGCTTTTAATTAAAAAAAGAGGTTATTTATCCCAAGACAATGTTGAGGTTTAAGCGTGAAAGGAAGGCCACTGCTTAAGTTAATAGAAGCTCTTCAAGGAGCTCTTGAGGAAATGGAGAGAAGGGGAGATGGTGAGAAGGAACGCATGCATGAAATAAAACCATTCAGATTAGGGCAGGACCTGGCCTAACATTTGTATTTGCATATTTTTTTGTCATTTTTTTGTACTTCCTGATGAAAATTTAAAAATAGCCTAGCACAGTGCAATGCAGTGTTTATAATAGGCACTCAAAAGCACTTGCTTTAGCAATGAGAAATGACTTGGCTTACTTATTCATAGGAAAGGGTAAAAGACATGTATTGTTTTTGGAACAAAGTGCTTCAACCAAGCAAAACCCATGGTATTTAAAAGAGACTGTGAGAAACAAAGCAGTTAAAGTGTCCTGAAGTTATACTACTGGTATATTTCATTCTAAAGAGTGTATAAAGATACACTTAATCACGCTCATGGGATTGGGCAATGGATTTAGATAGCTGCAGGAATGTTTTATTTAAACCCACTTGAAGTTTGCAACAGGACAAAAGATTTTGAAAGGGAAAGTTAAAATAAATAAAACTCTTTGTAATTAATAGGTAAAATGTCTTGTTTGTGTCCCTTGGTTGCAGGAAGCATGAATGACAGCTATGTATTGTTGAGCAGTTGGGCTTAGATCCTGAAAACTAGACAGCATAGACTCCCTTAAAGGCTCTCCTTAAAGGCGGATGCCTCTTAATCTCATGTGGCTGCTCAGCCTGTCTTTCAAAAGTCAGGGGGGTCTTTGCAGCTGTGAAAGGAGCCGCCATCTCCTCCTGCCTGCCAGTGCCTAAGCACCAGCAACTGCTGTCTGTCTTGGCACAGGTGTAGTTAGTTGACTGCACAAGAGCCAAAGAAATAGAGAAAAGCGAGGTCTGGGCCCAGCTTTGAGTATGGTCATAATTTGAATGAGATATCAATCATAAAAAAAAAAAAGTAGCATGCACAGATCCAGTGAGAATGGAGGTGTGAATCCTGCTCAGTTTTTTTCTTGCTGTTTGAAACTCCTTCTGGTTTGTACGACAGACAAAAAGTTCTTTCTACTGGTTTAAGCACTAACCCTAGTTGTCTGGTGTCTAGTTCGGAGCACTGTGCCGTACACGTCACACGAGAAGTATTTGAGCTTGCGTGGCTGGCAGGGAAGGCTGTATTGAGAGGAGCCACTGTGTCTACATTCGGAAAGGAAAAATATTGCTCATGTGCGGTTTTGGCTGTGTGTAAGAATCTTCACATTCAGACTGAGTGTCATGGTGGATCAGTGCATGTGGTACAGAGGGAAACTGTTGGGTGAATCTGTCCTCAGTCAAGGGATGAATTTTACCTACTTAACCATCATGTGTTTCACTTGCATAAAACCATCCTCTTAAGCTTTGCATGAGTAATTAATGTTTTTTTAAAATAAGAATTTACTTAAAACTGGAAATAATCCTCTTGACTGCAGTAGGAATAGCATCTGGGGAAAAATCGTGCAGGGACTGAAGCAATCAGGATTGGGTCCTGAAATGAGTCTTTTCTCTAATGCAACCATAGCCTTGTCTAATGTCTAACTGATGTGCTCTTTCTAACAGATACTAATTTTGTCTTGGGTAATGCCCAGATAGTGGATTGGCCTATTGTCTACAGCAACGATGGATTTTGCAAACTATCAGGATATCACAGAGCAGAAGTTATGCAAAAAAGCAGCACCTGCAGGTATTTGAGAACAGATTTATTTTCTGTTAAATAGCTTGTAGTGTTGTGCTTGTTGCTTGAGGAGAAAAGTAATCTGTTTATTCCAGTTTTGTCTTTTATCTCCTGGGGCAGCATCTGTCAAGTACACTTTCCAGGTGAAACAAAATCAAAGAAGGGCTATTTCTAAATAGATCCTTTTCACACTGTAAACAAATGGCTTTGTGTCTTTGTCTAGTATCTGACTTGAATTTCTCATTTTATTTGTAGTTTTATGTATGGAGAGCTGACAGACAAAGATACAATTGACAAGGTCCGGCAAACATTTGAGAACTATGAGATGAACTCCTTTGAAATCTTGATGTACAAGAAGAACAGTAAGTAGTTGATTAGTTTGTTTGCTAACGTAGGTGTGTAAAGTTGTTTTAAATTATAGTGTAAACTGCAAGTCTGTTAGCCTTGAAGGACTGTGCTTTATCTAGGGCTAAATAAGCCCCATACAAGGAAGAAATGAGAACATTAGGGATGAAAGTCACTCAAGGAGGCAGATGAGGCTCTCTAATTTGTTCTGACGTTTAGAGCAATTTGTGTGTGATGCTTTAAGACAAGAGTCAAGATTCCATCAACAATGATACTACACAAGCTAGGTTTGTGCAAATGGTTTCCGTTCAGAGAATCTACTTTTTCAATTTTTAAAAATTTGATATAGCAAAGGCAGTATTTAGATGCTGTTTTGGAATAAAAAGAACCCATCTTTTGTTTTAGAAGCTGAACTACTTCTGACGTTTTCAGATGAAACTGTCTTTTGTTTTGGACAAAAATTCCTTAATTGGGATATGATTTTTTTCCTAGGAATTTCAGTCCTCCTGTAACTGCATATGTCAGGAAACGAACTACTTGCCCAAAACGTGTTGCCCCATCTAGTGTGGACTATGTCATGGCACAGTTATTGTCATCTACTTAACGTCACCTGGAGTGTAAATACTCTGAGGTCTTCAGCCTGGCCAAATGTTAAGCTGAGAGTCTGCATTCTGTAACTTATTTTGCCCTTAACAATTTTGCCTTCTAATCATGAAACTGGTAGTGTCTGTGTACAGGGGAGGGAACCTTGCAGAAGCGTCCTGCTAGCAGCTCCTTCCCATCAGAGCTGTGATGATGAATTTGATCATTAGTGGGCATGGGGGGCTTTAACCACAAAATAGAACATAAACTCCTATGATGTAATTTTTGACAGTTAACCTCATTGCTGCTTTGTTTCTTGTTAGAAAGACCAGTTTTCTGGGGAAAGGTTATCCCATCTATCTGTATGTGTGAACCATTGGTATTTCTGTTGAAATGACCAGCTAGTACTAATGGAGGTTGGTGAGAGAACCACAAAAGCTAAAAGATAATGCTTATGTATGTTAGTGCTGATCTGTGGATGTGTGGAGCTGCTTGTTTTCTATCAGAATTAATCTGTTCTTCTAAGAAGTGGTAGTGCCAAAGTACACGGAATTGGTTTTTGTCATTTTTTAGAGAGGGAAAAAAACCCCACATTCTTGAGAAATTTTTGCTTCATCTCTCTTCCAGTCTTTCTTCTCTTTTTAGCCTGTTCAAAGCATCATGACCTTTCACACCATGACAGTAGTCAGGGCTCTTCTGGAGCACAGCTTTGCTGGTCCAACTCATTTGAAGAGCTATATCTGCTATCTGAATGGCCTTGCTTTGTGCTTCTTTCCTTCTAGTGTTATCTGCCTTCAGTGTTTACCTATTTCTTAAAGCTGATTTCTGTTCCCAGCTCAGTTAGTGGCCGTAGGGACATATGCAGCTCACATCTATGCATCCAAAGCCAAGTAAATAACTTGCAGTCATGGGATCTTGGAGGGTCTGGAATTCTCTCTTCGTTAACAGTGATTTGGCACCAAGAGGCTATGCAGCTATTCTTCTGTCATTGCTGCAGCATATGGCCTGTAGTAGAGCCTGGGGCCTCTCTGTCTTTTATGCAGAATTAAAGCAAGGTAACTGTAGAGTGAGGGATGTTTCCTGCCCTGCTGTGCACTTCCCTGGGGAGAGGCGGCCTAGAACAAAGTCCAGCTGTGCAGAAGCTGCGTTGTGCAACATGCCAAAAAGCAGAGGGTCGCAGGCATGGGAAAAAGGAAAGCATAGAGCTTGCTTTTAAGTTTAACAAAACGCAGTGCTCTTACGTTTGTTAGATTCATAGCTTTAGAGGTACATTAACTACTGTTGCAGAGACTGACTAATAACACTGGAGAGTTGGAACTGAAAAGGGGACATCCTGGAGCTTTTTTCTCAGAATCAGCCACGTGGTAGAAAAAGACTGTCTTGTTTACCAGTCACTTAGCACCCAGACTGCTAAGTGGTCTTGCCTTTGTGGTCACCTTACCTCTGCCTGCAACTGTGGCAGTTGCCTGCTTGGGCAAAGAATGTGATTGGTTTCAACCTACTCTCAGTCTGAAGGTATTGGAAAGGACCCTGAATTTTGTTAGACATCTTTTTTTTCCTGCTCTTTGTTTCCTTTTTTGTCTCTCTATTCTTCCCTTATTCTATTTTTCTTCTTTAAATTAGCCAGTAAATTAGCCAGGAAATAGATTTTTGTTGTTCTTTACCTGCCCACTCCCTCCCTATAAACTAACAGTCATGATGAATGGCAAGTTTTTCTTCCATTTTTATGTTGTTGAATAATTGGTACATTTTCCACAGCCTACACATTTCATGTACTTCTAGCTGTTTTAACAATACAATCTCTCTCCTTTTGGGGGGGAAAAAAGGAAAACAAAGCAGAAGTTTCAAGTTAACTATGATGTTGCTAGTGCTGGCCAATCTTCATCTTGTACCTTTATGAGCAACAATCATCTCTCTCTCTCTGAGTAACAATTATGTCCTCATCTTACACTAGACAAGTCAACAATAGATTGAGACATTTAATAATGCTACTAGAAGTGATAGGTTTTGGGTTTTTTTGACACTGCCCTCTCCATGGAGGTGACCCAGTGCTAGTATTTACTTCTTTGTGTGATAAGAATATCCCATCTAGATGTCGATAGGTACAGTATATCTAGCAACTTCATTGCAATTCACAGTATCAACACTAGAAACAACATAGGCTGTAGTATTCAGAATAACGATACAATTTTCTGCCTTCATCATGTTTGCATTTATGAATACTGTCTCTACCCTGGCCTCCCCTTTCTCTGTCCAGCCTTCCCCCCCATTCAAAAGTGACTGTCCTCCTTCTTTTCAGACTTGAAGTTAAGATGTGAAAGAGATTTGACGGTTGCTTGGGCTAGGCCCTTGATTGCTTAGCAGATATGTGATGATCATTGTTATTCTCTGGAAGAACTGCTTCCTAGAAATGCAGAGCTCCTTCAGGATAATTGGAAGGAATTGGAGCAAGCAGGTGCACAGCCACCAGATTTTTGTCACACTGGCTCTGATGCCATCCTGTTGCATTCAGTGGAGATTCATGGTCATACCTGGAAGGAGACAAAGTGAAAGCTTTCTTTAATCTGGACTGCAAAATGACAACAGACAGGTTGACAGTAATTTCATGTGAGAGCTTCAGTTCCATTGTTTGATTAGATGTGAGTGTTCAGTGATGCTGGAGGTATTGTTTATTTTTATATGGGAAAATCAAAACATTGCTAAGTCTCACTGAAATCGGTGGAGTTATGTTAACTTACACCAAGGAAGGATACAGCCTAATGTGTTAGAAAATACTTTGTATCTAGTCCTAGTCATATCTTTGCTTATCTGAACTGATGCAGCTTAAACATCTAGCTTCTTATGAGACTTTGACAGCCATTTGTTAGGTTTTTACGCTTTACCGTCAGCCTCATAAATTAAAATGGCTAAGTAAATTAAACCTGGACTTCCATTGTCTGGTTTTCCATCTACAACATAGGTCTGGGTTACAAGCAGTGCAAAAGCAGGCTTCTTCTAGATGCACTTGCTTCCATTATTGCTGAAGTAAATTGTTGTAAGAATATAAGTTTACTTGCTTCTGTCTGGCACAACTCCCTTTTCTATGCAGTACTTGATCTGCTTCAGTGGAAGAATATCTGAAGGTGGCTGGACTCTTCAAAACTAAAATGCGTGAAGAGTTACAAAGAGTCTTCAAGTGTCCCCTGTCTGAGCAAAGACATTCCCATTGCTCCCAGTGCTGCAGAGAGTGATAAGACACCTTTTTTATTATTATTTTTTATTTTTGCAGAGGTTTTCTACAGGTGAGGCCAGTGGAATGGCATCAGCCAAAGGGTTGGCTGTAGGTAATTACTTTGCACACTGCAAAGTGGTTTGGATAAGTGGCAGCTCTGCTTTGAGTGCCTGTATTATGGTGAGAGTGCCAAAGGCTGGACTTCACTTTCAATTTGTCCTGGGGTTCACTTCCCTGGTTTTCTGGGTGCTTGAATGTTTAACAAATTTAATACCATGAATATTTGTGTGTGGATTTTTTGTTTTGTTTTTTGGATAATTTTTTTAACACACACAACATCTTCTCACAGTGTATTAGAAGGCTTTTAGATGTCAAAGAATTGCAAGTAAGCCCAAAACAGTGATTTGGTAGATTCTATTTGAACTTACCTTTGGTACCAGTGCTTTCTACAGAGGTTAAAAAACAGACAAACAACGCCATCCCAATTTATAGAGAGCAAAATTCACTTCAGGGTGGTAGACCTGTGATTGTGCACCACTAGGGCAAGTTTCTCATAACTGTTATCTGTTAAAACCATTTATATTTGTGTGTGCTGTGCCTCTAGTGTCTCCAGATGGAAATCTTTGCTAAACCAAATCATTGCATGGGACCAGAAGCAGAAAAGAATGAGGGTATTGGAGTGAAGTGGCATGTATCATCCTGAGCCTCCCATTGAAATACAGCTCCATATTTGTCAAGTAGTACGCACACCTGCATCTCCTCTTCTGCGAAATCCATCTGCATGAGTTCAGTTACTTTTAGCAAGGTTAAATCTAAGTATTTTGGATTCATAAAACTGATAATTCCCATTGATCTTGTCAACTTCAAATGTGTTGACAAGCAAGACCTGCTGTCATTTTCTCAAACATATACAGAACAATAAGACTTTCCAGTAGTAATCCTTAAATATTTTACCTGGGGTAACTGGAAAGAAGATATCAAGACTTCCCCGTGTCTTCACCTTCCTTATACTCACTTTCTGTTCTTTAGAGCACTCAGAATTGGCTAAACCATATCAACACTGCTGCAATACAAGTGTGGGTGCTGAACGTTTTTCCTACTGTGTTGTTTCAGTGTCATAGGATAACCCCTGTGCTTAGTGATTCCACCTTTGGGGCCTGAAATTGATTTTCCCTTATCTTAGCATGTAAAGATCTGACCTTTAGAAGCATTAGCTGCCAGAGCATAGCAGCACCAGATGTGGAAAACATGAAGGTAACAGCTTTTAAAGTGTTGGAAATGTATTTTAAGGTCTATTAGTATTGGCACAGAGTGGTGAGCTACATACTGAGTTGGTTTGTTCTCATTCAATGCACACTCTCTGTTAGAGGGTAGAGTCTGTAGGAAGACTTTTGCTCTTTGTCTTGCATGGTCAAATGTCAGAGGCTCCTCTGTGCTCCCAGTTAAAATCTGTGTGGATAGAGTGGCTTGCCTCACTCTTTCGAATCGCACCTCATCAGCTGGTTTGCTAATGTGATATTGGACAAATTATTCGGTCTGCGTGGGATAGAGAGAAACAGTCTCATGCTGAGTACCTGGGCATAAGTGAAACTCCAGAAGGGGTGACTGTAATGGTCAGTCGTGCTGTTTATATAAACTGAAGTCCTGCTGTCTGCATCACTGCATGTAGGAGTTGGTGGAGCACAGCACATGCGTCTATCCTTTTCATTTCCATACTGCTTGACTGTTTACCTTCAGGGCAATACCTGTCTGATGACTGTTTGACTGAAACATTGTCAAGTAATGCAGAGGTTGTGCTTCATTGAGGAAACTTGCCCCATTTGGTAAGGGCACTGAAGACATCAGCTGAATTGTCATTTTTATTATATTTATAAACTAATTTTGTTTTACTTTGTGGAAAGAAAAATCGCTTATTGTAGTTTTATTTAAGCAATGTGCTTTCTGTAATCTTGAAAAACAGATGGTAAATTGACCTCTTTGATTAAATGGTTCACGATATGGAGAAAGAGCGCATTTAGACAGTGATTTTGATGTTCATTGTAGCCTATTTTTGTTTGACAGGAGGGAAAACTGAAGGAGAGGTCATCAGTATGCTTAGGGGGAGAAGCCGAATAGACCTTTAACGACTCATTCACTTTGATACTATGAGAGTTTCTGAAGGACCTCAACCAAAGTTAAATAGCATGTTAAATGCTGGTGTTCCAGCTCAGCAAGGGGCTGAACTTATCACTGTTGAAATACACAGGACTGGAAAAGAGGAGAGGGAAGAAACAGTAGTATTTGTGTTACAGATGGGAAATTATAAGGTGTGGAGACATTTACTATGTGTTAGTCTGAAAAAGACTTGGGACCTGAATCACAGCTCTTAAAATCGTCTTGTCTTTAAGGTAACAACACTCTTAAGTACTGTGCTCAGGCCAATGAAAACTACTGAGAGCTGCATCTTTTGATTCTGGAATTACTACATAACTTTTGTTCCATGAGACGGGCCAGTCCTATGGCTACTGTTAGAAGTTCAGTGTAGATTTTCATTTCTTCCCAGTTGCTCACACTACTTCTCCACCAGCTTTTAAGTGACATTCTCTTTTCTAGTGGGATTGGTCCTATTCCATTAAACAAATTCTGGATTCTTTCACTGTTGATTGCAAATCTAACAGAAGCCAACGTGGCTCACGAGTGTTTACTTCTTTGTTTGTGCATTGGCATCATTGAAGTTCGCCAGTGAGAGAGTTTGCCAGGACTGAACACAAAATGTAAATGAAAGTACATGTATTGTTGGAAACACTGGTAAACAGTTTCTGCGTGTCTGTATGTCAATGCAGACTGGGGGCATATGATGAAGTTACTTGTTTTGCTATGAGAGCTCTGAAACATGCTGCAGTTTGACTCCCTGAATAACCCATAGGCTGAATCTGAAAATCACATTTTTCATTAAAATGGCCTTGTTTGTGCCTCTTGCCAGTCGTGATCATCTGGCTGAGCAGGGGCATTGGCTTTGACACCAAGTGTATGAGGGCTGCCTGTAGGAGGTTGAAATGCTAGTTTCCGACCTGATTTATAAGTGGTTTATACTTTAAGCTTTCCTGTTTAATAGTTAAATAAACTGTATAATGTTTAAAAAGTAAAATTCTTCTGATAATTAAACCAGTATGCAGGAAAAAAGCTGAGAACAGCCACATCTTGGCTGAGCCTTTCAGTGTGTTCCCACAGTTCGTATCCCAGTTCTGCTATGAATGAGCTCCTGCTTGCAGAGCACTGTGGAAAGCCCATGTCACCCAGCACTGTGAGCACTTGCCTCACGATTGTATTTTTTTATCCACCTGACTCCTATTTGCACAAGAGCCTGACAAGATGGTGGGGAACACACTGCAGGGAAAAATACTGAATAGTGCTGGGGAGACAGATACACGGCCTGGCAGAATTTTCCATCTACTTATTTCTGCTGTTGCTGTGTTACTGTGTAAATCTCAGACTGGAAGATGATTTACGCAGACCATGTGTGCCACCTTGATTTTATGTTCTGCCCTGGAATACACCCTGTTCGTGGCACTCTGGAAATCTTAAGGGTACCCAAATAATGACAGTCATCAAAACACCTACTTTTAGCTATCTGTCTCTTTCTCGTTGCCTGTGGGGCACATCACTAAGATCTGCACTTGGTTCTAGGTAGAACGGTGTTTTGTTTTCCTTTTTACTATAAATAATGCAGTGCAGGAGTGGAAGTCAAGGGAGTCAGAAAGTAAGAACCCTGCTGATATAAGCTCCTTGCCCTGCAGCAGCCTTCGACGGGTTATCGAGAAAAGTCTTTCCTCTTGCTGCATTCAGAACATCTTAGAAAAATCTTGCAGCAACATATTGTACTGTAATCGTAAAGAGAAGATGACAGCATGCATCTGGCAAATAGCCAGTATAAGAGGGCGAATTGCATACTTTCTGTTTGTTTCTGTGATGTGTACAGCATCTTCAAAAGCAGGGTAATAAGTTTTTATAGCTGTGAGAAGCAGAGATGAACTTGAGTATGTAATTCAGCCTCAATGCTATGAAGGTTAATATTATGAGCGGCCCATAGCAGAATGGCTGTAGCTTGAAGTAGCAAAACAATACAAAGTGGTTTTGGGGAGGGGAAAAAATCCCTAATGAAAAAAGCAAGCGCATGTAGATGGAGATCAAAAAGCAAGGCTGTAGATGGAGATCCTGCCTGATTAAAAAGTTGCAGTGTTAGTGAAGGGTGTTGAAGTGGGTAAAATAAAAAACAATTAGTCACCAAGGAGTCTGTGTAAAAGCAAGATACAGATTTGATCAGCCTCAGAATAGTTCACATGTGAAGATGGGAAAAACAAGTAGGCAAGAAGAAATGGAGATAGGCAATTTTAGGAGCTCCTGAGAAAGGGTAGTGTAAAGGGTGTTACTGTCTTGAAAATTGCTGTTGGCTGCTTTGTGGCAGTGTCTTCTAAGCTCATTAGCAAGTTAGTGATGATTTTACTGGAACAGTTACTTTGCTAAACCTTTTCTTGCATTTAGTGTTTTTGTTTACTCATACTTTATTGGAAGGGGTTGTTCAGGAATGCTAATTCTTTAAAAAAAATAAGAGAGAGATATGTATGGAGAGAGACCCCTGAATACTTTCTGCCATGCAGGCATGCTCCAGAAATGACCATCAGTGATTCCATCTGGATTTCTCTGCTTTTTGAGCAGAGGCCTCCATGCATCATATACCCTGCTGTTTATAGAGGTGGCTGTGCATATGGCATGGAATCTCAGCCAGGGTTTGAAACTGCCTGTGCTATACAGGCACAGTGGGAGCCTTAGGAACTGAACTTCATTTATGGAAGTTGTCCATGGGTCTTGGAGATGCCCTGGCTTTCTGTGGCCAGAAAAGATTGCTAAGCACAGAGACTGGGAAACAGCCAGGTGAGGCACTGGTAGCAACAACCTCTGTTTTATTAACATAGATGGAAAATAGCTGCCTTTGCTTGCTTTGCTGAGCAGTACCTTGTGAACTACCTGAGATTTCCCTGTGACCCTTTGACAGTCGCGAAGTGCAAGTGGCCCTAGTTACAACTAACTATTGCATGATAGTAGTAGTATTCCATGTAGTACTCATGTTAAAATACTGAGCAATTCAGGTGAAAGAGAATCTGATCTCTAGCCTAGATGAGAGTCCTGTGATCGAGAAAGAAAAGGAACACTCTTCTAAGATCACCCTTTCTGAAGCAGGGGTGACAAAAATTACACCTGGTGCTATTTATTCTGGCTTTCCCAGATGGTCAAAATCCGGCTGATTTTTACATCCTATATTGGCCCCTGATATGTAGACCCTTCTCTCTAAGCATAGCTCACAAGGGACACTCAAGAAACGTTGCTCACAAGAAGCAAGCCTGAATCCTCTCTTTGGCTTTTACATCTTATGCCCGCAAAAGCAACGATGAGTTTTTTTCATCATCGTTGATGGTGTAGGGACAGTCTGAAAACTCATGTACAAGCTCTCTGCAGGCCCAGGCCTGGTGACCCTGGAGTCTCCTGATTGCCATGTACCTCACAGTTGGAGAAGGAGTTATCTTTTTATGACCAAAGTTAAGACTGCAGACTGAAAAATGGTGCCTTCAAGGAGGCCGTGTTATGACATACAGGAGCCAACTGCTTGTTCTGAGCCCTCCAATTGGCTTATACTCAAATGTCACTAACATTGGTGTGGTGACTCCTGAGAAACAAGAGTGGTAGACACCATCTTGTTACATGGAACTTCATTGCTATCACTAGGGTCTTTTCAGCAGCCTCAGCAGAACTGCCAAAAATATAGAAAGGCAGGGCTGACTGACAGTTTTGCTCCTCAAGGTGATCTGTGTGGATAGATGTCAGGAAAAATTGACAGCAGCATCTGAAGGGTCATTATCTGGGATCATCATTTTCTGTGATGTGCAGGCCCTGATCTCTCAAGCAGTTTTCATTAGTAGCTTATCTACTGAAGTAATTAGAAAGTACAGTTCTATGCAGTACAACTTATTCTTATCTACAGTCCATGGCCTTGTCCTGTTGGCTTGTTCTTTCCTGCATTCAGCGGAGTCTTACTTCACACTAGAGTGCTTGTGAGCAGGCTCAGGACAAGGCAAGCTGAAAGGCAGCTTGTAAAGGATTTCCCTTGCATGGGAAGATTTGCAGGCTAGACTAGAGCTCCCAGAGCCTGGTTCTTGAAGCTGGATAAAAACTGATGTAGTTGTTGGGGGATGGTGCTGCCTGTTTTCAGAGAAGGATAAGGTCAGCCAAACTGGTCATGCTCTTGAGTTGAGAGTCTCTATTATGGTCACGGTCTAGGCACAGTTGGCCTGTTCTCAAGTCCTGCGCAGAACCAGCAAGAATTTGTTGTGTGCACCCTTTGCACATACATGGGGCTCTTCTTTCAGGAGATCACAAAGAACTTCATAAGTTCAAGTATTCACTTTGTAGATGAAGCCCAGAAATAGTGAGTGATTCCTGAAGATTAAAAAGCTGATCAGAGGCAGAGCAGAGAACTTAACTAACACTCTTGTCAGCTGCTTTGTCATTTTTCCTGATGGGTGTTTGCAAAAAAACCCCAACATTAAAGTAACATTTACAGATGGCTGATTTCAAAGTGTAAACATCTAAACTAGCACATTAACTGTTCTGCCTACCATTGACCAACTTTTTGATATGTTTGTTTCCAGGAACACCTGTCTGGTTCTTTGTGAAAATTGCTCCAATTCGAAATGAGCAGGATAAAGTGGTTTTATTTCTTTGCACTTTCAATGACATAACGGCTTTCAAGCAGCCCATTGAGGATGATTCATGTAAAGGTTTGTCTTTTTCACAATTATATATTTATGCTGCTTCTGTTTGTTTGCCCTGGTCTTGAAAAAGCTGAAGTCCTTTAAATACCAAATCCAAAGAATTAGATGTTAAAATAGCCTGTAGCTATGCCACTGCGAACTGCATTTGTGCAAGGAATGGTTGCTGGTTTCTTAAGCGAATTGTCTCTGGCCTGCACTGGGAAGGGTCATGGCTAATGAAACCCCCAAGTGTTTCAGGAAGCAGAGTTTACTTAGCAAATAGGTGCTGCTCTTCCTTTTAAATTCATTATTAATCCACACTCCAGCATAGCCTTCAAGTAGTCACAGTGTTGCTAAACAACCTCTTTGATGTCAGAGGGAACTGAAGGGTCTTGGGCCCTGTAGTAGTTGTGCATGACGCTCTATGCAAAAACTGAGGAATTAACCCTGTCTGAGTCTAGGAAAGATCTCAATAATTTCATTCTGCCTGGCTTCACGTTACTTACCAGTATTATGGGATTCTTTATATTAAAGTTCTGGACTAGTTTCCTTTAACATATGTGAAAAGATTCCCATCATCTTAAGCGGAATCAGGTTTAAGCCGTCCTGGTGAGTGAAGTAGCATTGCTGTGTTTGGCTGTTAACCCTTTGCTGAGTTACACCCTGGAAACCTGGAGGCAAACTCAGTTGTGACAGCAGCACAAACTTGCACTCAGGTTCAGATCCTGTCAGAAACAGACCTTTTGTACCCATATGGAGAATTACAGAGACTTGCATCCTCTGGGGTAAAAAAAGACGTAAGTTCTCCTGTTGTTTGCATTTTTGTAGTATTTAATAATATTTGTAGTATTAAATTAAACAGGAAACTTACTGTGAAGGTGAACTGATTTACATTTTTTCTCAAAATGTTATTCTTTAAAAACGTAGTTTCTCAAAGTGGAAACACCTGTTACCATGAAAAAGGAAGTACAACCTTGAGAAACTTATCCTCTTCCAGGCTATGTGGGTTATTTTTTTTTCTCTTTTTAATGCTATTTGTTTGGTTCTTCATTGCTTTAATAAAACCAAAAAAATGTATCTTGTCGGAAAGGTTGGGTCTACAATATCTTTTTCCCTGCCTAGTGGTCTTCACTGTATCCTGATGAGGACTGACAGCAAAGATAAACCAGCATGATGCAGTAAAGCTGGCTTTCATTTATTTGCTGGGAGTGAAGGCCCTTGCTTCATTTAGTCAGTTGATAAGTAGCACTTTCAGAAAAGGTAGCTGTGCCTTTGCTTTCACATGAGAGCTTTAATGTGATAGTGATATGCACTCTTGTGAAAAGAGTTCGTCCTTCACTTTCAACATAAGGAAACACTAACGTTTTCGAGAGAAGTATGTTCAAGGAAAAGAACACTCCTTTTGTTCCCCCCCCGCCTTTTAAAAGTCTCCTTTGGATCTCAAAATCATGCTGTTCATACAGTGATCGTGGTAATTCTTAGCAGTTCCATATCTAAAGCAATATAAGCACTAAACCTACATATAAGTGCACCAAGTTGCAGAGGAGTTAAGATGATAAGCAACATTTCCTCATCTGGCCCATGGGAACTGGCTAAGTGACTACCAAAAGTTGCAGACAGAGCCGAAGAACTGAGTGTATTATTTAAAGGCCACTGATTCACAACTCCATACTCCTTCCCCTTATGCTCCGACTTTATAGTCATAGAAGAGTTCATGCACTAAATGACTCTTCCAAATATTGTTTCTGAATATCCTAAAATTAATGAAGTTGCAGCAGTTTCATGCTGGTAAAGAGTTCTCTGTTGCTGTGTACACAAAAAAACCATGATATAAATGAAACTGCACATTCTGTTCTAATCCTTAATTTATCCCCTACGCCTGCCTTTCTTCCATAAGTTAATTGCTATAAGCTAGCTTTGGAATTTTGTTGCATGCATCTCAGGAAGTGATATTGTATCAGTTGTTTGATGGCTAGATGAGCAATTTCTTGGAACAGAAGAGCTGATTTATCAAACAATTAAAGAATTTTACATACATGACCATGTCTTTAATATTAGATCTCATTGTGGATTTGTATGCTGTGAGGGGGGGAAAAAAGGCAGGTATGATGTGTTAGGGAATTGTCTGCAGCGGGCTCTAGGATTCATGGAGGGGAAAAATATTTTTGGAAGATCTAAAAAAGGTAAAATTGTGTTACCTTCTTCTTAGAATCATTGCTTTTACAGACCTGAGCTTTGAAGAGGGCATATTCTTTGCACTGTGTACAACATTACGTAGGAATCATGTAGCAGGCTTTTTAAGGATAGCAATTTTCATAGGAATGTTTCTCATATTCTAAACCCAAATGAACTCCTAATCGGAAAACCTAAAACTGTGAACTTAGAGATTTATTGTTTAATTGAAAGAACTGAAAACTGATTGTTAAATCAATTATTTTTCCTTCTTTTACCTTCAATCAGCCTTTATCAACTAGCTTTCTTTTACTGTGTTTGTATGTAAAATCAGTTTCCTCTGCATATGACCACTTAATATGTAATAGGCTGCCTGCAAATGCAGGTATTTTATTAATATATGTGCTATTTTTATAGCTGCAGACTGGCATAGCATAAAGTATTTGACTTTTTCCAAATCAATGCCTGTATATCTATGTAAAGAAAAATATCACATAGTACAAGAACATGGTCAATTTAAAGAGCAACTAATCTGTCAGGCTAAACCTGCTTAGCTGTCGTATATCTTAGTTTTCTATCACCTGCTGGCAATTTCAAGCATGATTGTTCAGCTGCAAAAGAAGTAGTGACTCCTTGAGTGAAAAGTGTTGAGCTCTAATGACAGGTGTTTGACTTGTACTCAAAAATGAATAGGCATCTTTTATCTGAAGGTGACTCGGAGAGATAGAAAGTCCCAGTACCGTTTTTCATTTTTAGTGATTTTTTTTTTTTTAATTATAATATCAGACATGGGAAAGATGAAACAAAAATATTTCTAAAATAATGTAAAAAAATAGACTTCTAATTGTAGTCTCTTTGTTATTTGATTCAGATAATTTACTAGATGTTTATTTTATGACTGCCATAGAAGTTAAGTAATTTTCCTTTTAATGCAGCAGCTTTAAAAATAGTGCATTCTAAATAAAACAACTTAAAAATAGTGTGTCAGTGATGATGACGATATAATATTTTTAAACAGCTGCTTTCCACTCTTCCCTGTATGCTTGCCCCTTTTAAAAATCAGAAAAAAATAGGTTTACTAGAATAGAAGTAGGCAAAACCAAGCTATAGCATAGCTAAATTTGGCTTGTGAAGTGATAGGTCACCTTCTTAGCTGAATTTTAGAGTATATGCTATATTTAGAATTCATGCATTTTGTCTGTATTTGTCTTTTTTGGTTGAGATTTAACACACCATGTATGAGATGTTTGAGAATAGTGTATGAAGTGGAATGTATCACTTTATGAAAACAATAACTTGTGCAGACAAATAGGATCTGTGCAGGTTCTCTGAGTAGCGACTAAGACGTTTGCCTGAACAGGTTTTGCGTGTGTGTGAACATATTCAGATGCATTTATGCTGCTTTATAAAAGTTTGGAAATTATGCTTTCGATCCTAATTTTTGCTTTTGATACTTTGTTTTTATACAAAAAGGTGATCAAATTTTTCAGGTGATCATCACTGAATCATATGGGAGAATGATTGTTAGCCTCCTAGCTATTGTAACCTCCTGTGCTTTGTAGCAATCATCAGTTATCATCTCCTCTGCAGAAGAAGCTTTATTTCATTTTACAGCTAAGCAGTCCTTTGCATCACAATCAGGACTGCACAAAAAATAATATTTTGATTGCCTCCTTCATCTTAATTCAGGGAAAACTCCAAGTGTTTCCTTTTTTCCTTTTCGTTTCTGTGGGGCTTTTTGTTGCTGTCTAATTTCTGGTTCTGTTTTTAAAGGTGTATTTATATGAGCAGAGCCAGTGTTTGAAATATTTTGATTAAGTTATACTCTACTTTCATCTAGATGAAATGTTTTCTTAAAAAAGGAAACAAATGAAAGGGAAGTAGTGAGTATATTAAAAAACTTTGGTATGCTTTCCCAGTCCAGATGGAAAAATAAGACAGTTTTAGTCATGAAGTTTCAAAGGGAAGGAGCATTAGGACTGCAGAGAGGCATATGGATGTAAGCATGAATGTTTGATATACAAGAAAACAAAAGTGGTTTGAGTGGAGGCAAGAACTGATTGAATCTCAATTTACTCGTATTTGTGCAGTTCTGTCTAAACAATAGACCTGTGACCAAACGAGCTTATTCTCTAGCAGGCAATGGCTCCTTGTTCTAACACTAGGGATTGTGTAAGTCGTGGACCGGCAACTTGATAACAAAGGTTCTGTAATTGACACACTTACTAATGTCTGAATTTGTGAATCATCATTATCAAATTGAGTGGTAGGAAACAGATACCTACAAATAATTAATGAATGTTGTTGTGGATTGAGTATCAACAGATCACGCTCCTCTCAAAATACAGAAAATTGGTTTATTCAACTTAAGAGAATCATTAAATGAAGCTTCATTCCTTAAAGAAGAGAAGTGTCTATGAGTTAAATGTCACATCACAAAGATGTATTTCAATGCCATGTTTCCCTATGAAACAAGACTCAGGGGATGGCTTTTGTCCCTGTTGTAGGCATCTTGTTGTCTTGGGTGTTTCCAGAAGCACCTGAAACTGTTTCCTAGAAACTGCTTTTTGCAATGAAATGGTGGAAAACTGAAAAAGCCTCATGGAATGCAGGACAGCTGAAATCAGTGCTGTTAATCTCGAAGGCTCTTCATCCTTTTGAAGCTGGAGATGTTTTAGTGCCATCTCATTGCTTTTGCATGATGTTTTCTGCAGAACTGGAAAAAAGAGACCAAACAATGATAAAAATGGGTTAGAATTGAAGACAGAGGCACAGACAAGCACAACCATGGGGCTGGCATCCAGCTTTATGTTTTGTTCCTGAATTCCAAGCTGTCTTCTCTGCTATGTAAGCTCTTGTCTGTTTGAGGAATATATATGCCTATGTGAGAACTATCTAGGGTCATTAGATTTCAATTTAATTTATTTTTTCTCTATTTCAAGAGGAAAAAAAAGGAGGATGCAGGGATATACCAACTGCTTGTGTGGAAAGACAGCTTCTAATCCATATCATCTGGCCCTGCTGTCCTAGCAGGACTAACATCAATATATTCCTACACCGTTCTGAAACCTAGCTTCTTGTCTTGGAAAGCTCCATCTTCTTCCTGTAGTCAGCTCCATGACCCTTAGAATGTAATGTTTATATTCTCTCCTGTGGCTTAGGTCCATTATTTTATCTGTCTTCACCGGATAAATATCTGGCTTGCTCTAGGCTATGTCTGTCTTCAGGCTTCTGGAGGAAAAATGGCAATAAATTCAACAGGTACTGCTTCCTTTTCAAGCAGTACTGGATAAGTTATCATTCAATAGGATTAGAACTGGCATTCTCTCTCACTCTCACTTTCATTTTCTTTTTCCTGTGCCACAATCTGCAGGTCCACTATAATTATACTTCGAAGTTCCCACATTTTTATCTTCCTTTCACACACACAAGGCAATACAAGGAGGAGAGTGTTCTGTCCTAAAGATGAGATTTGTATGCCTGGGACATTTGCACAGTGATTCAATGCCTGGTTTTAGGCATTTCATCACACAATGGCACGTGTAACTCCAAGCTGAGCTCCCATGTGTTGTATCCAATGTATGGAGAAAGTTAGGATATATACTCCCAGCCTGCCATTTGCAGATCGGCACTGATTCAAAAAGCCAAGCTAAAAAGCCCTGCCTCTTGACACAGTCTCTTGCCTATACAGTTAGATTGGTTTTAGGTCAGATTTTGGAGTATGTCCTAAGAGATCTCATGGCCATGGGAACAGTTCATTCCTGTACCATTTATGCACCCAGAAATGAGATTTGCAACATGTAGTGCAGGGGAGGTGCTTATAGGGGATGCTGAGGACAGAGGAATGGGTTAAGCTGTACCTTTCAAAAGAAGATGACTTTTGGGGAGGGGGGAAGGCACTCCAAGGTGCTCAACATTCATAGCCACAAACCATGCCACAGAGATGTCTGGCAGTGCTTTTGTGCAAGAAAGCTCAGGCGAGGTGCGTCCTTTTCCTCCTCTCTCTGTTTATGTCTGAATAGCCCAGTTCTTAGAAAACTCGATGACAGGAAGAAAATACACGCTGAAAGCTTGTCCTCAGGTTTTGAACCGTATTTTGAGTTTTCCAGGAAAATGCCCTACCTGTTTTGAATTAGTAAAAGGGGCTGCCTACATTAGCTGCCAGTAAAAACATTACGTGTCCGGTAAGGGAGGCAGATTCCGCGTTCCAGTGGGAAGCTCCAACTCTGCCGTCGTTGTGGCAAACGTGCAAACGTTGTGTGCAAACAAGCCCTGTCGGGCTGCCGCCGGCGGGGCGCGGCCTTCTCTTCAGCACCATGGCCAGCACCCAGGGCGCCGCGCCGCCGCACCCCTCCCCCGGGGCTGGGAAACGGGGCGAGCGCCTGCATCCTCCTGGAATAAATCCCCCCTCGGGCCTCCTCCGTCGGGATTTACATCCCTGGAAATATACCGATGCTCGTATATATATACCTTCTCTCATGTTCCTGTAAAACAGGAAGAAAACATAGTAGTGCTGGCACATAAGTTTGCGAAAGCAAAGTTTTGGGTTGCTGTAGTTGTGTTGGCTTTACAAAGGCCAGTCTGATTTATATCAGCTGCAGATTAGCTATTATGAATGGTTTCTCCCACCTGATCCATTATTTTAACCTCTACTGGCTTTACTCTGAAGGCAGTAAGGCCTTCAAGCCTTAGCCTATCAATAGTAGTTTTATTTCTTCATGAACAGTAGAGAAAGAATACTCTTTATAAATGTATTTAAAAAAAAAAAACAAAAAAACCAAAACCAAAACAATCCACCAAAACCCACCACGTTCTATGGAAATCTATTGTGAGAAATCAAGTGCTTTGGGCAGGTTTATAACAGATACAAACTGACCTCACTTGAGGTTCTGTCATGTTGATTTATTTCTCTCATAAATAGTCCTTTAGTATAGTAGCTAATCTTACATTGGCTTATCAGGAAAGATCTGGCTTCCTGGATGGGATATCATTCAATCTACTTGTTGCTGAATACTGCCTGAAAGTGTTGGCTAATTCTACTCAACTTGACTATGAACTTATCAGTGACAGACTTGCTTTAAAATGTGCTTTAAGGCATAAGAAGATCTTCCGGTTTATTCTTGATACTGGAGAGATATGATGAATTTGGCTCTCCCCTTTAATAAAGGTATGCTTTTGCATATTCTTAAAAGGAAAAATGCTAAACTCTCTTTTCACGTCTGCCCTGTGAAATCTTGTTCAGTACCGGATCTATGCGATTTGTTTATTTTTTGTGCTCACCTCTCAAATTACCAAATATGTTCCTGCAAAATCCATCAAAGTAAGACGTCAAGAAAGGATATGTTCAAAGTACTGTGCAGTATTTTAACCACCCGTGTTCCTGTACTTGTCGTGAACCACTTGCAGGCTAAACTCTATATTGGTCTTAAAAAATAGTCATGCTAATAGTAACATTTCTTTTGATGGTGAAACCATAATGTGGAAGGAACTTTTTCCAGAACCAAGTTCTCATTAAGAGCTGAATCCGCAAAGCGCTGAGTGTCCTCAGTTGGAGTAGGAGGAGAGACTGCTCAATGATTCCCAGGTGGTGCCAGCGTTTTTCAAGATTGGGACTAAATGCACTGATACTTTCCTTTCAGAGTAACAAAAATATCCAGATGTATACTCTGCCTGACTTTCTGTTATGGCAAAGTACTGCTCATAAAGGTTACAGTTACTAGCTCTTGTGACTGTCATTCAAAGCCTTCTATTTTGAGAGGTATTTGAAATGACTGTAAAAAGTATTCTGAATTAAAATTCAGCATATGACTCCTCTGCCAGAAGCTGCTAAATGTTTTATTAGAGTTCAAGAAAATATATTTGTATATTTCCTCCTTTTGTTTAGAGAAGATAAAATTAATGATTTTGTTTTGCTTTGCCTGCTCTGCTTTTTATTATCTTATGTATGTTTCTTTGCACATGCCAGAGCTATGCTTAATACATCTGAGGGCAGACTCACTTCTGCTACAGGCAACTGTAATTTTTGTTGTGCGTGGTTCTAGTTTTACATCTTGATTAGTCTGGAGTGTCTTCTGCTGTGTTGTGAGGTCCAAATCTGGGCATTGGATTTAATAGAAGATTATTGCAAAGTGGGCATTTATCCTTACAAAAGACGCAGTTCATGTAACAGCACTCTTGTAGAGCCATTGAATACAAAGTCACTGCAGTCATGGGTTTTATTACTTTACCGCCCTAACACCTATTTTGTGACTTGCTTTTATCTGGTACTTGGTTAAATTATACTCCCTTGTTGTCAGTACTAAAGCAGATTGCTCTGGTTTAACTTTTTTTTTAGTTATGGGAGGCTTTATGTGGTACACTTGCAGCTTTTTTTGGTAATGTGTATAATCTTGCATGTTTTTTCAAGGTTGGGGAAAGTTTGCTCGCTTGACCCGTGCCCTCACAAGCAGCCGAGGCGTGCTGCAGCAGCTTGCTCCAAGCGTGCAGAAAGGAGAGAACGTTCACAAGCATTCACGACTTGCTGAGGTAACGTTTTCTTTCCCTGAGAAACCGTAAAGAAATGTTTTTAACCTTTGTGGGTGCGTTGTCTCTGTGTGAGGAAAGAACTGTCTGTCTCCCTTGCCCTGGGAATCTGAAGCCTGGTGGCAGGCATGGGACCTCAGAATATGGCATGTGCTGTGAAATGTGTCCCATGACAATGGAATAGAAATAGGTGTCAAAAAAATTCAAGTAACCTAATTGCAGTGTTGTGTTCCATATCTCAGCAAAGTCTTTTAATGGCATTATTATTGAAGTAATACTTTCTTGCTTAGTTTCCATTCTGCTGAGGATCTCAGTGTTAGTAGGATCTCGGACTATTCACTTATGTAAAATTGAGGTGAGAAAAACTCAGAGTAGTAGAGAAGGAAATTCTGGAGAATCCTTGGTATGGTTGTTCTCTGCATTCATTTATGTCTAGTTCATTTTCAGTGGGATCCCAATCCTGCTTTACAAACTGGTTAAAACATATGGTTGAGTTACTGGTTTTATGGACAGAACAGCTGTAAGATGCCACAAGCAACACTGCAGACGGACTAGAAAAATGAAACTTCGTGATTTAAGTAGACCCTCAAAATTTTGAGAAAAGCTCCAGGTGGAGAAGGCTCCTTGAAGTACTTAGGGTTTTAGGGCTTTCGCCACGAGGGGGAGAGACTGTCCCAGGTTTCCTGTAGCTGCCTCCTGGGCCAGCAGCAGGGTCTCCCTGGTGTAGAAACAGCTTAGGGGAAGTCTTGATATGGTGTTAATGACAGCATGGCCAATATAAGATAGCACTCCTGTATCACCTATTGCTGTGAATGCCATGGCAGCAACTGTGA
This sequence comes from Dromas ardeola, assembly GCA_013398915.1. Lineage (NCBI taxonomy): Eukaryota > Metazoa > Chordata > Aves > Charadriiformes > Dromadidae > Dromas > Dromas ardeola. The sequence continues at coordinate 47,881 of VYZM01020055.1, forward strand.
CTCTTGTCATTAATTCTTAATCTGCCTGTGTAGCTGGAGGTGTATGCCATTGATGGGCTCCATGAGGTCTCCATATAGTCAGTACACTGTTAATTTTGCCCTGTATGTGTCTTAGTTTCTATGCAAAACAAACAACTCCTGCCCAGACCTGTGCTATTATTACATGTCATGATGAAATTCCCACGGACAGGAGCTTACCTATTCAATATTTAATACAGGTGCATGCAAGAATGGAAAACTGATTGCTGTTGAAAACGCAGAAATAACATAGATCATACTAGCGCAGGGGAGGGACAGACATTCACATGGACACTATACTGTGGGAATACCATGTGATTATCACGTGTCCACCCTGATGTCACTTTAGTGTCCTGGAATTTGGAATAGCCTCCCTCCTAATCCTGAAGGTTTAGCATCACATAATCCTTCCTTCTCTTTAGATGTCTACCCTTGGATTTTAGTTCATGCTAAAATGTAGGCAGTAGAATGTAAGGCAGAGGGTCTGAGGTTATTCTGTTTGGCTCAGTGAACCTCAGTCTGGACCTAAGTGACTATACATTACTGAAACTTCTTGCAAGCTGATGTGCCCAACAAGTCTTTGCAAGTATTCTAACTGGCTCAGCTACTTGATTCATTACAAATAATAAAGGGCAAGTGTATAGTTTACATGTCTGAAATGAGTTTCTTTAATTGCAGGCTGAATATTGCAGTCATTATTTTAAAAAGAACATTAGCCCCAACTGTGATGTTAGATACCTTGTTGTGTATCTGCCGTAATTCCACTTAAGTCAATAGAACCACACTAGAGAAAAGCAGAGTGCAGATAATCATACAGACACTTTTCTTCCTTTGAAGACACATGGGGTGCCAGGCTTCTTATTCTGGAAAGATCTCTCAATATTATTGAACATGGGATCTCTAACTGTTCCCTGTTGCATTTTCAAATTCTTTTTTTCTTCATCTCTGCAGTAGCCTGTTTGAAATCTTAAGTTCAAATTAAAATTCATCCTTTTTCTTTTCCCACTCACTATAGCATTTCACTTCAATCTTGTTTGCTTGAGAAGGCTCTTCGTTTATTAGAATTATTTGTGTTGCTCTTAGTTCTTTATCACATATTTTTTAATATCTGAGTCAGTTGTGTCCTAGAACCTAAGTGGGGCAAGGTGTTGTACAAACACAAAACGGGTCTGCCACAAAAGCTTACAACTTCTTTAATTGTTTATGAAATACTAGTTTAAGAAAGGTGTCAGTGACAAACAACTATGTTTTATCCACAGGCCGTGGATGATACAAGCAATGTCTGCTAAGCCTCAGTCTCCAATTTTTGCCAGTATATGTAGATTTGTTTAGTCTGACTTCTCTATTACCAGTCATATGAAAACTGCTTAAATTAATTATGCAATTAATGCAAGAGTATTAGGTAACTCTGAGAGTACATTTTGCTATAAGAATATAAAGTAAGTGATATATTTCTGTGGCTTTATCACAAAAGAGCTGGTTGTAGGAATCATTCTTCCTGTTCAGTGCATAGTACACGTGTACTCTGCACCTAAGGTGTTAGCTGATGTATCCTGTATATTTACCAGGCAGTTCTGGGTAAACAAGATTGTGTCATAATTTAAAAAATGTGATAGTTATGAGAAATAAAGGCAGAAAAATTATAATGGTGCTTAGCAGCACTGCTTAATAATGGAACTTCTGGCATTTTTTTTTTTTTAAACCTTGTTTACCAGGGACTTATAACTGCCATTAAAATCTACTTCAAGTTGAGGCTTAGCACCTAGCCCTTGGCTTGGGAGCAATTTGTGTGGGTTCCTGTGAAAACAAAAGCAAGGAAGAGTGAGAGAAAACAAATATATGTGGTTGAAAACACAAAAGGGAGAGATTAAGCTGAAAATGAGTGATTGTTTGTGTGAGGTTCTTTTCCCCAGTCATGCAGTCTTAAAAATAAATAAATCATTGTAACCACTTGTTGATGCACTTTTATGACTAGTGATATATTCACTATTTTTTAACAAATCTAGGATGATTTTTAGTTTTGTTATGTTAAAAAAAATGAATGCAGCCTTGTGAAACCCATGATGAAATTTGGCATTTCTGCTCTTGAAATAATATTCTCCGTCTTTAGAGAGCTATTAAAACATCATGCATCATTACCACAAATAATAAACGCAGATAATACAACTGTAGTGGCTGATGAATCATAAGTAATTGGAATAATACTTTCATTAATAACTTTCTGAAACAAATATTTCTTTTACTATGGTATAACTGCATAATAGAGAAAAATCTTCCAAACCCAAAAGGGCTCTTTCCTTAATTCAGAAAATGTTAGTAATGAAATATTTGTTCAGTGCACATGGGTGGGAGCTCAGCATATTGGTTTATATAGCTGTGTACATTTTCTTTGTGATTATTTTTATATTCATCTTTTGGGTGTGTTTTCCTCTCCAGGAGAAGTATCTTTACAAACAATTTGAATCTAGTTAGTTCATGTGGGTGGGTAACCACACCTGACTGCTTCAGCAAATACTGTGTTTCAGGTTGGTGCTACTCTCCCCAGGGGCTGGAGTGCAGCAAGAACACCTTGGAATAGGGCAGAAGGTACTTCTCTTTGCATCTACCTGGCTTTGCTATATGGTGCAGAGAGCGTGGGGTTTGTAGCTCCTAATCTGTGTCTGGAAGGATGGTGAAGAAATAGGCTGTGTCTGGCCCTCGGTGTGAAAAGTGGCAAAAAAGAGCTCTTCTAACTTCCAGAGAAGAAACCTGACAAAACCTAGAGCTTTAGAACTAAGCTATGTGGACCTCTTTCCATTATTTCTGTACAGCACTGAGCTCTGTTGTACTTAATGATAACAGCACATGCTTGTTCTCTGAGATAATTAAGCTTTGTTATAAGGAGTTTTCTCTTCTTTCAATTAAAAGAAGAATTTGTTGCCTTTCAATGCTCTTGGCTGGTAGTCCTGGAGGCTGCAAGATCTTTGCCAATCTGTAAAGCAAATTGCCTTTCCCGGGGAGAGGTAGTGTGAGCTGGGACAATGCCCTTCTTCCATCTCAAGCTGTGACATGACAGTTCATCTTTCTAGCAATGCCAGGAAGATATTTGAGTGGTTTTACAAGGTGCGTGTTAATGATGTAGTGGGAGGGAGCCAGGGCTAGAACTTGTTACCACCCAAATAAAAGACTGAAGACACCCCAGGCTTGCTGCGGGTGGCTTTCTCCACCTTGCAAGTGATTGGTATCCCTATGTCGTTCCTTGATGCCCATCTCCTGCTCTGTCCCTGCCCTTCCTTTCGATTCACACCTACGCTGCTGGTGCACATTCTTCTACTGGAGACCAGCTGAAGTCATGACTCCTGGTCATTTTAAATAGCCATTGGTAGAGCTTAACCAGAGACTCCAAGGTGGTAGTGGAAGTTCAAAAGTCTTATTAATAAAGTCCCTAGCCATTCAGATAGTTTAGAATACATTTACTTTCTAAATAAAAAGGGAGGGAGACATCAATCCTTTTATTTTCCTGTGATGTAGCCCTTTGGATCTCAGACAAGCTAAGGTAGAGTGCTTTGTACTTGGTGATGACATTTTAAAATGCTGAAGCAGCAAAGTAGTTTATTTTCTTAACGAGTTGAAACTAGAAGTCTGTTTTTCTCTGCTTTCAGTTCAGTTTTACATCCCTGCAGTTCCACTGGCTTTACTGTAATTTTTTTTTATTTACAGCAAAATAACGGACACCATAATTTAGCCCCTTTTTTATTGACAAATAGAGATTGTTCTTACCTTTGTTCCTATTATTCAGGTATAGGGGAATACGTTATTACATTTTCCATTAACTTTAGTTTGGATGATGCAAAAATTTCCATGAGTTCTTGGAGTACAAAGAGACCAGCGGTGGCCAAAATAGCCTCCTTCTCTGGAGATATTCAAAACCCGCCTGGATGCGTTCCTGTCCAGCCTGCTCTAGGTGAACCCGCTTTGGCAGGGGGGTTGGACTAGATGATCTCCAAAGGTCCCTTCCAACTCCTACCATTCTATAATTCTTTGATTATACAATTCTCAGTCTAAACTTATGTATATATAAGAACCAATCTGATGAGAACTAGGAAATTTCTTTTTTCAGTGTTTCATGGTTGAGGCTCCTGTTCTGATTAGGATGGTTACCAAAATGTCTAACTTTTTCATATAATATCAGAGGCTAAAAAAATAAGCTCTAGGAGACATGTGATTGCAAAAGAATCAATTATGTCTTCACCGTGCATTTGAGGGGTGACACAGTCTCCCCCCACGCTAGTAAGATCTCAGCATTACAACTGAAATCCAGTTAACTGACCGTAAGATGTTACTACATGACAGAAATTGCTTGGTTTTGCTGATCACTTATTCCAGTGAGTGAGTATTGCAGAGGAGTCTCCTTGTCCAGTGAAGCATATTTCAGGCTTGGGATCTTATGTTAGAGCTCCTACTCATGCAAATCCTCATAAAAGCCAGTAGTAGCTCAGTGCTTTCCAAGTGATTCAGGTACTGCCACCATGTTCAAAAGGGAGGGCAGGAGGTATTTGCAGTATTGGTCTTGGGGTAAAGCTTTTGTCAAGAAAAGGCATCCTAACATTTTCGCTGGGACTGCAAAAAAGCTCTGAAGGGAACGCTGCTCTGAGTACACATACTAACTCAGTACACAACCTACGCCTCTTCCAGTCACTACCAGTGCTACTTCCAGCTCCTCTCACCACAAGGCGACTTTTCAAAAATTTTTTTATTTTTTTGTAGTATGGAGAACCTGTGTGAATGAGTGTCAGGAGTAGCAGAGTACTTAATACTGCAGTGGACATGTCTGAGTTCTAGCTTGGTCTGCAAGGGTTCTACTTAGAGGAAAATGTTCCTTTTCCCTCTTTGCTGTCATTCTAGAAACTCAACGAAACAAAAATAGCAAGTCCTCATATTTTTTTTTCAAACTGTCGATGCCTCTGTGGTAACACGCAAGTTTCTCTGAGCAGGTCATGCTGGAGAACATACTGGGCTCAAAGTCAGCAGGCTTGCAACTTCCATTGTCATTTACACGTGTGCAAGGGCCTGTGATCTGACAGTGCCTCACCCCTGTTGTGCACAAGAGTAAGTGATTATGTGAGGTTCAAAGCAGCAGGGAACTTGATCTGAGGCTGTTTTGTCCAAGTAGGGCTCTTGTAGCTGATTGTTTTCTTTTGTCCCCTTTGCCTTAATCTGTCGGCAAAAAGCCCACCAGTTCACAAAAAAAGAATAATAAAAAGCACTCAGAAAAGCCTGCAGATAAAAATGCGTGTCTAAATAGTTGACGTTAAAAAAGCTGAGATAAAGCGCATGAAAGGAAGACATCTGCCTATTATAGCAATGTTGTCTGATCTTTTCCCTGAGAAGGTGGCCATTTAATTTCCTTCTCGGCTCCCTATTGCTCTGAACTCTGTGTAAATAAATCTGAAAAAGGAACCATGCTCCTAAATAGTTCTCCCAGGTTCTATGAGTTTGGCATTAGCAAACACTTCTCACTCAAGCAAACCTTCATCTTCCTTTCAGGTTTCACCTGTAACTCATTCAGGGAAAATTTAATTTTAAAATTTAACTTATCTTTATCTGGAGACAGTTCCTTCGTGTTGGTTTCACCCTCGTGTATATCGATAGGTGTAAACAAACACATTCTTGTTGATAGGTTTGTAAAAGAAACTTTAGTTCCCAAGAATTAAATACATGATCATACTCTTTTTGCACTAGTTTGCAGAACTGGAGAGATAGCAGACTTAAAATGCGCAGCATTAATTGAGATTGCAGTTATGTAAAACACTTCGAGCGTGTGCTCGGCCTGAGGTCGAGGGTTTAAAACACATGCTGACAGATCATCTTTTGCTGTAGCGCTTTTTAGGATTCAGACCTAACTGTATTGTAACTCGACCGTGCACTATCAGATAGTGAAGACACTGATCTTCTCTCAATGAAAAGTTAAAGCTCAAAATGAGTTTATTGAGGCTAATGATAGTTATCCATGGCTTTGTTCCTGCACAGCCCAGAGGAGGGGAACAAAGGCCCGTGCATTCATGATACGTTGTAATATAAGACTATTTCAGATACAGTATAGTGAAGAATTAAACAGACAATGTTGAAAAACAGTGTAGTCCAGTGGACCTGGTGTTGGACTGGAACTCAGAATTTCCAGTATTGTTCCTGGTTTTGCCATTGATTTCTATTTGCGACTGCCTGCCTGCCCGTCATTTATCTGTCTTGTCTATTTAGACTGCTGAAGGAGCTGTCTCTTCCCTAAATGTCTTGGAGACCCAGCACATTAGTCTCAGTGTCAAAAAATAATTAATGGCATTAAAAGAAACAACTGTTCTTAGGTTGATGCTGATTTGTTTAATAGAATACTTACCCTGACTTGCTCACCATTTGGTGGTGATAAGAGGAGTTAATGGACGTGTATTTTTATCAACTGTCGTACTGAGCTTGAGAATCTACAATGTGAATAATAACATTAAAAAAATTAAGCGCGTTTTCTTTTTCTCCTGAAATCTCTGTGACTACAGGTATTGCAGCTGGGCTCTGAAATCCTCCCACAGTACAAACAAGAGGCACCAAAGACTCCGCCGCATATAATTTTGCATTATTGTGTTTTCAAGACTACCTGGGACTGGATCATCTTGATTTTAACCTTCTATACTGCTATTTTGGTCCCTTACAATGTCTCCTTTAAAACCAAACAGAACAATGTGGCATGGCTAGTAGTCGACAGCATTGTAGATGTCATTTTTTTGGTAGACATTGTGCTTAATTTCCATACCACTTTTGTGGGGCCTGCAGGAGAGGTGATCTCTGACCCAAAGCTGATTCGCATGAATTACTTGAAGACCTGGTTTGTGATCGATCTGCTCTCATGCTTGCCGTATGATGTCATCAATGCATTTGAGAACGTCGATGAGGTCAGTATACTAGTTCCACTTCCACCCATTAATTATTACTTAATGCTTGGGGGGAGGTGGTGGAGAGAAGAAAGAAGTGTATGCTTTTAAATATATTGAATTGGTGTACCTGTGTCTTCTAGTATCCACCCTCAGTGCGGAAGAAGTTTGCTTATGAGTCCTAACCAGAAGGGTCCATCTTCAACAGCACGGGGAGAGGCTGAGTTTTTTGGTGTCAGAAGTCCACGTTTATTTTCCTTCAGTCTGCATCCTCAGAGTTCAGGACAGGCAGAAGCAGACAGCAGAACCTCTGTACAGCAATGAGGAAAGCTGCTTCATCTGACTTACCATGAATAGCTTGAACTGGTGGGTCAGGATAGTTTCTTGGGGCAGGGTTCTCTTGCTTTCGCTGGTGACCGAACAGGGTATGTCTGCTAATGGCAATTCTTCCCGTCAACAATTGGGAAGTGTAATACACTTTTCTTGGCTGCTTCTAATACAATATAGCAGGTGGCAAAGAGGCAGGCAGTGACTCACTAAATCTTCTTAGACCACCAGGAAGTACTGTGCTGGTATCTGGTGATCCATGCAGCATTGTTAGGCAACAGTTGTTTCAGGGGTAGGTGAAGCAATTGAAGATGCTGTTTTGATGCTTGTTTGGTAATTCCATAATTAGAAGAAAGGATAGGGAGAAATCTGGAAATCTAGACTCTTTCTTAATTCTTGCCCATTTCTTTGGGAATGTGTGACAAGCCAGCAAAAGAACTAACATTCAGACACTTACTACCCTGTTTTAACTGCTTGTTCTCCTACTGAATCAGGCTGCCAAGAAAATATTCCTAAACTAAATAAATTAAGGTTCCATGCCTAAATAGTTCAGAGAGGTAATGACTTGTTAATAAAATCTTAAAGAGGATTCCATCAATCCACTGTCTAATTACATGTTACAAAATCCATACCATCAACTAATCATGTGTCTGTATTTGTCTGTGACACATACTAATCCTGTAACATACATACACATCTCATCAGTGCTTAGTATTTAATTTTTAGCCTGTAAAATTTAATTTTTATGAGTTCCTTTAAAATATGCCTGTATTATAAAGGACAAGCTAGCTATTAAAAGAAAATTATGCCAAGTGAAACATCTGGGTAAAAACATAAAACCGCATTACTTTTGTAAAAATACACTACACAGATTTTTATCAGATTTAAAGTATTTTTCTCAATGACTTGAGGATAAGTAGGCAAGCTATTGAATGTAGTTGAAAAAACAAGATGTTATTTGATATTTAATTCCCTGGAGAGGTTTTCATTTTATATAAAGCTACAGACTGAAATAACACAAATGAGATGAAGCAAGAAAGCCTTGTGAGACCTGTCCTTAAATATTTGTTTGTCATAAAAAGTGGAGTACTCTGCAGGGCTTTAATGTATTGCTTTGCCGTGGCACTGATAAAGCAATGAAAGGAGTGGCCCCATGTTAGTTTCTGATGTTTAGACTGAAAGTGTGTTAAAAAAAAAAAAAAAGACAAAAAAAATAGGAAGGAACCCTTTCTCACCTGCTGCACAGATAGTAGCAACGTGCTGATGATTTTGCGGGAGGAACGTTTCGTAACTGTAGACTGGTGATGTGACCTACAGAACATCCCCGAGGAAAATGTCTATACCAGTGGCTGTGACAGCCCTTGAGCCGAGCACAGGCTCTTTCAGACTCATGGTAGTAATTCTGCAGAGGAATTCTTGTTGTGTGAGTTTGAATTTATCCAGGTTCTCCGTCTCAGTGTTGGCTTGTAACAATGAGAAGCTGATTGGTACTTCAGTTTTCCTATGGCTCTTCAACAGTCTCCTTAATCAGTATAACAGTGTTAGTCTTAGTTATTCTAGCTATCGTGCCCAAGGAAAAATCATTTTTCTTAGTGCTGTCCTTTCAAGAAGGTTCGTCTCTATTTCCCCTAGTGGGTTCTGACATTTAGCTGGTATAAATCATTGTAGGGTCGTTAGAGCAGAGTTTCCACTGGTGTAAATTGCTGTACTTCTATTAAGGGCTCATAGACTGGTTTACAGGACCTGAGGGGCTTTGCCAGCAATGCCAGCAGAATAACGTAGTGCACAGCAGGTGGGGATTTAGGACAGTATATGCTGATCACTGTTTCATGAACTGCCTGTAGAGAGAAAGATAGCTTTTTATTAAATAAGAAAAAAAAAAAAAAAGCAAGACACATTCAAGGAGTCTTGAAAGTAGAAAGGCTTTGGCTTATATCTTCTTCTCTGTTGTATAGAGCATTCCCGTGTGGGTCAACTCCCTTTCTTTCGAGCTTGGTGGTTTTAATTTCACCTGTCTCTTACCCTGGATTACACACCATATTACTTCACAGTTGGATTAATCAGCTGCAAGGCTGTACTGCTGAAGGTATAAGTAGCCAAACTGGATTGTTATCTGTGTGTCACTTTGATTTTGCTAAAGGGAATTCCCTTGGAGCCATGAGACTGGAGTTAGTAGGTGGCCACAGCCACTGTGGGAAATTATTTTTTTAGTCCTAATGTGAATACTCTTAAAAAAATTGCCAGAGATTAAATGATGCCCAGTGTCCACGGTGGTGATAAAATGAGATGAAGAATATGAATTGCTAGTTTCCTGTTTTGGTCTTTTCCATATGATTTTAAACAGGAGGAAATAGAATCCTGGACTTGCTGCAGTCGCTATAGTGAAGGGTGACTGGGGCAGGTGGAAGCTCACTGTTTTCTCTGCCTGCTGTCCTCCTCTGTTAAAAGAAACGTCACTGAAGACACTGAGGATGTCATGGAGGAACTAACTTGACAAGTCAATTTGTTTTTAAGAATGCTGTAATTACTGTGATGGAGATGACGAATTGATTTGCAGGGGCCGTGGGACCTGGAGCTGACGAAGTAAAAAGCTGTGTATAAAGGGTGTTGAGGCTCTTTTGGCTCTGGGTGATTTTGAGACTGTCCCATCACTTAGCTCTTGATAAATTAATAGCGAAACTATTTTTGTCATCTTTAAAGTGATCCACCAATATAAGATTAATTATAGCATATGAAACTAGAGTTGATCAATATTTTTGACAAGCAGATATTAATTTTAAAAAATTCTGATATTGGATTTTTTTCTATTTTGAAGTAAATTTTTCTTTTGCAATTTACTTCATTATTCCATTATAAGATATAATGGAAAATATTTTCTTGAAAACAAAATTGAGTGTGACTTCTGTGTTTTTCAGGCAATTTCAAAATTCTTTGGGTTTGTTGCAGTTTGGAACATTAGTATATTTTCAATTCACATTTTTTAATATAACTGAAATTCCAGTTTCCTCTCTGCACTGTTGAGAATATTTTTGTCCACAAAAATACTTTGAATTCATTAACTATTAATTAATACAACTATTAATAACTACAATTAATACAAGAGGCACTTAAATATGAATAGCCACATTCTACAGATGGAAGAGGAAAGAAAAAACATTAATATCTTTGTTCAAGGCCATAGAATTAAATATGAGAATGTATGAAGCTTCTGATCTCAAGTGCTGTGCTCAAAGAGACAGTACAGTATCTCATATTCAGACATGAACAGAATTCAACAAATGAAGGAACGAGTAACTATAGAGAAATTTCCATTGTTACTCAAATGAAAGAGAAGTTATAAATATTTCTCGTGGCTTTTCTATGTGGGAAGCTCGCGCGCGCGCTCTCTCTCTCTCTCTCTATATATATATATATATGTATATATGAATTACTTTCTTGACCTACCACAGAACTTCAAGAAAAGAAAATATTCCACTGATTGATGAATCAACTTAATGTTAGCCTTAGACTTTCTACTGTTAAGACAATACATCATGCTCTAGTATAGTTTGAGTAAAAAAAGAAAATATTGCTCCAAAATTTACACAGCCCTTAAAAGACGTGGTATTAGTCTGTTTTGAATTTGAATGATCACAGTAACGTTTGTCAGTAATCCTTTACAGTAATTAGTATTATTCCTCACTTAAGAAAATGCCACCGACTTTGGGGGATAATGTTATCTTTTTGTATTTAGACATCAATCAGTAGATTTAATAAACAACAGGCTTAAAGAAAATGCCACAATTTTTGCCAAGAACAATGCAATTTAAGACTTTGAATTCCAAAGGCAAGTTGAAGCATATTTTTGCAGTGTCAGCTTGAGCAATTTTATACTGTGGTTTTCAGCCATAATACCGTAAGATATAGTTTATATTGGAAAAAATTTGACTTATTACATGTGACACTGTTGTTGTGAAATCTCATGGTAGGAGTGTAATCCAGTCATGTCACCACCGTATAAATCGCTGAAATAGGGAGTTTGTAGTAGTAATTGCTATCTGTATTCGAACGGAACACTGTGATCAATTGTTGGCTGATTCCAAATTGGGAACCATTTTTCACTCTTATTAGTTGAGGTAGAAGAGAAATAAAAGCATAGTAAAAGATCATCAGGAAAGATGTATTCAATATAAATGATCTAGTGTTCACTTAAGTGGATGAATAAGAGAGAAGCTAGCATGTAGGCAAAGAAGATATACAGCTTTAAAAGGACAAAATTTATGATGATAAAAAAGTCACAGAAAAAACGCATTACAGAAGTAATAGAAGTAAATTAAGCTATTTAGTGCTAAGTGAGCATGGCGTAGCTGGAAAGTAAACAGTGAGTTGTGAGAGAGGAAAAAATGAATGTGTTGCTGGTCAGATTGTTGGCAACTCTCTGAGGCAGTACTTTTGCAATAGATTAATTTAAACCTTATTAGTGGAATAATCTCTCACGCTAATACAAATTAGCTATCTAGGAATTACTGAAGTAGCTACACTGAAAAGCATGCAACTTCCCTAGATTTGTTTTACCATTTCCTTGCAATAAAGGGCAAGGGAATAAATTATCATATTTATAGTTTTGTGGAATAAACAAGGGTCCATAAAGAAAGATTTTGGGTTAGATGAATTTTGCAAACTGGAAAATACAATTTTAAAACTTTTAAACTGTAAACAGCTCTATAATATGAAATCTGTTTGAACTAGTGTGTAGTTCACCTCTGTTATTTGGATCTGTCCGATTAGGCAACACTGTCTTTGGCATGTGAGTCTATTGATAAATCTGGTAATAAATGAATATTTTTCTATGGCTAATGATAGTTAAAGTAGTCATAACCTACTTTATATGTAATGCTTATAACAAAGCAGCTAAATATGACAGAGTATGATCCAGGCACAGAGGAAATGTCAGCAAATTGTGGTTCTTGGATGCGATAAGAGTAGATTAGAAAGGATTAGTGAGACCCCCTGGACTGGGTGACTCCTTACTGGTGCTCCTGGGGAAGAATCAAACAATTGGGTTACTGTACCCAGGTGGAGCAGTGGGAAAGCTGGAGCATGGGCCTTGGATTGGGGGCCGTGGTGGTGGTGGAGGTTTACTTTGTTGGGTGTCCCTTTGTGAGAGGCCCCTGAGAAGTAGGGCAAAGCCCAAGGGAGGTGTGTGCTCTGGGCTGTAACCTGCCAGAGGCCTTTTGAACAAGGCTAGGAGGGTTCTTGGTAGTGTTGGTGACTCCTAGGAGGTGTTAGGAGCTTCAGAACAGCTTGGGGAAGGAACAGCTTCAGAAGGAGCTTGGGGGCCTTGACCTGTGGAAGAAGGGGAGTGCAAAAGAAAGGAAAGGTGGTCGTGGAGGAGGAGGGCTGCTCGTCTGTCTCTTGTAGGTGCCTCTGTACTGCAGCATGGCCCCAAGGAGCTGTGCCAGGCCAGAATTACTCCTTAACTGGCAGGTAGGTGGAAGGAGTGTTTGGGGAAATGCAAATGGGGTAAAGCAGATTCTTCAGTAAGTCTTCAGTAAAGTAGACTGCCACGATATAAACCAGAGAGGCAAAGAAGCACTTATTGTTTGCAGCGTCTTGACAATTTGGTTCAGGGTGTCTCTCTTTGTTGCCTAAGTTGTTTTTTTTTTCCCCCCCTCTCATTTTTTGAATCAAATGCGAGTTTCTCTAACTTCCCTCCTTAAAAACCCAGCCCCAGTGCTACTAATGAAACGCCTCTCTTATGCTACCCTCTCAAGGAGCAGGCTGCCTTTTCCCCTAAGTCCTCTGTTTTCCAAATTGTGTTGGTGCTGTATATAGGCGCTGCAGAGCTCTTCTGCCATTTAACCCATTTAGGGTTAAATTCTCTCCTCTGCTCCAAGCCTGCTTAAGGTGTTTAGTTAATTTAAGTTCTGCTTGCTTCCCTGGTCTCCCCCAGGTTCGTATACCTGGTTGGCTCAGAGACATCTACACTGTCTGCTGATGGATAGACCCTCCCAAAAGAGAATACCAGAGAAGGATGTGCTCCTGTGTCCCTGCCCAACACCTCCTCCATAGGTTCTGCTGTGGCGGTTAAGATGCCAATTAGCTTCTCTTCTGCACTACTAATGTTCAGATTAGTCTTTTTGCGAAGTCACAGATAAGTAAGGGTGTTATTGGGTTTTAGGGCTACTTCTTCATAGCTTTGAAAAGCATGACATGATTTATTGTACTGTTAAAGAGAGAACAGTAGTCCTACATAAGCTATTCAATCTGTGTAAGGTTAAAAGAATTAAAATGCTGAATTACATTTTCAGTGATAATATATGGTGATAGCCTTTGTCCAAGAAGGAGAGCTAATTGAATACATTACATTCTGAATTATTTCAAAAAGCTGCTGTTAGAGTGATGCTTACACTGCATGTAAAAGGAAGCATGTTTCAGAGACAGGGATCAGTTACTCTGTTCTTTTCCCCCCATTCAGCATACTTGTATCGATCTGAGGCAGAAAGTCAGATGAGACGGCAAAGGGTATTTATTTGAGTAGCTAAATGGTTGCTTTATAGTCTATTTCATATTAGGGATTGTATTAGAATTGGAAAGATGGAGTGGTATTAGATGCCAGTAACACTAAATCTTATTTGGGTGTTTTGCCTCTTCAAGATAAGTAAAAAGCTTCTGGAACTTCTTTGAATCAGAAGCATTGGGAAGGAGATTGCTGTCTGTCAGGGGTAAATTTTTTATTTGATAGTGTGGAAAGCTGGATTTCTTTAGGTTACTTGTATGTTATCTTTATCCTTGTTCTTCCTCTCAAAGTAAAGAAAAAGAGTTTGTTTCCTGGATTTGTTGATTTTCTGAGTGTGCGTGTATTTGTGTAAGGCAAGCACGGACATAGTTTTATAAATGAAAAATCAGCTTTTTCCATCTCTCCTTACACACCGTGCTCTTATACATGAATTACTGCTGTTTCTCCCTCAATTCTAACCAAGCTTGCAGATGTCTGACTAAAATAAGCATTGTGAGTCTAGAGATCTGCTTTCTCCAGTGCTGAAAACCACAGCAGTAACCAGAGGGTTGAGATACTGGTTTTGACCTGTGTGCATAATGTTATCTCATCTGTTGGCTGCTAAATATGGCGATCTGTAGGAATGGTCACGTTCTCAGACCTAATTAAGAAAATCAGAAGAGGCAAATAACAGAAATGAGAAGTCCTAATAATGACCTGACAGGGCTGCCATGTTACTGCAGATAGGCAGAGCCAGGCTGCGCCACAGCTGACTTCAGAATCAAACGTCAAGAAGGAAGGTGGTGCTTTGCGTGACTCTTGCCTCGCTTATGGTAGTGATAAATTCAGCTCATTGCCTCCCTTTTTTTTGATAAATAATTAATTTTTTTTTTTGCTCTGTTCATTCTAATTCTTTTAATGGCTAGCTTTTAGTCTCCTGCATCTCCCTTTAATTGAGATGAAGGCAGAACTTCATCAGTTACATATGAGAAGAAAGTGCTGGAAAACTTAGATTTGTGTCAATATTGAATATTTCTCTTTTTTAAAATAGATAGCAGGTAGGAAGTAAATTGTGCTTGCTTTGAGCCTAGAAAAAATCTTAATGCTTGGGTTAAGTGCATTTTATTTCTGTAGATGTAGAAAGTAAATAATGGCCTAAACAGTGAATACTGTCGAGCAGATTGAATCTATTACTAAAGTGGTAGTGCTACTATAGCTGTAGGAGGTGGGATGAAAGTTGCATTTATTTTTTTTCTAAAGTTATTCATCCTACATCTTGTTTGGAAGGGAAAATGAATTATTTCTTACTTTTTTTTTGTAGTTAATTTTTATTGCTTTTCTTGAAACAATCTGTATTTTGTGGTTTTTTTTTCCCTAGGTGAAATTTTATTATTCAATGACTGGAGTTGAATGTAATTTTGCTTGGCAAATGAACAGCAGCAATTGTTTTTTATTTGTATAGCATCTAGCACTTTAGTGTCCACTGTTACTGTTCCTGGGGACAATGACACAAGTAATCAATAATTACTCTGCTACAGCCCCTAGGTTTTCAAAACACTTCACCAAGTACTTCATCACAGCATCTTTTCTCTACCTCTTTTTGTGGATATGAAGGTAATGGTACAAATTTCACGTTGCCTGATGAAAAGCTAGAGCCAAACCATGGATATCTTGGATCCTGTGTTTGGAGAGAAGTTTGCTTACATGGCTGAGATACCAGTGTGAGACAACGGGTGCCCTCACAGTAGGTCACGTCTTGCAGAAACCAAGGAGATGTAAAAGAAAATCTGCATAAATCTGCACAGTATCTAATGAGTAGGTCTAAATAATGACAAATTTTACATGGAAATGTAGTTTTGACAGTGTTTCATGCCTAAACTTCCGAGGCATTCTCTTTGAATATAAAATGTTTTCCTCCAGGCCTGCGGCCAGTATGGTTTTTTGTTGTGTTTGAGGTGCAGTTACACTCTGCAAAGATTGCATAGGAGGAGAGGAAGGGGGAGTGGTTGAATTTACTACTTAAGGGCTTTTGACATTCAGGTTTGCTTAATCAGCGAATATAGAGTTATTTCTTCTGGATTGCAGTGCTTTGAGCTTGCGCTTTGGTTTGAAGGGGATTCACTACAGATTCTTCCTTTTTCATGCATCAGCCATCACTGGGAACAAAAGTAAAACTGCCAGCGTATTAAATATTTGTCAACAACAATATGCAGGTATCGGCAGTAGAATCTTCATTTAGTGCAACTCAGTTCAAACAATTTGAAATGTAAGTGTGAAATTCACCATTTTCTGCCATATTTGATTAAGTGTTGCATATTTAAGTAAATGCTGCACACAAGTTGTCTCTGGAATAAAGTATAGTAAAAATGTACTGGTTTTCTACCTTGGACATATACGAATTTTCTTAGCTTCCGCATACCCCCAGGGGAAGGGATCTGTTGGATACAGCACTAATAGGTGGAACTGTCTCTGTGTAAATCAGGCCCAGGTGGGACTTTGTGGGTTATTACTTAGTCTTGTCCTTTCCTTGCCTGCCACACAGAAGTTCCTTATGGTCATCCTTTCGAGGAGAGCATCTGGGGGTGCCTGTTTGGGACCTGCAGTGCAATTGCTAGCTCTTTATGAACTGAGCTTCATCTATGTCCTTTGAGCAGAAGGAGTTCTGGGTGTCTCTTAATTTGCCTTTCAAAGGTTGTAGAAGTAGCAGAGCTGAGAGGGTGGGACAGGCATCAAGAGTAAATTGAGTCCAGGATCTTTTGCGTGACATCTTGGAGCCATCTGTATGATAAAAGCATAAAAATAATCTGCCCTGATAAGAGCATTAAAATGGACAGTAATCTAAAAGTACAGTTCTATTTTGGAAAGTGGTAATCTAAAAACATCAATTTTGAATCCAGCAGATCTATTCCTGTGAGTATTAAAGTATTACTTGCTAAATTTAGTGACAAAAAGTGTTGTTTTAAAGTATTGGAGAATGATCTGATTTTTTTCTACTGTATCATCTATGAAACAGTCTATTAAGTTTCCATTGTTTATACCCATTTGAAATTCTGTCACTTGAAAATTTTTGAGAGTTATATGAATAATTATTTCCCTGGGCATTTCTTCCTCTTGATATTGATCCATTTAGAATAGACAAATCTTTTCCTCTCAGGAAATCAAATAGAAAATACTGTTAATGCTGAGATAAAAGTAAATGATTTTTTTTTTTTTTTTAGCTTTTTCTGAACTTTTAGAATCTTGTTGCCAATGCAGTCAGGTGAAATATTGTGACTAATTTGAATATTAAATTTTAACGCAACAAATCAAGTGTTTATTTTCTGTAAATAAGCAAGTTCTTTTTGTACAAAAAACCTAATTCTCTCTACCTCTGTTCAGAATTTGGTAGCATCACTTTTACCCAATGATGCAGTTCTATCACATTTTAAATGCTTTAAAAAAATTTCTTTTTGTAAATTTCACAAGGGAAATTAGGATAAGAGTACTCTGAAAGCAAAGTAGTTTGCCTTAAATGTTTTAGATCTAATTTCAAGTATTTTATTTTGTATTCCCATTTTTCATATCCAATTTCTTAAACTCCCCTTCCATGATTATTTTTTTTTGTCCTCAAGTATTTCTAATCCTTGACTTTTTTTTTAACTAAGAATTAATCAAATTCCAAACTTTTTAGTCCTCCTTGAATCGTTATTATTATTTCTGTCTTTGGTAGGACTCTGACTGACAAAAAGCATATTTATTTTTTTAAAAATCCCAGTTTTGCACCACTATTTTTGAGCAAAACTAAAACTGGTATTCAGAATGTTGGGAGGGAAAAATTTTCTGCCCTTGCCTGAGACTTGTAAGCACTGGGTGATTAAAAAGCTTGGCTTTGAGACTGAAGCTAAAAACAGGTCATTACTGGAGACTTCTCCAAATGTAAAACATTATTGTTTTGCTGTTGAAGTTTGTAAAGAGGAAAGGGAGAAATGGGCCTTGGTCCTGAGGAAAAAGGCCAGAAGACTCTGTTGTAATTTAGATATTTAGAATGTAGAGACTGTACATGCTTGTCACTCAGGAACTTGTGTATCCAGTTCTAAAATACGGTTATCATATTATAGTTTTTTGTGTTTTCCCCTTTGCTCTTCCTCTCCACACTGAGTGTTCAGAAGTACCTGCTTTCCCTCCCTTGGCAATGAAGGCCTTATGCCTTCTGTGTCCTATTCTCTGACCTGGCATCAAGGCTTTGCTCCATTGTTTACAAAACAAAGCTGGGTATGGAATGAATGGGAAATGGAAATTAACTTTTACTTTGTGAAGGAATTTTTGCATTAGTGACTTGAAAAGTTTGACGTAGAAAATCACGAAAGATCACTTGGTCTTTTCTAGATCTTGGTAAATACCTCTGATTTAAAGGAAGGCTGCTTTTTTTTCCTCTTTTTGTTCTTCCTTTTTCTTCCCTTTACCCTGGTTGTGTTATATCTTGTCCAAATACTTAATAGAAATTGATAGTGTGTTCCCAGGTAACAAATTACATCTGTCTCTGAAAATGAGTCAATGTAATCATGACAAATTCATGAAATAAAAAGGAAATACATTGCTGCAGTCCTGGGGAACATGAGTCAATATGCTTTATGTAATTATTTAATAAAACATCTCTTCTAGTGCATTGAACCAGCCTAAGATACAGAAGCAGTTGTATTTATGCAGGAATAAACAAACTTCCAGTAAAAGCTGGTGACCAGAAGTATGCAATTAGGCATTTCCAGAAATACTCATTAAACCAGTCTGCTTAAATTTTAATAAGACTTCTATGTAAAGAGGGGATAGAAAAATAAGAAAAGATTTTTATGAAAAGCTATTCAGATCTTCTAGTGCCCCAAATGGTTTTGAATTTTTTTTATTTAACTTGTTGTGCATGGAATTGCAATTCTGTCCAAAAGTTAACAATACAAAATCCTGCATGCTGGCTTAATTCTGTTTTATGGGAGCCATATTGGTATCAGCACAGAAATACTACATTGATCGCAAAGCTGTCATAAAAAGAATATGATGCGGGGATTAGACAGATATTTGAAACAGTTACGCTTTTGCAGTCCATGTGAGAAATGTCAGAGGACTGATTATCAGTATGTGAATTCTTATATGAAAGTAAAGTCATAGGAAATGCACTGCTACACTGAAAAATTACAAATCACCAGGTACTTGTAGTATTTTTTGGCCTTCCATATTTATCTCCCTGGTGTGTCTGAGCTAAATAATGCAAACTGTCTTGTATCTGAGACATGAAGAGGACATGTGTTGCCCAGGATCATAAAGAAGTCAGGAATAGCCAAAGAGGTTCATGACTCCACATGCTGGAGTGAATTTAACAGGCGTCTGGTTATGTTCCTCTTAACGTTAGATTTGGATAGTTTAATGGTCAGTGACTTCCACTTTTGTTTTCAGTCAGCATAAAGTAGCATCAGGATGTTCAGGGATGGTTTACATGCACAACTGGACATTCAATAAATAGCCTTTCACTTGAAGCCTTTACAAACATGTTTGTAGACCTATTCAAGTAATCTGAAAGGAGAGTTCAGAAAGCAACTCACAAAATGGTAGTGAAGACAAGAGTGCGTATAGCCATCCTTGAAAAGGGTCATTAACCTTTTCATGTTTCACAATCTCTCTTTTCAGGTGTTATCTGATGACCATCTATTTGTGATGGATCACCTTGTCTCTTTGGAAACTGCAGTTACGAATATTTTTGCTTTAATATTAAATTCTAATGGTCACTGTGCTTTATCCTTCTAGGGCATCAGTAGCCTCTTCAGTTCACTTAAAGTGGTCAGGCTACTTCGTCTGGGTCGCGTAGCTCGGAAGTTGGACCACTACATTGAATACGGAGCAGCAGTCCTGGTTCTGCTGGTGTGCGTGTTTGGGCTTGCAGCACACTGGTTGGCCTGCATTTGGTACAGCATAGGAGACTATGAAGTTATCGATGAGGATACAAACACGATACGGACTGAGAGCTGGCTCTATCAGCTGGGGATGTCAATAGGAACACCTTACCGCTTTAACACATCAGGCTTTGGAAAATGGGAAGGCGGCCCAAGCAAAGATTCGGTCTACATATCCTCGTTGTATTTTACCATGACCAGCCTCACTAGTGTTGGATTTGGGAACATCGCTCCGACTACAGATGGGGAGAAGATCTTTGCTGTTGCCATGATGATGATTGGCTGTAAGTATTAGAGATTCTGTCTCTCACACACAATGCCAAATAGCTGTGTGTCATGAATACTGACATCATAAGAACATCTGGAATTGTGTCAAATATTATTATGCAGCTTAAAATATTTTGGTGGCAATATAGTTTTATACACTTTCTTACTGGTTAGTTTTAAAATCACAAGTGGGAGTATTGCTGTGACTAGCAAAAATTTAGTCATTTTGGAAGCGACATTCTGTCAATATCCTTTCAATATTCTTTTGTAAGTAAACTGTAAAATGTGTAAAGCCTGAAGTACTAAAAATTAATGCACCAGAGTAGGCACAGACAACCTTTGTGCCTCCATTCGGTATGTGGCAAAATTTTTATGTGTCTGAGAGTTGTATATATTGGACAAGTGGGTTGGTGAGTGGGAGGAAGTCCAAGAGCATCTTGAAAGGGAGAGAGAACAGTAGCTCTCAAGAGGCTACAGAATCCGCTGTGGGCTGAGCATGCAGTCAGATCCTAAAGCAACTGGGATGGTACTGGCCTTGGGCACCTCTGGCTCACATTTCTTTGTCAGAAGGGGTTCATATTGCCAAGCTGGCCAGTTTTTGGCCATGTTGTGTCACTTCAATGCAGGAACTGCACTCAAAGGGCCTTGAGAGCTACGTGGAGTTAAGAACCATGCAATGATCACCTTTAAACTAGGTCATGTTTTTCAAGAAAAGGGTGAAATTTGAACCAAAACAAGGAAAGAAAATTCTACTTTATACATGGAAGAGCATATCCTATGGAGAAAGAGAGAACCTTCTGTATGGTAATATTACATCTAGAGGAGAAAAAATTCAATCCTTGCTAAGCAGAAAATTAAAACCAAATATATAATGAAACTCAATTAGCAGCATAGTGACTGTTACGATAGAAACTGGAAGCTTGGATTCTGATGGTCATTTTACATTGACACTGAAATCACGTACTGAGATTATGTGTGCAGTGTTAAGCAGGCTGAAGGTTAGTGAGAAGAAGTATAAAGACAAGCGTTCTTGATCTCGTAGGGATTGGGATATTTTAGCTATAAAAATTGTTAATTTTGTTCTTCTAGCTTTTTCCACTGCTAAGAGTCCCATCATCCTAATAAAACATCCGTGTAGCATAAGGGAAGTGTATATAAAACTTGGAGACAATGATGCAATTACCTCATGAGAAGGTGCATTAGACGATGTAGCAGTGTACTACAAAACAGGCTTCCAAGCATATAAAGTTACCTGTTTAATAGGAAATATCCTGACTTTTGCTTATTGTTCATTGGGTTATGCTCCTGATATTAGCTAGACAAGAACAGCTAGTATTATTTAGTACTATGAATAGTGAATTAACATAATGTTCATAAAATCCAGAACGTACATGGCGATAGTTTGGAGTTCTACCCGCTCCAAACCCTACATATGAAAATGTGGTGGAAAGAAACTGAATTTATGCAAGATTAACGTTGATAGATGTCTGCTCTGAATTCTAAAATGAACTTTAATTTCAGCAAGTTGTAAAATATAGTGTTCTGTCAATTTTAAAATTTCACGAATGCAATCACATTTGAGGGAAACAATTTTGTTTGTATTTGGACTTCTAGAACCTTACATTTCTAACCCTGTAACTGTCTGTGTATCTGAGCACCTTTATCCTGTGAAAATCTACTTAGAAAACAGGACTATTCACAATATGTGTTTGCTGGAATGGCAACTAAATAATCCAGTCTTTGAGTTTACCCCTCTGGTCTTTGTAGGATCTCAATTGCTTTTAACGTGCTGAAGTTTTGAGCTGTGGTCATTCCTTAGGATGGGAGGAACAACACTGATTTGTTTACTTTGCAGCTATTTAGAGCTTAATTGTTGACAGACGTTCTTCCACCATAAAATGTTATGTTAAAATAATACTATTTAGCCGGTAGAATTAAGCTCTCAAACATTGATCTGAATTTGAACTAGTGCTATTTTATAAGAATTTTGTCTGATCTGTTGGGAATCTGCAAGGGACATAGCAAATGTATGGGGGATAGCTGTGGGGAGGGAAAAGAAGTTTCCTGGCTAAAGCTTTTGTACGTCACTCAGAAAAATTCATATTTGTCCCTGGCCAAGTAACATGTTTGTTATGAGCTGAGCTACTCACTTATATCACAGTTGGTGGCTACATGTTCCTGTTATGGTCCTCATTTTGCAGATGTCAGATCACATAGATTTGCATGTGAAATGGATAGGGGCTGTGGTTGTCCAAAGCATCAGAAATAAGCAATTTCAAATCAGTTCTGCTGATGTGTTACTGCCCACTAATAAAAGGAAAGGGTATATGATTTCTCATTTATACTTTGCCATTAACAGTGCATTTATTTTAGCACCTATCTAGTGATGCATTGTCAAAACCTACTGCTATCTTTCAGTAGCGCAGGGAATGCCTTTTTTTTTTCCCCCCCATGAAGGATGCAGAGAGAGCCTAATTGTTTGACTATCTAAAACTCCAATTGAAGATAGGTGGGATTTGCTGAGTCCAACCTCAAACATGTCACTCCATTAACTTCTTCCCTGCTAGGGGGTAAGTCTTTAAGAACTATGTGAATTTATCTTGGTTTTGAAGTGGCTAGCTATAGTCTGGGCAAAAATACATACCTAGATATTTAAATAGTCCGGTGAAATAAGTGAAGTCATTTTACAACCTTTCACCTGTATGAAATGGAAACAACACTGTCACTTTTTCTTTGAGGATGTTGCCGTTTTTGTTTAGTTGAGTAAGACAATATGTTAAAAAGATTAGTTTTGAGATTCCAAAATGACATTATAGTGTCATTAAAAAAAAAAAAAAAGAAAAAAAAGAGTATTTGGGGACAAATATATAAGAGCCAGCATTAATATTTCAAAGTGATTCCAGAAAAATTTTACTATAAATAGACTGGAAATTTTTAATAGGAGGGTGATTTTTATCCCCTCAGGCCAATTAACCTCCTGTGAATAAATAGTAAAACTTCCATTAGCCTGATGGGGACAGATTTAGATGAGCAGAAAGCAAATTATAGCATTTCCTTCTCTTTGTGCATTTTATCCTCTGGGTTTTTTTTGAATAGCAATAAACGCTGTGTCAAAAAACCTAGTGGCTTGTTAAACAATACTGTGGCCAGCTAAAGCCATGGTCGCAATTTTATTAGCAAGATCACCTTTGAAGTTTTGAACCTTCTCTTTATTTGTTAAAGAAACTGAATTTTCTTGAAATGGAGATGGTGGTCAACATGTGTGAAAATGGCTGCGACCCCCACCTTCCTTTCGTGGGCTGTATGTGGAGCTGCCCTACAGAAAGTGAGGGTGCAGGTCCCACCTCAGTGCATGGTAAGCGCTTGCCTCCCACTGGTGGCTGACCGAGAAACTACAACAATGTGGTGCTTGCTCGTTCCTGGGTCCAGCTTAGAGTCCATCGGTCGCCATGCCTTTGCACCCTGCCTCTGATTTTCGGTGTCAACGGTCTTGACTTCGGTTTGCTCCATGAGCTGTGCAGCCGCGGTTTGGTAGGGGCACTCAAGGACTGCTTCCCTGGAGTGTGGATGTTGGCATCAAGCGGAGGGAAAGGAATAATTTACATCTGGACGTGGGAACTCCTCCTACTCAGTGACCTTAAAAATAAATATATATATATATATGCGCATACCTACATACAGACGTAGCATATGTGTATACATACACACAGAGAGCGCACATATATTACGATGTGTAAAAGAAGAAAAGGAGAGTGTGTATTTTTCTTCACGTTTGGTAGTCTAGAATTACTTCTGTGGATTTGATTTTGAAAAATTCTTGTAACTCTGGGGAAGGCTGGACATGGTGTGCGCTGCCCTGAGAGCATTAGCAGGTGGCACGCAGTTTTGCAGGCTTTCTGGTCCTTGTTTCTAGCAAAGTTAAGTTTTGGTTTTGTTTTGGTTTATTTGGCTGAGTATCTTGAATAGTTTCTGGGGACGAAAGTTGTGAATAGCAGCAATACTTTTCTTTGGTCTTGGAGTGTTGTCTGTTGAGCTTCTCTGTTTCAGGAGAGGAGTTACTGTGTAAACAAGTGATTTTAAGATGTTCATTTCTGTCTTCTCCACTGGCAAACTGATTGAAAGGCTTGTGGTACAGTCAACGCAGAACTGTCGTGACATCCGAAGAGGATGTTTGTGTCAGAAATGCTTAGAATATTACATGTATTTGAAAGCGTAAGCAGTTTATAACTAGTGTCCTTCCATGTGTGTTTAGTATGCTTATGCACAGAATGATGGAATTAATATTTTGTAATTATGTTCTATCTTCCGTAAGACAAAATTTGGTATCCTCTGCTCTGCTCAGCCCCTGATACGTCCCCTTCTGCTCACTGCTTACTCGCTCTGTAAAACTGATCCTGTGGCAGAAATACATGTATTACATTAACTCTTTGTAGACCCAGTGACCACTAGTAATAGTACTTTGCTATAATGTCAGATAGCTGTTTAAAAAAATAGGTAAGACCACTTCCATTTTCCTTTTTACTCAGTCTTTCATTATGGTAAATAATAAATCGAGGTAACTCTTAATTAAAAATTTAGAGACACGTTAGTGAAGCTAACCTGGGCCAGTGGGAATTTTGGCTGAGTTGAGTGCGAATGTTGGCCTAGTAAAAAAGTTTAAGGTGTATGAACTTGTAGAAGGAAGGGTGGGCAAGTTATATTAGCAGTGCATAGACCCTGGGAAGGGATGACTGAGGTGAATCGGCTGCGTGTGGGTATGGAGCCTGTGGGGCTGGCTGGGTTGGTTGGTTTTACACTTGGGGCAAAGTACAAGAAAGCATGGGTTGGTCTCAGCAGCCCTGGTTTCTGCTTCAGGGCCACCTTCTGCAGGGAGGTGTTCTTACACTCTCAAGTGCAATGTACGCATGTGCTGTCTTACTGACCTCATTGTGGCTGCAGTTTTCAGGGAGAAAGTGATTTACAGTTGGTTCTTTTGACATGGGTAGGTGCAACCCCTAATTAGGTTTGTGAGGGACTGCAGCATACTCAACGTGTAGCCCTGGGGATGTATGGTGCGTTGGTCAGCTCCACCAAAGGGGGATGTGAGTAGGTGAAAAATGTTCTTCATTCTTGATCTCAAGTAATGCACATCTGTTTGAGAAG
The DNA here is from genome assembly GCA_013398915.1 of Dromas ardeola. NCBI lineage: Eukaryota > Metazoa > Chordata > Aves > Charadriiformes > Dromadidae > Dromas > Dromas ardeola. The sequence goes on from VYZM01020055.1 coordinate 72,930, forward strand.
AACAAATTATTTTAAAATAGCGATGAAGTATCCAGTGGCTGCTCTTAAGGATTTCTGTTCTGTGGAGGCTTGATGCTTCTGATAAGATACGCAATTTGTATTAGCATGTAGCTGTTTTTCCTGAACATTTGGTATATTATAGTTTTGTAAAGGAAACTGTCTTCACATCTGTCAATGAACTGACCTGCATGGTTTTGTCTCACTTTATTTATTGAGTGTATGTGCATATATAGAGAGAAGTATGAGTGGTACTACTGGAAGTAAAAGAAATTAACTCCTTAGCTTCATTTTAAAATGAATCAAAACATATTTGCTTATCCATTTTCACAGATGGCTACTAAATTGCTAATTAATAGGGAATACGTCTACAGACAGATCTTCCAGAGAGGTTAATGTTAGATAAAACTAGGTTTAAAACCACTGTCTGGGTCTGTGGAAATACATGTATTTTCCATTTTTAATACTTGGGGGAAAAACAAAGCTGTTTCAATTTTTAGTTTTTTCCCTGTGGAGACATATGCCTCAAAATAACAGTTCTCGTATATTTTGTTCAGTGAAGCTGTCAGGTTGGGTTGCATATTGCTTATTTTTCCTAAGCAATAGCAGAAACCCGAGGACTTTCATTTGCAGTTTTCATATCTGGGCACTGTGTCAGCAATCCCCTTGCTCTGCAGGTGGAGTAGGGATGGACAGTTCTAAAAAATGCTTTGCATTTTTCACTTAACGCACCATAATACTAATGGATGCTTGCCTATCTGGATTTTGAGCAACTGAGCAGAATCTATCATTTCGAGAGCCTTTTGTTAGTGTTCTCAGTTTCACTGAAAGATCCCAAGCTTTTGGTGCCTGTTAGCGCTACATTCTCCTTGTTAGGTAGGAACTTCCTGGAACTACAGGGCTTGACTCATCCGAAGTATGAAGTTCGCTGAGGAAAAGGCACATGTTTGAACGCTAAACTAAATCATAAATTCTCCTGTGAACACTATAACAAGACCAGATAGTGAGAGGGACCATGGAAAAATAAAGAAAGTAGGAGTTAAAAGGTCAGACTCGAGGACTTGTATGCTCACCTACTGTAATAAATTTTCAGCCACCGAGTTCATGAATCAAAACAGACTAGAGACCGAAAACACTCATCTTCATTGATCATGTGCAACACCAGCATCATGCAATCCTGCAGCACTTCACCTGTTGTCTCTGATTAAGGTTGACACAGATCCCAGGAGCGGGGAGTAGCTGTCTCAGCTTTGCTCAGCTTTGCCTGTGAATAGCTTCTTTCTCGTTAGACATGAAAATAGGAATGAGGGTAACATTAAGTAAATTTGAAAACATAATTAGGTAGTTTTATTTACAGCAGTCTTGCTGAAAGGAAAAGAAATCTGCCCTAGTAATGGGAACGTCTCTCTGAACTGTAAGAAAATCTTGGGTGGCTGGTATCATGACACATGGGTCAGTCAGTGTTGCTCCTTCACAGCCCCGCAGAGAAGTAGAGTGCTTCAGTGACCCCCCAGCTGGGTAGAAAGTGTTCAGAGGCTCTTGTGAACAAGGATAGCCAGGCACTGATGAAAACTAGACTGTTGTTATCAAAATACGCGAACAAAATACAGGTGCATTGCAGCATCATGTTTGATGATGTTCCTGAGGCATGATTTTTCCCCTTATAATGCAGTTCATCGGTTTTTAGAGCAAATGGATGTGGCCATGCTGTGTGGGTACTTTCCAAATAAGTATCTGTTGTAAGAGAAGCATGTGTATCCCTAGTACCCCTTTAAGGGAATGGGTGGCAGGGGTATGTTAAAATTGGTTTTGCTGGAGTTTGGTGGCCTGAAACCGAGGGCCAGCCAAGCACCAAGTGCCAGCTAGATTTGCTGAGGAGGTCGTTCAGGGGCTGAGCACAAAGGCCTATGAGACTTCAAACCCAAACCAACTTTTTCTGTATTCATGGTTAGTGCAAATGTGATGTTCTGATTTGTGGACGTGCTGGGGTAGGAAAAAGAAACCTTGCCTTGCAAAAGTGGTCTCTTGGATACCTGCTCTTTTTCAGTCACACTGCCAAGATGATAAAAATCTCTTAGATGCCATGGACTTCGACTTCTTGCTAGCCACTGAGGCTGCGGTTGGCGTGCTTTCCATATGGCTGATAGTTTTGCATTGCTTTTCATTCTCATCTGTCTTAGCCACCAGCAACACTACTCAAGCTAGTAATTCCTAATTTAAAGGCCTGGATTTTTTTTTTTCTTTTTAATAAGCAGGAACAGTCTTTTGAGATCTATTCCCTCACCCCTCTTTGCTGTGCTTTATTACTTGTTGTTTGAGGCTAGTTATGATATTTGAAGAGCTGGTGTGTTACTGCTGTAATTGTTAAGCAACTGTTTGAGATTTCTGAATGTTATTTTGCTAGATGCTTTCTCCATTTGAATGAACCACCAGAAGTGTCGTGGGTATGTTTCTCAGCTACACCAAGTTTCGACAAAGAGGAAAGGCCAGCAGAAAATCTGGATAGAGTTTCTCTGAAGGTTAGAAGGAGGGTTTGGATATTAGGGCAGGATTTGGCCAGGTTATCTCTAAATGTGAGAATACTCCATTTTTTCTTGTTAAGATAAAGAATGAGTAAAACAGTAAAATAATCAAACCAAAGCAGAAGCAAAAAATCCCCCCAAAAACTCAGACAAAAATACCCCAACCCCCAAAAAAAACCTCTACCAAAACCCCAAAGTCATTGTGATAAAAAAAAATGGGTAGACAACATTGTTTCAGGCTTTTTGGATGTATAAACAATCCTTCAGACAGTTGAGCCCTAAGGGATGCGTTTTTCAGTAAAGTGCATTGGTATCTCTCATCAGTAAGCATGGGACTGCACCAGGTCACGGTGGCGTTTTCAGACCCTTCGATGAGCCGAAATGTCTGGCCTGAACAGAGTTACCTCATTGACATTCGGTACAGAGAGGACGTGCTGGAGAAATGTGGTCAGTGCTGACAGACTTCACAACATAGCAAGCTCCAAACTCTTGAGCTGTAGCTCTTAAAAGTTGCCTCCTCTTCAGATAAGGATGTCTGAGGCCTGCAGGTTTTTTAAGGGTTGCCTCTGTTGAAAGATGAAACACTGGTGTCAGAGCCAGCAAAAGGGCAGGCTTTAGGTGACACGTATGTAAATAGCAAACTCCTACAAAAATCGCTGTCTGCAGGCTAAGATGGACTGAAAGGCTTTTTCAGATTCACAACGCCAGTGTTAATGCTGTAATAAGTCTGTCTGAGCTTACAACCGTGGCTGTATGAGGAGTGCCCCATTCATATGGGGTTAGTCGCCTCCTTGCCACAACACACTTGAAAGCAATATTTATAGAAGAAATAAAATGCTTTTTGTGAGTATATTAACGTGGTAGTACTTTGTTTCCTGGCCTGCTTTGGGGAAACATAAACTGACTCTGTGTGACGTTATTTCTTACTATGCAAAAGTGAATAAGCGATATTCTTTTCCTTGTTATTTAAGTGTATATGACCAGATTAAAGCTAGATGAAATTATTGCTATTAAATTTCCCACAAAATGCAATTTGCAAATGGCAAGGGTAAATTGCCCATGTACTTTTGGTTGGGAGGGAAAAAAAGAAGATAAAAATTCCAGAACTATATCACATATATATGCCTGATGAATCGTCCTGTGATGTGTCATCTTGCCTTAATGACTGTAAAAATTTCAGGCTGTACTTCAGCCTAATGGATGTAGGGAATGGCCCTGCCTCAGAACACACTAAACTTAATTGCTAGAACAGTGCCAGGAAATTTTACTCCAAATCACTGTCAGTTTCATGCAAATCCAGTCAGGATAATTTTTAAAGTGAAATTTTTGTGAAAATTTTTGATTCTGAAGGTTCTTACAGTCTGTTGTCTCCTGTAGAGCTTCACCTTGCTCTCCAAGACACTGCACAACTTTTGAAAGGACTGTAAATGCAAATGGAGAAAAAATAGTCCTGTTTGACAGGAGAGAAGATGAAAGCTGTAAAGTGCTAATGGTTTGGTTTTTTTGGGCATGTGGGGGAGAGCTCACACTACAATAATGTTTTAGGTAATTGCCTTTTTTCTCTCTGTTGCACAATGTTTCTGAATTTTTACCTTGAATTATTTAATAGTAATGAGGAGGATAAGGAAAATAAATAGGTATCCCAGCTGTGGGTGTGTCTCTCTTACTTGAAAAACAGTGAAACGTGCTAGCTCTTTCAAACTTTCATCAACATGTGCAACCAACTTCTTTTGAATTCTGATGGAATATCATTAACTCAAGTTAATGTTTGAGAGGTTAAGTGCCTGATGCATCCAGAACATGAACTGAAAGGACACAGGAGCGTAAAAGGAAAAAAGAATATTTCAGGCAGGTGAATCGGGATAATATACAAGAGTTTTGATATGCAGTGAAGCAATCTTGGGGTTCAGTTTATAATTTTGTTCTTAACTTACTGAGGCACACAAGTATAATCTAACAGAGCATGATTTGATTTGTTGGAATTTAATTCTGGATTCCCACCTGTGAAATTGCCCAAATACCTATAGTGCACAAAAAGTGTGACAGATTTTTCTTTTTCTTTGCAGTCCTGGGAGGCCTTTCCCTAAGCAGCAGCTCTATGTGAAGGATAGAAATCTTGGACAAGGATTTGGTTTTACATGAGAAAAGTCTGTATTTCAAAGTCCGTTTCTGTCTAAGAAAAATCCAGGTAGATAGGCATGGGAAAATAGCACATCCACTCATGTGACACATTGTGCCACTTATCATCTAATATGTGGAATATGACAGAAGATCTGAAGCATCTTCTAAGCACCTTTCACTTCTGCATCAGTTTCAAGAAGGATATAGTTATTTTACTGTCTAATTGCTACTGGACTCAGACAGACCTGCTGTAGGTTACAAAATGTTGTGGTAGAAACAGCTTACCTAGCTGTAATATGTAAGTGGTTTGTGGATCATGAGATGTCCCTAACCACTAAGATGAGCTTTCTCATGACATCTTGAGAATGAATAAGGATTAATTGTGCTTGCCAGATCAGTGAGTTTCAATGCATTTGGCTGTTTTTATATTTTAAAGAAAGATTTGTCAGCTTATAAAAATGGTAAGCAATGGTCTAGACGATGTTGATGCTGCTGTGGATCATACGTGGTTTATTTCTTGGAGCTGAGAGCTCCAAAATAGTCTAGATCTGAATGTGACTTACTGTCCGAAGACATATCGTATCATAAGCCGCAGCAGCCTGATGGAAGAAATTCTGATCCTCTGAGAAAATATGGAATATATGTGAAAATGTCAGTATCTTTTATCCACAGTACAGCAACTCTTGCTGCAACTGGTGTGAAAAATGTGGAAGGAGACAAGTAACTTATTAATAGGCCCTCTTGCCTGGAAGGAAAGTAGAAAATTTATTCTTCTAGCCAAAGGGTTTTGACAGCCAGTAGGGTCCAAAATCCTAAGTGCCTTATGGTAAAGAATGAAATAGCTGAGGTATTAAAGCCTGCCTCTTCTTACTCACATCAACACAAATTGGGAATGTTTTTTTTTACTCCTCCTTTGAAATCAAACCAGTAACTGTACCAGGTGGCATGGAAGTAAATTCTTCTGGTCAGATAATAGGCAAACCTTGCCCTTCCCTCCCACCATCTCAAATGCAAAAATGGGTTGCTTCATAGGTGCAGGTGAGTGGGATGATTCATGGTCATGGTTTGGTAGTTCTTCAACGTTAATGGAAAGATCCTGAGGGATTTTCACTACAAAATAAGAGGGAGCTGGAGATTGGTAACATCCTCTAAGTTTTCAGAGGCCAAACTGAAGGAGGGAAAATTGGATAAAGAATTAATTTCCGTCTTTGAAATGGAACTTGAATGAGGTTTATTTTATTTTCTGGTAAAATTAAGATTTACTACGAGAACATGGAAAATAATGCCAGGGTTTTTGGATCATCCTGGTCCACAAGGACCTTAAGCAGTCTCACAGCTTCTGGGCAGTTCATTAAGTCAGTTATGAAAACTGTAAGCTTCTTTATTATAGTTGTGTCACTTACTGACAGTTTGTACTTTTAGTACAATTTTTGTAAAATAGAAAGTAGCACACTTGCTCCAGTTTTGAACTAACCCTAATTTAATTTCCCTTTTTCAAAATCTGTCACACCTTTCATACACAGAGGGCAAATGAGTGGAATTCTGCCTCCTAGTGGTCAGGTCTACTTTGACCCTTTGTGTGTGTGGCTCTGGACAGAGTGTGTCCTTTTGCGTCAAACACACAGGTTTGGTGATGATTTTGTGCTGTTGTGTTAGAAATAACACAGTATCCACTGAGAATAGTTCACAGAAGTGCACCTTAGATCTGATGTGGCCATTCACCTATTTCCAGTTCTCTTTCCTATAATGGACCACCAGTTCCTTCCTCCTACTTTTCTCTCACTTCCTTGCATAAACCTTCATTTCTGGGCCTGTCACTGCTCTGAGGTTTGCCATCCCACACTAGCAGCTTCATCCTGGTTTTGTTTTCTGTGTTTTTTTTTCCCCACAGAAATAAGAAACAAGGAGCTAGAAAAGATAGAAAAGATGCTTTTAGAGAGGGAAGTTATTTTAAGCTGTAATTCCTTGAACTTCTTATTCCTTAAACATTTGTTTGACTTTAAGCTTCTCATTCAGTTTGGTGCATTTAAATGCAGAGGGAGGGGAAAGGAAGGTGATTTCCTGTATTGCAAATAGGCCTTGGTTTCTTGATTCACTTTTAATTGCCTTTTGTTTAGAATATTTTTGATTCTACTTATTCTTTCTATAAAAAAGCCTTTCTTCACATGACTGGGAAAATTATAAAATTATTTTTATCAGGAATTAAGTATGCCAAAACTAAAATTTCCAGGAACTGGCTTTCTCACACTCCTTGCAAATAAGTTGACTGCAGGTTAATAGTGAGGTAACAGGAACAGAATGTGGGAGAGGAAAATGGACATTTTTCTGGAAGGGAGCCTTATTCCACATAAAGTTAGCAACCTCCTGTGAAAATCACAGAGGAATGACCAAATAAGCAGATTACTTTGAGCAAACCACTGCATCACGTAGGTGCCACACTAACTGTGGGCAGCTAAAAGGAGAAGACCTAACTATGTGCCACCTTTGGCTTATTATGCTATTCTGACCTGTGCATGCAGAGAAAATAATGTCTAATGCTGCTTTGAACTTTCACGTGTATAATAAACTTAAGTGACAGAAAGCTGTGTGAGAAGCTGCCTGAAAGAGGCATTGGGATCCAGTTGCTAGGGCCCTGTAGGTGTGACACAGGGGAGCTGAGTCCCGTACCCAGCTGAGGTGTTAACCTGCGGTGTTACCTTCCGTAACTTATTTTCTCTTCTTTGTCCTTCTTATGTATTTAGACTTTGTGCAGAGAGGCAGTGAGGGAACTCTTCCTCTCAAAAGACCATCAGTCTTCACTTGAGCTTGAAGTTCTGCTAAAATGCAAATAGGCGTTATTACAGATACCCACTACAATGGCACCTGTCTTGGTCTACCCACTAATCATGACCCATAAGTTCTCAACTGGCAGAGCTCCACGCATCCAGCTGCTCTCTCAAATAAAGGGCAAGTCCCCTTCCTCACTCTCTCAGCCTGCCCTTCCTGAAGAGCCTGTATCCATCCATTACAGGGCTTCAATTATGTGAACCATCCCACTATGTCTCCATGATCCCAATGAGCTCATTGCCCTGTAACTGCATATAGTCTTCTATCTCCGCCTGTTTTTCCCCCATGCTACCTGCAGTGGCATAGGTGTTTCTGAGAGGTACCTGAGCATGCTGAGTCCCCAGTACAGGCTGAGAATGGCACTGGAATACGCTGTCTGACCATGACGGGAGCTTCCTGGAAAAAAAAAAACAGAAAAAGGGGAGAGGCACGTGGGTCGGATTTTTTTTTTTCCTCACTGGTATAAGAGAAGACAGCACACTCCTTGTGAAAACTACAAAAGACAAATGAATCAAAACTTCTCCACTTGTGTTTAGAGGTATGGGAACAGCAGTACCTGCGAAGCAGAGGTCTGTATGACACTGCCAGGCATCTCCTGGGGTACGACTTGAAGCTGCCAAGTGGATGGATGCTCCTGTTTTCCAGTGATGGTATCAGAAGGTTGTCCTTTCAGAGCAGTACAGATGACCATCTGCTTTTTGGGCTCCTGCTGGTCTCTTAGTAAATGCACTGACAGGTGTGAGATGGAAGAATGTAGGTACTGAGTTTCCTTTCCTTCTTTTGCTTTCATGCTGGGGTGTGTGTAGGTGGACAAAAGGGGGAGCAGGCGTTGAGAGTGAGAAATAGAAACTAAAGTTGAAACTAAGGTTTCTTTTTCCTTTTCAAACTCTTGAACTTCTTTTTTTTGGCTGCTTCCCAAAATAAACAGAATCTTACACGGTGGCTGTTTAAGATGGTTGTTTCCTCATTCTAGTTACAGACCTGTAGTCCAACAGATGAGCGGTATTTCTCTTCTTCAGTCCTTGCGGCTGAAAGAGCATGGTTTGAAGCACAATGCTTTGAAGCAGACAGAGACTTAAAAAGGGAATTTGAGATACTTATTTATATGAGGAAGAGTTCATGCTGGGGCATGAGGTAAGTGTGGCCAGTTGACTGTACTGATTTTATCAAGTTTGATTATTGTACTGTACAAAGTGTGTGAGATTCTGATCGTGATTATGCCAATATAAAAGATATCTCCCTTCATGAGGGCGTAGTTCAGATCCAGAATGAAGTTCTCTTTTATTCATATGTAAACTCCAATAATACAAAAGACTGGAGGGATGGCCAGTGTTTTATGGGACCATTGTGTTGTATCACTGAGTAGCCAGACAGAAGAAAATGGTCTAAGTTATTACCAGTTTGGGTAGAAATGGAAAATACGAGGCAGCAGGCAACTACAGTAGAACGGCATGGATGGTTCGGTACATGGAGTACTGGTATGATTGCAAGGGTCCACAGTGGAGTGAAATGGGCAGTTCAATAGTTCAGTGGCCAGTGAAATACTGGTGCAGATAAGACATTCAGAAAAGCAGGGAAGATAAGAGAGCCTGAGGGCAACCACACTTCTCAAGCTGTTCACCTTCAGTTGGGAAGGAGAGCAGTCTGCCATGAAGTTTGTCTTATCCTGACACATTGGGGGAGTAGCTGTGGTAGAACTGGTCAGGAACAGAAGTGACTTTCTAGCCTTGCACGCTCTGCACAACCATGCATAAATCAGTGTTGATGACATAAGTACTGTCCTCGTAGTAGTAGTTATGCATTTTCCTTCCTACAGCTGTTCTGTAAGCCACATCATGGCTGTGATCGCTCTTCAGCAGAGATTTAATTTGAGATAGTATCAGAAGTGCAGAGCAGTGGGGAAGAAATCTGGGAAAGCATTTGGTTGCGGCACGTGAGTGAGAAATGCTGTTTCCTGTAAGCTTTTGCTGTTGGGTATTGCCAGATACCCCATACAATATGTAAGCATAGTGTACTGACTGGGTAGGGCTTGAGAGGGGTTGGGGCAGGCTCAGGCTTTAAGGTAATATTGCAGATAGGTGAAGAGTTCAATTAGTCTTGTGTAAATGGGCAGTGAAAGAAGCTTCTTCCCAGAAGGCGGCAGTATGGGTGGAGAAAAAGAACGAACTTGTATCTGAGACTGCTGTTTGTGAGTGTGTGTGTGCTGCTAGCATTGCTTTCCTCCTTTAATTGCTGTCTCTAACCTTATACTGCTAGACAGTACTCTTTATACTTTTAAGAAGAAACTATCTGGTTTTGTACAGAATCACGGAATCACAAAATCGTAGGGTTGGAAGGGACCTCTGGAGATCATGTAGTCCAACCCCCCTGCCAGAGCAGGGTCACCTACAGCAGGTTGCACAGGAACGTGTGCAGGCGGGTTTTGAATGTCTCCAGAGACGGAGACTCCACCACCTCTCTGGGCAGCCTGTTCCAGTGCTCTGCCACCCTCAAAGTAAAGAAGTTCCTCCTCATGTTTAGGTGGAACTTCCTATGTTCAAGTTTGTGCCTGTTACCTCTTGTCCTGTCACTGGGCACCACTGAAAAGAGCCTGGCCCCATCCTCCTGACACCCACCCTTTAAGTATTTATAAGCATTGACAAGATCCCCCCCTCAGTCATCTTTTTTCCAGACTGAGTACCATTTTCTAGGCAGTGATGCAAAAAATGGTTGATACACAGTAATGTTTGCCTGAGGCCGCACAGCCAAATTCTCCACTGCTTGCTAACTGGAAGGTTTTGTCCTTCAATAGCTACACAGTAGTATTTCTGTTTTAACAGCTTTGGAGGAGCTTGCTGTCAGTTGCTGGTTGCCTAGTGGACCAATTGAATTCCTGTAAAGCAGGGCTACTTTCCCAAATGACCTGCTATTTGAACAGGACAAACTCAAATACCAAAAGGAAGCCTACAGAGGGTGGAAGCAAGGACAGGTAGCCTGGGATGAATACAGAGAAATTGTCTGAGCAGTCAGGGATCTGGCCAGGGACATCAAGGGCAACAAGAAAAACTTCTGCAGGTATGTCAGTGATAAAAAGAAGACTAGGGAAAATGTGGGCCCTCTCCATAAGGAAGCGGGAGACCTGGTGACCCAGGATATGGAGAAGGCTGAGGTACTCAATGACTTCCTTGCCTCAGTCTTCACCAGCGAGTGCTCTAGCCACACCACCCAAGTCATAGAAGGCAAAGGCAGGGACTAGGAGAATGAGGTACTGCCCACTGTAGGAGAAGACCAGGTTCGAGACCATCTAAGGGACCTGAAAGTGGACAAATCCATAGGACCTGATGAGATGCATCTGCGGGTCCTGAGAGAACTGGCAGATGAAGCTCCTGAGCTACTATCCATTATATTTGAGAAGTCATGGGAGCCCGGTGAAGTTACCATTGACTGGAAAAGGGAAAACATAACCCCATTTTTAAAAAAGGAATAAAGGAAGTCCTGGGGAAGCACAGGCCAGTCAGTCTTACCTCTGTGCCTGGCAACATAATGAAGCAGATCCTTCTGGAAACTATGCGAAGGCACGTGGAAAATAAGGAGGTGATTGGTGACAGCCAACATGGCTTCACTAAAGGCAAATCGTGCCTGAGAAATTTAGTGGCCTTCTATGATGGGGTTACAGAGTTGGTGGATAAGGGAAGAGCAACTGATGTCATCTACCTGGGCTTCTGGAAAGCATTTGACACTGTCCCGCAGGGCATCCTTGTCTCTAAATTGGAGAGACATGGATTTGACAGATGAACCACAAGGTGGATAAGAAATTGGCTGGATGGTCGCCCTCAGAGTTGCGGTCAATGGCTTGATGTCCAAGTGGAGACCAGTGGCAAGTGGTGTTCCTTGGGGGTCAGTACTGGTGCTGTTTAACATCTTTGTTGGTGACATGGACAGTGAGATTGAGCGCACCCTCAGCAAGTTTACTAATGACACCAAGCTGTGTGGCGTGGTCAACACACTGGAGGGAAGGGATGCCATCCAGAGGGACCTGGACAGGCTTGAGAGGTGGGCCTGTGCAAACCTCATGAAGTTCAACAAGGCCAAGTGCAAGATCCTGGACCTGGGTCATGGCAATCCCAGGCACAAATAGAGGCTGGGTGGAGAATGGCTTGACAGCAGCCCTGAGGAGAAGGAACTGAGGGTGTTGGGTGATGAGAAGCTCAGCATGAGCAGGTAATGTGCGCTTGCAGCCCAGAAAGCCAATTGCATCCTGGGCTGCATCAAAAGCAGCGTGGCCAGCAAGTTGAGGGAGGTGATTTTCCCCCTCTACACCGCTCTGGTGAGACCCACCTGGAGTACTACGTCCAGCTCTGGGGCCCCCAACATAAGGGACATGGACCTGTTGGAATGGGTCCAGTAGAGGGCCACGAAGATGATCAGAAGGCTGGAGCACCTCTGCTCTGAGGACAGGCTGAGAGAGTTGGGGTTGTTCAGCCTGGAGAAGAGAAGGGCCCAGGGAGACCTTATAGCGGCCTTCCAGTACCTAAAGGGCCCTACAGGAAAGATGGGGAGGGACTCTTTATGAGTGAGTGTAGCGATAGGACAAGGGGTAATGGTTTTAAACTGAAAGAGGGGAGATTTAGATAAGATATCAGGAAGAAATTCTTTACTGTGGGGGTGGTGAGGCACTGGAACAGGCTGCCCAGAGAAGTTCTGGATGCCAAGTGTTCAAGGCCAGGCTGGATGAGGCTTTGAGCAGCCTGGTCTAGTGGGAGGTGTCCCTGCCCATGGCAGTGGGGTTGGAACTAGATGATCTTTAAGGTCCCTTCCAACCTGAACCATTCTATGATTCTATTAAAAGCCCATTAATTGCAGGTCATTTTAAATGCTATAGGATTGCTTACTTCTCACAGTTCAACAGGCTGTAGATTCATCTAAAGTGCAAAAAGAGCACTTGATGTAATTATAGCTGAAAAACAGCAAGTTTCCTCCAGAGTCTCTGCTGAGCCACATCTAGGGTGAGTAGGGAAAGCAAGATGCTCTTTTGTGCCCTAGTTCTCGGTGGTCAGGTCCTCTGGGGGAGAGAGGGCAGCATATAAATGTGCCAACTGAAGGAAATAATTAACACACAATCCACAATACCTGTTTAACCTAAGGATCAGATTTTACTTTCACATAGTTTTCTCCTCCACTGACTCCAGCGGTGCTGTTCCTGAAGTGTTCTGGGAGGAGTTTCAAAGGCTCTGGCCTCGCAAGAGCTGCCAGTGTTTCGAGAGCTTTTGCAGTAAAGGAAGGCAGAACATCTTTCATTGAGGGGTTGGATTTCTTCTGAGGTTGACTCAGAATCTCTGCTTGTAAATGTACATTCTCTGACGCATATAACATTATTGGGGCAGATTTTCAACTTATGTCACTTTTGAATGTTCAGAGAAAGAATTTCCTGTTGACAGAATTGGAAGCTGTTTTGTGTGCTGTCACATCACTTTTCTGTTACCCTTGGCAAATTATTTTGACCAATATTTTCACGGGTGCCTGATAACTTGTGTTTTAATTCTGATTTTCTCCACTTGGTAAACGGCAAATGTGACTTTGTAGCTAAGCCTCTGAAGCAAAATAGAGCTATGCGTACTCAGTACCTATAAAAAACAATGAACCTGGCCTTAAGAATTATAACTATGTATACTGCTGGTCCACTGGAAAACTCTGACCTTGGATGACAGGAGGTAAGACAGGCGTAAGAGTATATGATTTTTCAAGTGAATGATGGACATACCTAGATGTCAACGGCACCTATGCAGGAAATCTAGATGGGAATGTAAGAGTTAAAATGTGAACGAAAGGCATTAATAGAGAAGCCTAGTAGCATAGGCTAATTCTGCCAGCTTAACCCTCCTAGTTATTTGTGGAAAGAACTGCACTTTTAATGCTGGTATTAATTTTTCTGGTCCTGTCAGGAAGGAGCTGCAACTTGCAGATATGCAGTTTCTCTAGTGAGAGAGATGACTGCACCTTCCCAGTATCAGCTGATAAGCTTAGCGCTGATGTCTGTGCAACAACAAAACCATACTGTGCTTCTGTATTCCTTGCGTGATCTCTATGCTGTTTCTGTGTTTTATCGTTGTGTAGTGAATACACTGGGTATGCTGTAATTCAGACTGTGGACTTTAAAAATGACAATCAGACAAGTAAACAGAGCATAACAACTATGATCATCAATTCAAAACAGCTTGATTGGACCAGTGTCTTCCCATTAGAAAGGGGAAAAAAACCCCAACCTTGAAACAATGAGCTTTTTTACTGATGGCTTTGTGCCTTCCACAGACTGATGATGTGTTTTATGTTGTTGCTTGTGTTCTGAGTCCTCCCTACCGTTTCTGATTTTACTGCTATTATCTGTCTGCTGCCATCATGATAGTATTAGAAACAGAATGTAGCGACATCTATAATTAGGGTTGTCTACACATTTTCTTTCTATTTTCCATTTGACTCATGTTCCTAACTTTCTAAATCTTTCAATTTCCAAGTTGAGATAATCAAGGTCAGCCATTTCTGAGAGCAAGGGTGTTGTTTGTCCATTTAACAAAGCAATATGTTGATCTTCATAGCAGATATATAAGAACAGCAGGGCTGGAAATTGAAATTTGGCAGCAATAGAATACTCACAGAGGAGAATTCTTAGAAAAAACCTAAGCTTTCTTTCAAGAAAGTTACCAACAATGTAAGGACCTTTAATAGTGACCCATGGGAAAATGCTGATCTTGAAAGACACAAGATTATGCAATTACTGAGCAAGCCATATACATAGTTTAATTTCAGTGGAAGTGCTGAATAAACATGAAAATTATATGTGTTGCCTTCACTGGATGAATCACAAGAGAATGAATCATGTAGAAGTGACAGGGAGATACCTGACTTTAGTGTGACTCAGGAGAAGATGGGCATGTTTAGCTCCTGAAAGCAACTGCCCTGAAGGCAAGCGAAGACATATAGGCACCCTTTGTGCTATTTTGTTTGCTGACATCCTTAAAAGCATCCTCCTTTGTGTCTTCTTTTGGGGAGCGATTTCCCTTCTGCTGTGTTCCTCGCCAGCCCACTGCGAGACCAGAGAGTGCTGTGTGTGCTTCATTTCAGGCACTGGTTTTTAGATATGCGGGACTGGCAATTTGTGAGTTGATTGGTGATGTCTGCATGCTGCAATTAACCTAATTATGGCTTTGGTTACATTAATTAAACTCTTGTCCTGGACAGCAGCTGTTTAATCATTTGCCTTCAGGCTCCCCCTCAGTTGGGGTCATTCTGAAACCTGCTGTTTTGGGTTGGCAGAGTTGAGGAGTGAGCGTGTTGGCGCCAATGGTGCCCTGACTTTTTTCCCCTTAATCTTAAACTTTCTCTTATTAAAACCCTGTTGTAAAACTTTAAATGTCATTGATCAACTTCTATACTGCTGGTTTTTGGAAGCTTTTGAAAGTGTGACTCTTCTCCAATGATCTGGGAGAGCGCCTTTCGCGCCGCTTGACACTGATTTGCTTGTTGGTGGATACGTGCACTTTGTGTTATGCTTATGGATGCTGTGCTGGATGCACAGACCCTGAGAGAAAAAACTAAGTCTTGCTTTGCTGCTGTAGCAATTTTTTTTCAGTACAATTAGCTGTTTTGAATCACAGCTTGTTTTGGAGTGCTGTTGACTTGTAAAGGGACAGGATTTGGGAGCTGAGCCATAATGAACATCCATAGTTGGCTTTGGCAGAACCGGCAGTGGCATAACATGATAGGAAAGCGAAGGTACTGGTTTTGGGCTTTATGAGATATTCCCGTCTTTGTATAGCCCTATTGAAATGAGCAGTGTATTTAGAAAGTCTTCAGAGGTCTGGTGCAAACCAGTAAGGATGTGGATTTTCAGTGGAAAGCACTTCTAAAATTTATTTCAAGATAGAAAAGAAATGTAGCATCTTTGACTTCTTGGAAGTAGATAATGTCAGAGAGTCACCGATTAAATCTTGCACTCTTCAGTTCTGGTTGCTTCTCCTTTGTCTTCTGCATGGAGATATTGCAGTGGTTGTTAATTCTCACTGCAGAAGAGTCAATGTAGTGGTTCAGTGCTTGTCAGCTGAAAGGTGCCTGGCTGATGCTCTTCTTGGAGAAGGGAGAGGACTTGGTCAGTGAAGAAACCCCTTTCCTTCCCAAGTCATCGTGTTGTCTAGCTGTTTTTCTGTGTGAAAGCTCTAGCCTTTGGACTGACTTTTTAGACCAGATAACAGCAATTCAAGCACAGTGCAAATGTTGGGCTGTTGAATGGGAGCATGGCAATAGACTGTATCATTTAATGACAGACATGGTGGTTTGTGTTAGTTCTTCTTGGACTGAGTAGCCTTCATCAGGAGCACTTTGGCAGTACCTTAAAGGGATAAGGAGGTGTGAACATGGGGAGATGGTACTAGAAATTAGATGTGTTGCGCATAAAGCCAATACTAAAGGTTTGTGCCTGGAAGCTGAACGTCAGAGATGGTAGCTAGGTTCAGCTCAGCCGAGCAGCTGTAATCCAACCACACTTGTTTTCCCTCACAGCAATTCATTGAACATCCAGCTGGGAAGGCTGTGTCAGATTGTGGCTTTCCTGAAAGGAAGGAGAAATGTAGGTGTTCTGTATGAACTATATTAGCTGCCAGAAAGCAATGAAGGAATGGTTACTTAACACAAAAAGACTGTAACTCTGGTGGAGTGAGTCCTGTGGCAACAGCGATGCTGCTACACCTTTTTCAGAATACCTCAGATCTTTTAAATTTGAGTACTTAACATATGCCTAGGACTGGTTTGTCCACAGCCTTGTAGCAATTGTAATAATTTATATGCCTATAAAAATTTCCATGCTGATTTTGTAAGCATGTTTTCATCCAGTCTGTGCAGAACAGTGTAAGTGACTGTAAATGAAGTGAAAAACGAAAGTGGGCAATTCCATGGAAATGTATATTATATGGAAACGTAGACTTCCCTGACGCTGCACCGTTAGCTTGGCTTTTAATGGTCAGGGAATGAGCAGAAAGAACTAATGCAGGAACTGTGTTGTCTTGATTGTGTGTTATTGGAATTGGCGACACACAAAAAAAAGGAGAAATTTAGCTTGTGTGTGTGTTAAAACAAGTATTTTTACTTGCTGATCACTTCACATTTCCCCTATTTTTGGGTTCTGGTCTTTTGGGGCACTCATTCAGCTTGTTTCAGCTGAGGGTGCTCTGCAGCTTGAAATATCAAGCCTCAGGTTAGAAAGATTGCTTTTCAGAACTGAGAAGCATTTTAAATTGATGGCACTTTTACAGTGAATACCTTTCCAGAAGACTGAACAGCAGCAAGCCTACAGAAGCCAATTCCTTTATACATTGCCTTATCCCTTGTGATTGCTGTGACGATTAAATAACTTCAGAGTAGAAAAAGTTTGAATGGCATTTGCCTTGAGCATTCTTGTGCAGTGCTTTTTTAATGAGCTCTGCACACTTCCAGCTTGCAACTTCTGGTATTTAAAGCTTTCTGTGTGCTTTCACTTTTATTTTAATGTTGATGAAGTGTGGGTTTTTTAAAAAGACTTTTATTAGCAGTTATTCTTTTTGTGTGGCGTATGAAACCGTGGATTAAGGCAAGCAAAGGTTTTATATTCATTGCAACTTAATTGTGCTGTAACTTAAGTCTAGCTGGAAGTATGGGTCTATCAGACAGTACAAGGGTAGTATAATACAGGAAGGAAAAAACCCTGACAATGAACACTCAAACATTCCAAAGTATTTTTTCATACGCTTCAGAAAATATTTATAAATGTTCATGAAACTGCTGTGACAACACATTCCCACTATCATACTGCTGTTGGAAACACTAAAGGACGTTGCTTCTCTTCTAAGGGTGAGAAAGAGGAGACTATATGCAAGTACCAGCAGAGGGAGTCAGGACTGGGCATTAACTGCTGGAGATTTTCAGATCGTGGTGGTCTTCATCTGGAAGGGGAAATATGTTCTTGATGTGTGGGGTGAAGTATAAAAAGAGTTCCTTTAAGAATCTTCCGCCTTCTGTGTGATACATGTATATGTTTTCTCCCTCCTGCACTTGGATTAGGAAAATGATAACGCATTCCAGTAAAAAAATGGTTTACTGAGCAATTTCCCTCTTTCCTGTGCCCTTCTCTCAGACTTTACTAATATGAAGCATGGAATGGGTAGCATTTAGAACTGTTTGGGATTTCACATGTCTGCCTTGTCAGTGGTAGAAAAATAATGTCAAATAGGAAAGGCTTCTAGCAAGATAGATCCACACAGCTGGAGAGGAAAAATGGTTCAAGATGTTGGCAGCATGCTCAGAACCAGTATCTCCTCTCCTTCTAACTGCAGAGCAGTGATGTTTAGATGGATGGATGCTGTCCCTGATGGCACAGTGATGAGGAGAACTTGGGCAAGTGAAAATGCTGTTAAGAGACTTGTGGCTGTGCAGAGGCTCTTGGAGTTCTTTTCTACCAGTCTGCAGAGTAGCACAAAGGACTTTAACCCTCCCATTCACACCCTGCTTGTGACAACCTCTTTACTTAGGCTTTGTATGAAGGATACTGTTAGGACCCAACATTTTTGTTCTCTTTAGTTCCCTCTGCAATAATCTCTCTGTATTTGTTGTCTAGTCCCCTTGGCTTGTTCTAAAGTGTTTATTCTTTCGTCTTTCTGACTTATTGCCTAAGCTTTCAGCATTGAAAAAAATGGAGAAAAGTAAATAAAAATCATAGGGTATTTGCTTTAAGATATAAAAAAATGAGCAATTTATTTTCATTAGCCTCTAGCAAAGACAACGTTCTCACTGTACTATTTGTTATTACAGGCACTGTGTTTCTCTGGTCTGACTTGCACAGTCTAAAGTGTCTTGCATTGCAGTCACAATGCTGACACACTCTTCAAACAAAGCTTTTGGGGATGCTTGTTAGCCACAGCTCAGCCTACTACTGCTGCATTTCACTTATTGATCTTAGTGAATGACGTCCTAACTCAAACAGTTTCTTCATTAAGCAGGCTTTTGGTACGATTTCTTTTTCCTGGAGAAATGGAGACTCACCCAGAGGCAGTGTTTCTGTTTTCTCCTGGGAGCTGGTTACCAAATGTTCAGAGAGAATTGATGCTTGTTAGCCTCTAGAAGCTGCAGAAGGTTCTGGACACAGATAATGGATGTTATGGCCTGCAGAGAAAATAAGCTGATAGGCAAAGGGCAAAGCAAAAGGTGAAAAAAACCCCAAACCTGGTGCTTATCTCTTCAGTGCTGAAAAATACTGCAAGTACAGCGCGGGAGCCAGTAGGGGCTAGTGCATACGGGAGAGGACGTGAGCTGGCAGGTTTGAGCTGAGTTCCCAGCTCTGTCATACACTCTCCCGTGTGACCTTATGCAAACTGCTCCGTGTCTTTGCTTTACTTGCCTTGCCTCTCTAACTCTTCACTTCTTACTAGTACAGACTGTCTTTTACTATGCTCTGTATATACTATACTGTTGTGTAGTTAGCCCTTCCTTCTGAAGTGCTGCTGAAGTGTCTTTTTGACTTCGAGGATATTAGGATCCGTAAAGGCAAGCCTGTCCAGAAAACTGGACATTTAAACTCTCTCTGTATTTTTTACCAGTTCAGCTATCATCTGGTGCTTTGCGTTCCACATTGCTAACCTCACCTAAGTTCCTTCTCTGCTTTTACATCCCCCCCTCTTACTTATTTAGGCTTGCATCCCTGTACTTCCCCTGCCTCCCCTCCTCCAGCCCGTGAAGACTCCCTGTTCTCTTGACCATCTAATTTAGCTTTGATTCCCTCCTAGTCATTAGGCTTCTCTATTGAGGCCAAGAAGGTCTGGCAGCCTCTTTGATGGGTCTGCTAAGCTGTTGATTTAAATTTTGCAGGCTCTGTGATGCAGAGAGACTGCTAAATCACTGCTCCCGTGACAGGTTTCTGAAGGCTGGAAGAAGACAGAGTATTGAATAGAAAATTGGAAGAGGTGAGAGAAAACAGGAGGGCAGAACTTCTAGAAGGAAGCATGAAGAGTAATATTGGGCTAGGTAGATGACAAGAATTTGACAGGGGGAAATGGTTTTAAGAAGAGTGTGTGTGTGTGCATGTGGGGTAGGTGGAGAAAGGATAGATGGTTATCCATCAGAAGGACATTTGTCAGAGGGAGCTGAGACCATGGTGACTGGATCCTGAATGCTCAACATCAGGAGTGATATTTAGGGACAGCTCTAAGAGGCGCTTCTCCAGAATACCTACCCGTGTGGTTTGCAGGTAGACGCTCTTATTTTTAAAAGCAAAAACCAAAAAAACCCAACAACCAACAAAACAACAAACCAAAAATCTAAAAAAAAACCCCCAACATTGGGGCTGTGTATAATTCAAAGCATGTCAAGTGAGCTTGACAGAAAAATATTTTAATAGCCTGGTGCTCATGTGCTGATTGATTACAGCAACAGATCAAAGATAAGTATTCTGTCAAGAATCATTAATTTCTGTCAGCCAGTAGTAGCTATATAATATAAAAAATTTGAGCTGTTGAAAAGCATTCTATCCTTGCCTTGTTCCTAAGACCAGTAAATGAATATTCATGGTAACATGCACAGCTTACAAACCGTTCTTCACTTCACATAGCTTTTTAAAAGATAAGCATGCAGGTTATTACCGCAATTTTTTAAGTGCTAAAATGAGTTCCTGCATTTTTACTTCTTTATAATTTGATAACTTCAATGCCTGTAAATGACATGGAATATATTTACCACTCCTACTGTTAGTCTCCAATTACTGTATGAGCTGTAAGATCTTGTTGTCTCTATCAGTGGGAAGATCTGATAGATGCTACTTAGGTGATACTGTATGTGACAGAGAATTACAGAACGCATGATCTTCAGTGCTTGAACCAGAGAAAGACTTGTGATAACTGCAAAATCTCCTTTTCTGGAAGTCTTCTGGTGTTGTGAAAGTTATCCTTGATCCACAAGGATTATCAGGGAGTGCTTCCTTAATGAATGCCGTGCAACTGCTGCAGGATTAGGCTAGATCCAGTGTTGTGTCAGCAGAGAGGAGGGCTCTGAGCTGTCAGGACTTTTTGTTTTGGAATCTAAAGATCAGGATTTAAGTTCAGGAGGAGCCATTGTTCTCATATTATGTGCTCTGTGTCACAGTGATGAACATTTTACTCTGAGGTTTGACTCCTGATGGTGTGCTAGGACTAACTTAAACTGAGATTCTGACTACTTTTCCCAATTATTACAGCCACCTTATATCCCTGTGGTTCCTAAGACTTTGTTTATACGCACATGTGAAATCACTTAAACCAATCTTAGAAATTAACTTTTTTCTAGGATCTTTTGGGAGTGCTAGGGTAGTAGGTGTTCTCCACCTGCTGGGGCTGGCCACCTAAAGCTTCCCGGAACATGCCTGCCAGAAAATACGGTACTCTGTGGAGAGGTAAGAGCAGAGAGGTCTGTGTGTATGGCCAGAGATATCTGCCGCTCCCGTTCTAATCAATTACTTCATGGTTAAAAGGCTCCAAGGGTATGGAAATGTTTGGTTCATATCCCTGCTGTATTTATGGAGACTGGAGCACATCTAACCATAAAAACTTTTTTTCTCTTTCTCTCAAAATACCCAGTTACCTAAAGGTGAATGAAAGCTACAGGAAAATGGGAGAGCCGCGTGTAGGTCTCTACTCCTGCACTGACATTTGAAACACAGGCCTGTTCTATCTCAGGTGTACATTGGTTGCAGGGAGTATAGTTGCAGTCTTCCCTAAGCAAGGAAAAGCTCTGTGTGCCTGACTCCTGGATGAGGTTTGTAGCTGCAAATTATGGACAGGTATTTCATTACTTTTGAGAGTCCTCTGTACTTTCTATTGGCCAGCTTCAGCTTTTTAGCATCTGCAAATGCCATTCTTGTGTGCCTCGCTGGTTCAGGCACTGCACAAGCAGTATAGTTCTCTAAAAAGGTCCCAGTGGGATACTACTACTACATTACTTCTGACTGTATAAGTTTCTGTATGTGCAAATGTATTTGCATTTTGTGCTGGCTTGCTATCAAACTCGCCAAACCACAAAACACAACTACCTGACATTTTTTAGATCTCAGATGATTTCTACGTAATGTTTACTTTAAAAAGAAATTGGGCAGCATCTCTTATGCAATAACATCTACCCCTGAATATAATGAGGTATCTTTTTTAGAACTTAGGTTGAAGTTCCCAGCTGTATGCATGCTTATCTTTACTTCTGCTTTTTGTGCTGCTGAGTTTTAATAAAACAGCAGAGTCAGCTTGGAAGACAAAGCATCTTCAAGATTGGAGCCATAGGAACATTAATGATGACCCATTTCTGAAAGTTAGACTATTACTCTCTTCACTACTCCAGAGAAAAGTATTCTCACATGCAGTCATCCATGGTTTCTCATTAAAAACCTAAACAGTTGCTTCAGGTATTTTTGATAAGCCATATGTGTCTTCACTAACCTGTCACTTCCCTCGCCAGTAAAGCAGGCCCCTAGAGAAGGAACTGTCTATGAGCTTTTCCCATTTCACATTCCTGTACGTACTGTATGCACCTATTGATTTTGGTCTGCAAGCACATCTGTGACTAGTGTGTGGGAGGAGCATGACTCAGACCTCGTCATTCCAGTGACAATTATTCTTTAACCACCTCAAATTAGTCTTCATCTGTGAATGTCATCTTTATCTCAGACCTCATTGACTTATTCAACATAATTAAAAACTTCAGTATTCTTATTTGTGTTATAAACACCATCAAATATTTGTAACTATTTAATGACATCAGAAGAGGAATCTTTCAGACCAGTTTGTCTTTAGGTTTGTTTGGGAAGTGTTTGAAAACCTGGTATGGAATACAGTCACATAACTTGTTTGTACTTGTTGCACCCAGAAGTAAAAGGTGTGTACATGCAAGATGGGATTGGCAGGTCACTCAGTGTCAGCTGAAGAGCATCTTGCATTCTTTCTTTGGTTATTGAAGTAACACCACTCTGGGAACCTGGTTTACCAAGGTTACTGCATCAGAAGCTTCAGAGCCCGAGCTGCAGGGAAGCAAAGCAGTCAGGTACAGCACAGTCCTGTACAGGTACAGCTTTAGGGGCTTGATTTCACAGCAGAGTTGATCTGAACTGAGAATTAATTGTTGTCCTTAACTCAGATATCCATTCCTCCTGTCAGGTGCAGCCATGCTCTTAACTCTAGCTGTCTGCCCTGTCAACTGAACAGGCTTGACAGCTCCTGGTGATTATCACAACCTCTCTGTGCAGCCAATGTATAGGTCACAGGTTGTTTTGCAGTGTGACTGCTTGGAGCAAAGTCAGCTTGAGGAGTGCTAATGAGCATAAGCCAAGTAAGCTACAGAAAACCCATGCTTCATCTCAATTACACACTTTCTGTTGTTTTGAGGGTTTTGTTTAACTAGTTTTTAGTTTGGGGACAATGCAGTTAATCTGGAGAAGTTACTTCTCTCTGTAATCTGTGAGACAAGGGATGGGCAATTTTTACATCAGCTGGCTGGGTGAGG
This sequence comes from Dromas ardeola, assembly GCA_013398915.1. Classification (NCBI taxonomy): domain Eukaryota; kingdom Metazoa; phylum Chordata; class Aves; order Charadriiformes; family Dromadidae; genus Dromas; species Dromas ardeola. The sequence continues at coordinate 95,909 of VYZM01020055.1, forward strand.
CCAGCGCTCTGCCGCCCACCTCTGGTTCACCTCACAATGAAACCATAGTACCTTCGTCCCACTCTGCTGTTATAGTGGGATAATTTATAGACATTAAAATTTTACCTATTCTTTTCTTCTCAGGGAATACAGTCTAAAAAAAGACTGTGGTGTACTTGCTACATAGACAGCAAAAGCTTTTGTAAGTCAGTGGATGAAAATCAGTGGTTGACAAGAGCTGCTTTGTCTAACTTGTTCCTTAACTTTAATCACAGGCACGCATGCCCACATGTGGGGAGTAGTGTTTAAAGCCTATATTTAAGTGCATAGCTGAGTTGAGGTTTTAAGTCTAATGAGAATTGAGGTCATTGGGAGCCTTGGGAGGCCTTGGGCTCTTCCTCCTTGTGGTCTTACTGGTGGATTCAGATCTGAAAGTAATCGGCAAGAAATGCAGCCAGCTACCAACTTCCCACATGGGCGCTCTGGTGGGAGTAGAGAGAATCTACTTGAATCCATTTATCATTGGGAACGAAGGATTACTCTAAATATCTCACTTGAATGTAAGATACCTTAATTAAATGGGGTCTGGAGCAATGACCAAAAGGAATCATACTGGAGAATGCTTCTTGGGCAGTTGTCAGCGAGTGACTTTAGCTATCAAGCTCTTGTGTTGCATCAATGATGGGCGGAAGTGCAGCCCAGAATTCAGTATGTGTAAGCGCTAGATGATGGGTTTGGTGTGCAAAATTGAGACCCAGTTCTGAACTCTCCAAGGCCACAGGGTAGGTTATTGCAAAATCAGTCTCAGGAATTGCCAACAGGAATGGGCCTGAGCCAGCAGTACAAAGCCCAGCAGAACGTGCAGCATTGTAGGGAAAGGGCCAGAAAGTTTGGATAAAAGACAATCTTCTTGAGCCTCTCTAGAGTTCCCTCCTGCAAGGCTTTATGGAAGACATCATACAAATCATAGAGGAAATAGGGTAAATGGAGGAACCATAAAAACTATGTATGTAAGCAGTTTCACGTGAAAAGAGAACAACTTTTCTTTTTCATTCACTCCTTTCTTTAATCTTTTCCTAACTGTTTGGGGTTTTTTTAATGTGTAGCTCTATTTCATTAATAGATTTTTTAAAAAATGAGAGTTTGCTTCTAATTAGGGATTAACCATTTCAGATAAGTTCAAGGTAGATAAAAAACAGCTTTCAAAGCAAAAGCCTTCATATTGGTGCAAGTCAGTAAAAACCTAGAAGCAGTATCTGGAGATTTAATTTTAACCAAGTAATTGAAAATGGCCATGCATTACCCTGTATAAATTGTAGAAGAAAAATGATGCCTTTAAATGGCTCAGTCGTCATTTAAATGGTGATCTGTTCATTAGTGCTGGGAAATGAAATGGAAATCCATTTCAATTTTCTAGACAATTTAAATTTTATTGTCCATAAAATTCTACAAAACAGTAAAATAGTGTCCTTTCTTGCAAATTGCAGAGGATTTAATCAGATTTTGCCATTTTAATAATTCTCATCATGGTAAAACTTGCTAGTGAATACGTTAAGATGAAGTCATCCCTTGTTGATAAAAGTGTCCCACTGGTGAATCTGGCCTTGTATGTTTGGAATACAGATGGTTTTTGCAGCTGGAATCTGTTTGTACAGTTAGTTTCCTCTTGATAATCAAACTGGCTTAGTCTAGAGCAAGGCTTAGCATTCACTGAAGTACACATGCTTAAAACATAGAGCATCATCAAGATCCTGCTCCACTTTTAAAACCTTTCATGACCCTCCTGAAGATGTTCTGATAAATATCTTGTTCTTTACAGGAATTGTAGTTGTTTTAACTAGTTGTGAAAATGAGTGCGTTTCCTTGCCATTCTGTTTTACCTTATCAGAGATGAACCTATCTTGTGGGGGATAAAACATGAAGAGGTAACTGGAAAGTGCCATTTCTGTGGAATTATCTTTTTTTCTCTAGTCTTACCTTTGAGTAATCCTGCTGACTTCTCCTTGCAAGTCTTCTTGCCTGTTGTTCTTGGTATCCCATATTGTTGTATTTTGACTGAAATAAAATTTGATTCTGCAAGGAGCTTTCTGCTCATTGATTAAACTGTAACGGTTCTCTGGAAGTCTTTTTTTGTATCAAGGGCTAAGGCCCTAATTTCAATTAATTTCTAGGCATTACTGTGTTTGTAGTTAGTTGTGGCTGTCTGACAGGTTTCAGAATTTACCTGTAAGTTGAGGCAGAACATATATCTCTATATCTGGTTTATGATGCACCTTTGGATATAAAATGATATTACTCCATTGGGACTAACCAGTACACGGCCTTGCAGAAATATTGATGCCTTCAGATAATTTAAGTGAGAAGAGTCAGGTGAACTCATTGGTCTGCAAGTGCAGTTTGCTTATAGAATAAGAACACGCAGCCCTGTTTTCCTGAAGGTGAGAGAAGCTCATGATTAGGGATTTCAAAGTCTAGCAGCTTGAAATCTCTCTGTATCCAGGATGCTCTTCTCTTCAATTCCTTTGTGTCATGCATGTGTCATCTTCTGTTGGCTACCCTTTACAGCACAAATGTAACGTACGACCAGACTCTTACTCCTTAACTTTGCAACCAAGAACACATCCAAGTCCTCACAGGCAAATTCTGGCTTCTTGTGCATCTGATTACTTTAGTAATCTGCTTTTCTGCAAGCATATTGGCTGCAATGGAGTCTGTGGCTGTCATTACATCCCCCTCTGGATGACTGTTAGCGCCTTTCAGTGTAAATATAATACTAAGCTGTAGTTGTCAAAACAAATGAATGATGAGTTTTGGGAATCAGGATTCTTGCCATTTTACTTGTTTGGACAGTTCTTGATTTGCCAAAGTCCAGGCTTTGCAGTGTTAATTAGTGGGGTTGTGTTAATTTAGTCAGGTGCTGCTGTACGGAGCTAGGAGCCTTGTCCCTGGAGGTAACAGCCACCCTTCCTTTGTATGGATTGCCAGGGGACCCTTCATCCTCTCTTTTCAAAATCAGGCTCTTGGATCCAAGATGCAGCCTTTCATAGGGTGCAAACTGCTGTTGGCCTTTCCCTGTGAGTTTAGAGAGAGCTGTTTGTGTTGGAGAGCTTTCTTGCAGGGCTGATGCTGAAGTTTGTTTTATTGGCTTCTGTTCACTTTGGCTCTGATCGCTCCTCTGATCAGTTTTGGTCTGTGCGCTTTCCCATGCTGTTTATCTCCGCCCAAACACGCTGAAGGCAAAAGCAAAACCTGTTAGAGATTTGTGCTGCCCACGATGCCCAGGCTTGTGAAATTCTTGTGAGCCAAAACACCTGCGATTGCTGCTACCAGCTGTGTGGGTGCTACCAGATCAAATCAAAATAAAAACCCTTCAGTTTTAAAGCATTCTTAGGGATGCTGGCGTTCAGCATCTTTGGAAGGCTGGTGTTTTACTGACATTTACCTCTCTTCTTCCATAGTATGTCTTAAATGGGCAAAATGTAAGTGGTTTCAAGTCCCTGAGATAACAGGAGGTTATTCGCCTGTGGGTCTGTGCTGCTACTGTAGCACTCTGCTTTTATTTTGTAGTTAGGAAGGGGTGTGAGGAGAGAAGCAGTGGGAGCTGTTTGTGGTATTTGTTCCATAGCTGTTCTTAACTCTTCCGTTTCTGCCCTTACACACTGCAGACGGCCTATTTTAAGGTGCACAGATGTTTCTACTACTCTAGTCCTTGGTAGTTGCTTAAGTGGCTTCTTAGAGCAGCTGTTCCCTTGTTTATGTCTCTGACTTTGATTTCATTGCACTTCTTGTGTTTTTGGTGATGGGAAGAGGAAAGGAAATAATGTCTCTGATGCTCTGTTGTTTAGCCCTTATCAACTGTGTCCTCACTGGTGGCCTATCCTTCTGCAGGGGAGACATTTCCATTGTAGCTGGAGCCCAGTGTGGTTCTTCTATGTCCCATCTGTCGTCAGCAGGGTGATTTCAGCAAATGTGATAAGTGTGAGAAGATTTGCAGTAGCATTTGACTAAGAGTTTAATAAAATTTGCCTGTGGTCTCTCATCTTTCGTCTTAGAAGTCAAGTGGTTCTGCCACAAAGCTTGATGCCCATGTCCCCCATGGCCTATTCAGGCTTTCCACTTTGCTCTTTGCCATTAAATTGATTTTCAGAATTTCTCAATTGATAGTAGTGTGCCAGTTCTTTGATCTTCGCTGTTGCTACGGCCTTGCCTTTGCTTGTGGGGTACCTAAGCTGAGGTGCAAATTACAAGCTGGTGGAGTGAAAGAGGAGGGTGGTGGAGCAGTGTATTGGTTCAGCCTGGGAGAATAGAGAAGCTGTGGGAAGAGCAGGATCAAACAGTCACTGGAACAGCATGGGGGAGAGCCCCTCTGGGAATTTACTTTCACTTCAAAAAATGTCTTTTTCCCCAAGTGTGAAATTCAGGAACTGATGTACGTGCTAAGATGATAGTAGCAATTGTAATTTGTTTTATACCATGTGAAAATTTTATGTAAAGATAGTGTGAAAATTCATAAAACGCATAATGTTAATCGCCCTATTAGATTATGGCTAAGTTGTTTACATTTATTCTTTACTAGCTAAATTAAATGATATCTCTATATATTGTATTAATAAAAAAGAAAAGGTAGGTAAAAGATTACAAATAGAAAACTAAAATATACAAAGCTTCCTAAGAAGTAGCAAATTAAGCAGCTCTGCATCTGTCCTGATATAAATGGGGCAACCTATTTAAATTCTGTACTATTCTAGAAGTTTATATAGATACTAGATAAGTAAATCTTACTTTAGATGCTTTGGTTTCAAGTTGCAAGACTACAAATAACAATTCTATCAAAACTAGTGCTGTAAACAGTTCATTGATAGATACCTGTTCAGTTTGGTATTTGCTTGCAGACTGTAATTAACAGTTCAGCGTTTTTCTTTTAACTGCATGCTCTCTACCCATAAGTAGGCATAATTACCACTAATCAAGACCCCTAATCTCAAGCAATTATAAGATCTTACATTGTTCTAATTGCACATTTAAAAACAATGTGGTTTTCTCATATGATTATGTTATAATCCATACAAATTTTAATTTCTGCTTTTCTTTTTATCTGATCAATGTTAATTTTGTGTGACCTCACAACGTGTTATCTGAAAAATGCCTTTGAGGCATGCAATTTTTGTGGTTAATTTACAGTTACGTTTCGCATTCAGTGAGACGTGATACAGTGCAACAGGTTTTCAAGGCTGTGCTTTCTCTCAGCCATCTATGAACTCAATATGTTGTAGTAAACGAGGAACTTGTTAGTGAAACAAAAATGCAGTTACACATTTAAATCATCTACTATTTGTAAATCCAGGTGCTTGCTCTTTGAATAGTATTTATGATAGCACAGGCTACTCCTTAAGTATGTAAAAGGGGTTTGTTTTGTTTTTTTAGTTAAGTGGAACTTTTATGCAGACAGACAGACAGACTTTCTGGATCAGCTTTCCAGAAAGTGAAAATGAAGGCAGTTCAGTTTTAGAAAGTAGTGCAAGTCCTGGGGGCAAGACGTAAGGGGTGGTTCACTAGTTGATGTTGGTCTCACTTGTTGCTGTATAGTTCTTATGCACACATTTTGTATGCAAGGGCTTCGGATGAGTGCATTTTGAACAAATCATCATCAATCTGATGATTCATCTCAGGAACCGCATGCAGCACTTACATCTGTAATTGGGGTAATTGCAAACCTCTCATTCTTACAGATAGAAATTCTTCCTCTTATAATTCTAAAATCAGATCCCAGATCTTTTACTGTGGTAGCTGAGGCCTACACTGACTTGTTTTTATTTTTCTATTCTTATTTGTTACATCATTAAAAGTAGCAGATGATTTGGTGACCTTTCCAACCTGTGTCTGACCTTCATGATTCACTTGTGCGGGTAATTGGCTATTGAAATTACTATGCTTTTATTTTTGACATTATTTAAACACTGGTTTAAATGGGGTAACACAGACTGCATTGTAAATAGGTAGCCACATTGTTGGGGACAATGTGTTTTTCTTTGTCTGTTGTCAGAAAAGAGTATTAATGTCAGGGGTGGGGGGTGTCTGTCTTTTCTGAGGGATCATGACATTCATGGAGAGGAGGTGGTTGCTGTCTGCTTGCCGTGCTGCAGCTTTGTGTGCAGGCTTAGACCGGGCTATTGCTTGCTCTGCAGAAAAAAATTTTCTCCATGTTTGCTACAGGCACAGTTCCTCAAAAACCGCTGCACAGCCTCCATCCAGCTGATGCACCTGAGGAAACTGTTGGGGTCAGATTAATTTGTGACTTTTCTGCATGGTGCACTTGTGGCCTTGCTCGAGTTGCATCCATCCCATACAAGGACGTTTCCCCCTCCCACCTTTTTACACCCCTTAAAATACTTCTCCCTAATTTCTGTGTTCCCCTGCACATTGGACTGCTAAGGAGTTGATAGATTCTATGGAGTCTGTAGGGCAACACTACAGACTCTGGCCCAAGGGCTCAGGGACCTTTGGATGTTGGCATCTGACCTGCACTGATGCTGTTACAAGACAGTGGTCTAATGTTAGTGTTCAATCGGTCTTGAAAAAAGGATTTGGAGATTTTGCCCTGTCATAAATTGCCCAACTTTCTTCCTGTAGTAGAGTGGGTGTTTCTGAAATCTTTCTGGGGCTGCAGTGTACTGCAGTGCGTTCATTTCATTATTCCTTTGAAAAGCCAGAAAAGCACATAGCTAGCTATTTCTATGCAGAAGAGGTCAATGTTTAATATGGTAATGTATCTACCCAATATTCGGCTGCAAAAATCCTTGGCTTTAATGTGTCTTTAATAGTAATAAAGTGGTTAGCTAATGATAAATTAAGGTTTGTAAGTTTGGTGATTTTTTTAAAAAATAAAAAATTAATGTAGCAGGAATAATTTTTCTTGCCAAGACATTTTTCATACTAGAGCATAGTAGCTGAAATTTGCAGTGGAAATTGCTCTAGGACTGCTCGCCTCATAATAATCAAAATAAAGAACAAAATTTCTGGTTTTTCTTTAGGCTTTATGTAGCTGGACGGTAATGGGACAGAGTGGGGACTCCATTTTACCTTTGCTAGAATAGAGTTACACGTCCCAAGCTAGTGAACCAGCAGGTCTCTCTCTTCACCAGAGAGCAAGAGCTAGTTGTATGCGCACAAGTGTGGTTGCCCAGAAATATCTACAGATAAGAATTTGCTTGTGGCCCTCTTCCTAATCTGTCACCTATTTTCAGCTGGCTGGCAGAATAATGATGTTTATGGATGCCTTGTGCTGCTGCAGTGTCCTGTCAGTAGGACTTGGCAGTTTTGGAGGCCTTGGGTTCTGTTTCTCTTAGGGAACCTGGTAAAAGTCCACGTAAGGCCTAAGGTGGCAATATTGTAGGGTTGTATTTGCACCTGCATAACGGAGAGCAAACAGATGTTGTTAGGGAAAGGTAGTGCTGTTCAAATACAAAATACTCATGGATTAATGAGTATTTATAGTAAATCTGTTTTTTAAAGCATTTCTTTTGTACTCATTGCATCGGGCTTCCCAGTATGCTTTAGCTCAGGCACAAGCTAAGGTTAACAGAGAAATAATCTATACATTTCTGGTCACTATATCACTATTCATACTCTCCACTTTTTTTAAAACCGAGTTTGCACATTTCTAATATATATTTTACACTCTTCTGTAGAGAGGGGTAGTTGGAAAAGGGGAGAGTTGGTCTCTACAGGAACTCATAAAAAGAAAAGAAGGCATACAGTGTCAAGAAGGAATTCTGTAGAGAATCAGCTGTGTAAAGGCCGTTAGCAAGTCTAAATTTAAATCACATCTCTTGATGATCAGGGAAAAGACAGTCCTGTAAGTTTCTTTTGCACATTATTAAAGGGTTTTTGTTGGTCATAGAACCCTAAACCATCTTAGTTGGCTTAAGGATATCTGCCCGTAACACTGACCTGAAAAAATAGCTGCATTCTTAAAGGAATGCATGGGATGAGGAATTTTTTTTTTAAAGAGGGGGTGAGGAGGATATAAAGAGCAAAAAGGGGTATTTAGATAAGGCAAAATATTATTGTATTTTTCATAAATTTGATTTCTCATTATTTCTCAATTATTTATTTATATCTCGAGTGGATGAGATACTGACAATTTGGGGCCTGTTTTGGAGGACAGGAAATGATAAAGAGGAAGAACTTCCTCAGCAAGCCAGAGGACTTACTGGTGGTTATCAGCTCAAGCCAGCCTTTCACTTATCACTGACCTGATTCACAACACAGGAAAGCTCCCCTTGAGACTTCCTGTCCTTCCCGTTCATTCCGGGCTGGATTGGCTGGAAGAGCCTCAGCCCCAGCCTCTGCAAGCCGTCAAAATGTGACCATTGAGATTTCCACCAGCCTGCTTTTCTGTCGTGGGCTTCGGCAGGCGGATCTTCTCAAGTCCTGTGTGTTTTCATCTGCTTCTCTGCACACCTGGAAACACTGGCTTTTTTTCTTTCTCATGTTTATTCTTAAACCCATCTTGATGAACCAGCTGGCTTCATAAGTGTGCTGAATGAAGTCAGAAGGGCTGTGCAGCATTTGGTCTGCATTTGAGGGCTCGAGGTCTTGCCTCAGGCCTTGCTGTTCGTCTGCCTGAAGAATATAAAACGTAATGTGAGTTTTTATGTATTATTAAACTTATATCTATAAATCACTGACCCGTGGTAGCTGTTTATTACATATTCCATCTTCTGCTTTGATGCATTGTTGTTGTCACACAGAGGTGGGTAATGATGACTTGGCTTACTGCTGTGGTAATGCACTTAAAGCTGAGAAATCTGTCACTGATGGCATTTCAACACAGGCGCTATAAACCAGAGATGAAATTTTAACGTATTTGCTGTCAAGCTATTTGTCTTAAAATTCTTGTGTCTTCTGTTGTGGTTTCGTAAGGGTTTGGATACTACTGAATTGTTTGATAGGCAAATAGATGTGTTTCAGGAACTTTGTGTTGCAGGACTCACCGTCACAAAGGTAGGTGGTGGTCCTTAATTTGTAGTACTGAAGGTGACCTATAAAATGTTTGTGCTCGTCAGGCCTTCCTCACCAAGCACTGATATTGCATGCATTTCTATAGGCCTGGCATGTCCAGTCTTAAAGCACGGTGGAACACAGGCTGATCATCACAACTTACTATGTATTATATCTATTGTTTTTCTTCTTTTTTACAGCCCTTCTGTATGCAACCATTTTTGGTAATGTGACAACCATATTTCAGCAAATGTATGCTAATACAAATAGGTATCATGAAATGCTGAACAGCGTCCGGGACTTTCTAAAGCTCTACCAGGTCCCTAAAGGACTGAGTGAACGTGTGATGGATTACATCGTTTCCACCTGGTCAATGTCCAGAGGAATAGATACTGAAAAGGTAAGTAAATTAAACTGCAAGGAAACAAGTCACATCCTGAAAGTATTTAATTAAAATAAACAGGAGGTACTTTCTTAGTAAAGAAGACAAATATTCTTTAAATAGTTCCAAGTAGTAGCTTCCCTTAATTTTAAACTTTCAAATACAGTATTTCACCTATTCTGTCATACTGACATATGTTAGTGGTAAAAGTATGTATGTGTTGCTGGTGACGTGTCATGAAATAGTATAAAAATGAGGAAGGAAAGAGCTTGGTTTTCAGTAAACAAAGAAAACAACTAAATAAAAAATTCCAAGTTCTAACACAACCTCAGATTTTCTTCAGATGAGATTGTTTGCAATATTTCTGTTATGTAAGGTAGTTTGCAGCTCTGTAGGCCTGAATACAAAGTAAAACTTGGTTTGTCTTCGTAGAATTTGAACGTAATATTCTGTGTGCAGGTTACAGATACTGATGAAAGCTGGAAGTCATTACTGTAGTAATAATGTATTCTTTGAAATCTACCTTGTGTGAGGCAAATGTTACCATCCTAATTCATTGAATTTACAAGTAAATTCCCATTGTGTCTTTTAAAATAATAAATGGCCTTTCACCAGAACAAATGCACAAAAGCAACTTGTCGCTTTCATATTAGTTGCCAGCTTTTATGGAGATAGATATTGCATTTCTTCTGCTTGTAAAGAGATGTGATTTGTGGGGTGGTTCATTCAGGAAATCATACCAATGCTCTGGTCACTAGCCTCTGGTTGGCGGCTTAATTTAGTATTCTACACTGTGGATGATGCAGTTAAAGAGCAAACAATCTCATTCCTCTCTAGCTGTTAAAGCATTGTTATGAAAGAGTAGAACAGATGTGGCCTTGCACTGGGCTGTCTGGAGACCAGTGGGTACACAGGGTACTGTTTGCTTTCCTAAATGGTCTTCAGCATGTCTGCCATTTAGATCCCAGACCATGATTCTGGGAAGTACTGCCTGTCATACTAGCTTTCAGAAAGAAATCGTATTTTAGTACAGAATAGTGCTGATTAGAAGCTTCTCTGCCTGTTTTCTCAAAAATATCTTTGTGCGGGGTTATGGGTTTGAGCTAGGTACATTTGGGGAAGGTGGAGAGGCAACATCTGAGGATATATAGTGTAATGAATGCTGGTGCTTTCATTCACCCCCCAGTACAAGCTCCTTTCATCATTTTAACAAAGCAACAAGAGAAAATTGCTATGTAAAACATGTTTGTTTTAGCTTATCTTCAAAGTTCATTCTTGGCTTCCTCTGATAAGGAGGGAAATTCTTTAAGGATGTCTTTGGAGACAGCAGGATAACCAAACCAAGCACAACTCACTGTAACCTTTGAGAATTATCTTAATAAACAGGGAAAAAAACTCTCAAATTATCAGGACATCAAAGAGCTTAATATGGTGTTGATTTCAATAACTGGTGTGTTCGTAGCTGAACTGCCAGTAGGGATGACTGTAAAACCAAGAAATCAACTTTCATCTGCATAGCAAAAGCTAGCAGATATAAGACCAACTAATGGCTGTGCCAATCCATAAACTCTCAGGTCTGAGCTCCATTGGTTTGATGCCTGTGTATAACTTCTAGGATGTCATGCAATGAATAAAACATGTATTGCTCCTGTGACAGAACAGCGGTAGTTGTGCTGCTGTGTAATGCAGCGCAGCTTTCTACAGATGAGGCAGATATTTAAGGATGAACTTAACACCGAATCAATCTTCTCACTATTTTGTAGGCCACAAATTTGTCAATTCAGTGTTAACTGCAGGCATGCCAAGGAGTGAATAATCAGCTAAAAGCAAAGTCTAGTAAGTCTAGAAAATGCCAGTATAACAAACTTTAACCAAGGGCTGCTGAAAGATTCTAAAATTAATCCAGGAAGATATGTTTCTTACCTCCCATACAAATGAAAGTCTTCTGCCATTTGTCTGTAACTCTCAAATGTCTTTAATCCCTTTAATTTTTGTGAAGTCTGGAGACAACTTCTCTAAATGGAGAATGGAAAATTAGTTAGCTTCCTCTCAGACTGGGAAACAAAGGGGTTTTTGGATAAGAGCATCATTTTAAATATTCTCTTGTATATTCAGGTTTTCTTACTGCTATTTCTACTACAACAACCCTTTTTGTGTGTGATGTTCAAGTAACGGTGAAGTGTGTGTGTGTAATTGCAATATTGAACTTTGTCAAGCATCGGCAAATGCAGAATGTTTTTGTTGCCAGAGCAAATGAGATAATTGCAAAGACAGCTATGGCTGCTGCCGGTGTTCCGTGTTAAACGCTGGTCTTGCTGCCCCAACACGTTCCTGTGAGCCTGCAAAACTGAGAACTGCCGGGTTTGGCTGCTACTCCCTGTGGGGCAGCCGAGATATCATAGAATCATAGAATGTGTTGGGTTGGAAGGGACCTTTGAAGGTCATCTAGGCCAACCCCCCTGCAGTAAGCAGGGACATCTTCAACTAGATCAGGTTGCTCAGAGCCTCATCAAGCCTGGCCTTGAATGTCTCCAGGGATGGGGGCTCCACCACCTCTCTGGGCAACCTGTTCCAGAGTTTCACCACCCTCATTGTAAAGAACTTCCTAATGTCTAATCTAAACCTACCCTGCTCTAGTTTAAAGCCATTGCCCCTTGTCCTATCACTACATGCCCTTATCCATGAGTGCCCTACACTTAAGCACTATAGAAATGTATCTCTCTCAGAAGTAATATCTGTAATAGCAGGTCTGCTTAGAGCTGATGTTGGTGGTAGAGTCGTTTGCCTTAAGAGTAGCAAGCGTAATATCTGGAACCACCGCCTTGCACAGAGTTATGGGCTTGGTTCTCTGCTCAGATTTTGCACAGAGCCCCATTGCAAGGTGTAGCCATAGCCATAATGCTTCCTATGTTACCTTTACGTTTTCCAGGAGTGTTCGCATTCAGCCATCTCTTTCCATCCAGGAAGATGTGTGGGAGTGACTCTGAAGCTCACCCAGAGTGCTCCTAAATTGGGTGGAATAGTTATTAGTGAGAAGGAAAAAAATGAGGCTTATACCACTCGGTGTTTTTTCAAGTAATATGTCCTGAGATGTACTTCATCACAGGCTATTCTCCAAGGATTTTGTCATCCCAAAACCCTGTTCGTGTTACGTATTTCCAGCGTTTTTGCCAGGAACTTTTAACCTGTACAGGCAGTAGTAATTCTGTATTTTTCCCACTCGGCTTATATATTAAGAACCTTCAGAAATGGCCCTGACTGGTATCTGCTGTGCTAGGCATCAGTTTGTGTACCCGCAGGAGCACACATCATGAATTGCTGTGAGGAACACTGCATTTGGAGAATAAAAAGTTGCCCAACACAGTATCATACCTTAAAGTCCTTTCCTCGTGTGAACAAAAAACTTGTTACTGCCACTGGGGGGTGAATTTGAATACCTGCAAATCTCAATGTTATGAGTTAATGAAACTTTTAATAACTTTTTCCTTTGGTAAAGGGATATGAGATTACACTTCTCCTCCATACAATATTCTCTCACACGGAACATGTAATTTCTGCAGGCTTTTCATGGAATCTGCCTATCAAAAGAATACCTAACTCTAGAAACCTACCCTCTAGAAACAATCCTTCAGGAAGCTTTTCTCCACCAGTCTCTGTTCCGCTGTGCTCTCAGTTTTACTGTTTTAAAAACCTTATTCTGGTAATTCGATATCCAGCAGAGCATGTTGCTGAGATGAAAACATTATTTTCCTTCAGGTATTGTAAAGTAGACAAGTATTGTGGCTTATGCGTATAAGTAATATAAAAATAAATGTACGGACTGAGATTAGAAATTTTATAAGAAGGAGGAAAGTAGTTCTTAAACTCTGTGTAGTTAACTAGGCATAATAGGCACGTATAAGCCATGCACAGGAATTGATTGCCTAATTTCCTTCTCAGGTTTTGCAGATATGCCCTAAGGACATGAGGGCAGATATCTGCGTGCATCTGAACCGCAAAGTTTTCAAGGAGCACCCAGCCTTCAGGCTGGCGAGTGACGGGTGCCTTCGAGCGCTTGCCATGGAGTTTCAGACAGTGCACTGTGCCCCGGGAGACCTGATCTACCATGCCGGCGAGAGTGTTGACAGCCTTTGCTTTGTGGTTTCGGGGTCTTTGGAAGTAATCCAGGATGATGAAGTTGTTGCTATATTGGGTGAGTTTCACAGCTAATAATATGCATTGTGCTCCATAGAGATGCATAGAGCATTTTTATAGCCTCTTCTACTCAAGCACTTAACTCATTCTTTAAAAAGCTTCAGTCGAGTTAGTAGGTTTGCCACAGCCTGGTGAGGTATATTTTAATGAACTTGTCGGCTGTATGGTGTTAGATGTTTATTGTCTGGCAAAATCAAAAGAGAGAGGAAAAAAAAACCCACCTTGCTTAATGTCATGCAGGAGCATTGCATAGAGTCATTGACTTGTCCTTCCTGTTCCACATAGGTAAACAGAAGGGCAATCTCCAGATTGCTTTAACCATATTCCTTCTGGTCAATGGAATCTGTACTTGAGCATTGTGATCCTGGTCATTCTTGGGGTTCTCCCTGTCTCTCCACATCTCTTTTTATTAGAAATTCCACTGAGGGCTTCAGAAAACTTATTTTTAAAGTACTTGGCTTCCCTGATAATAATCTACTTTTGCTGAAAATTTTCCAATTAGCTTTATTTAAGATTTCATGTTGAAATACCCTTCCTCTCTTTTAAAGTCAAAGTAATATAAAAATTTAGAGCCGATTTGTGTTAACTTGGAATGACAGCTTTAGGTTGGAGGCATTAAAAAGAAGCTGATAGTGGTGTGAACAACATTCTGAGGCAAAGCTAGGAGAAGAAAGTGTGATAATCCAATAGATGTAGATGAATCATGGGGTGGCTGAAGCACTGAGGAGGTGATACTTATCGTTTGATTCTGTCAGACCTTTTCGTGATAAGGTAAATTCTCACGGTGGCTTAATCCGGTACCTGTCACTCATAGAAGCCTGGAAAAAGAGAAGAAAACAGTTTGGTAATCTTACTCTTTCTGAACTCATACACCCAACTCTCCTAAGAGGAATGTCTACTGCAAAATGAGGGGGCTAATAAATATGCTGAGTTCAGTTTTTCTCTACTTCTGCAGAGGATTATATATATAGCATATGGTGAACTTAGTGTCCTGAGGAATCAAGTTCATAATATTTTGTGCCACACAAGAAACTAAAAAGGTGAAAAGCAGGGGCATAACTGATTCTCTTTTGTTCTGGAATCACCTGTGCTGTTCAGTGCTATATGATACTAGCAACTTCTGTTTTTCTAAGTTGCACATCAAGAACTTACTACCTTTAGCCATTTTGAACTCTCATGAATTAACATGGAAAATATAGAACAAACTGAAGCCCCTAAGTTTGTGTCAGGTTTTATTCCATAATGTGTCCTCCTCTGTCCATCACAAGAAGAAAACCTCAAAACATCTTGCTGCTCTATTTAATCAGTATAGCTAAAAAGTACTGAAATAGAATTTTTTAAAATGTGCTTTAAAGATACCAGTTTTCTCCTCATCTTTACCGGTAACTTCTGTGTTTTATCATAATACTCACTTTAGAAAACACTCTAGGCCTAGATTCCTTGAGAAGTCAGTGTTAAGGAAACCTGAACCCCTAATAGTTACAGATAAATGAGCCTGATCCTTTGGTATCTGTTCTCCTGGGACAGTAATTATTGATTCTCTTCCCTCCATACCTTTTTTTTTTTTTTTTTTTTTTTTTTTTTGATTTTGGTGTCGTTTTTTTGNGAATTTGGAGTCAGTTCTCTGGTTCTCTGGCTCTCACTAAAGCTGATGAGCTCTGTCATTTTCTTTGTGAATATTGTAATCAGAGAGGAGAGTAAAATGAAGTGGGATCTGTTTGTGATTCTGTGAGATTTCATTTTGGATAAATGTGTGTCAATCTTTTTGTTTCTGTTTCTGGACTAAGGGAATCCCTTTCCTTCCACGTGTCTGTGTACCTTCTTCCCCCAGGCTATGAAACTTTCTGTCAAAGGTTTCTCTTTCCTGATAAGGAATTATGTGGTTAACTAAGTTTTTCAGTATTCTAAATCATTTGGGCTTTCTTCTCCTTCAGCATTGCATAATGTAACCACCACGTTACTGAAGGCTGCTGTAGGAGGTGGGTCAAAATTTCCTCCCTAACTTTTTTGTAGTCTCAGTTTTCTTATCTGTAGAGTAGCAATGATTTTTATTTTTTTTAATTTCATGTTCAGCTAAATATGTCAAGTCCTTGATAAAACTACACCAGATAAAATGAGGCACTATAAGGGGAAAAATAAAAATCTACATTGTACGAGAAATGTGATTGTTGCTGATCATTCAGCTAGAACAGCCTATGCCATAACTTTTATTTACCAGTGGCAACTAAGCATAGCTATGAACATCAGGCATGTAACAGCATACCATTTGAGGTATTTTAAGTAGGTAGGGTAATTTAAGTTAACAGGTATGTTGGAGAGACTGTGATCTTCTCTCAAACATTCTTGAAATAAAAATAAAAAAAAGTGTATAAATTATTCAAGGTGAATTATTTGCTCAGCTTTAGCTGTCACTTCATAAAGCAGCCTTTGCAATTTGCAATGTAGCCTGTATCTTCTTTACAATGGAGAAATAAATTGCATCTCTAAATTAGTCTGTGACTGCTGTACAGCGTTACATAAACCGGTCAAACTACACTTAATCCTTAAAGGATCCAATTCATATGAAAAATTTTCAAGTTCTGAAATCATTTAGCCTTGCAGACTGTCATATAAAAGTGTATTGTGTAGCCCTTGAATTTGGAGTGTATTGTGTGCACTTGCGTAATATCCTTCCAGATCAGTTCTGTGTAATACCCAAGAGACAGGTATATTCTCAGTTCAGGCTCCTGTTCTTATACTAAAGCACTGACTTTGATTTACTTGTATTAATACAAGTACTGAGTTGGAAGAAATTGCACACAGGTCAGCATTGAAAAAATGTACATTTTTTTATGTCCCCTAAGATTGCCTTCCCCATTAGTTTGACTTGGAAACAAACAAAAAAAATATGAGTAAATTAAAAAAAAAATTCCTTTGCAATGTTTATTGTAAAAATGTGAAGAAATTGATACATTTTGTATGATGTTTGATTTGTTGGGATGAAAAACGTGTTTTTGAATTCTACCCAAAATTTCTGCTGAAATAAAGAAATTACTGATGTTCATGCAACACAGTCTTTGGATTTGATATGTCAAAGTTACAAAAATGTAGAAAATTACCCTTAAGTCAGGTGATTTATTTATTTGTGATTCATTCCCATACAAATGGGTCAGAAAAGGAAGACATAGCAAGAAAAGCCACTGTATTTCTATGGTTTTCTATGTTAATGTGTGAGTATGTGAGTGGGATTACGTAGAAGCAAAGATTAGATTGTGGGAAGCTGCTTGGTTGAAATACGATTCTGTTTTCTGTAGTTCACTGCTCTTCCCATTTACATGGTTGTTATTGCGTAGGGTGAAGTGCTGACGTAGACTCAGCACTTTGTGGAAGGTAGAGACAAATCACACAGTCCCTGCCCTGAAGAGAACTGAGCGAAGCATGGGTCGGGCAGGACTTCCATTAAGAGACTGTTTTTAACTTGGCTTTGCTTTTAACTTTTCTAAGCCTTCCCATTTGGGCTGATGCTGCTTCATCCATCTGAGACTGACGTATCTCTTTGAACTATTCTTGCTTAAAAATTTACCCATTTATCCAAATGTGGTTAGAGAAAATGGGTTGTTTTGTCACTGTTAAAAACAATCAGCCGTTTACGTGCCCTTCATTTGGCAGCTCTAGTTTCTCTGCTTTGGAGCAGACCTTTCAGGCTGAGCCACTGGCCATCTGAAAACCTGACCTTATTGCGGGTCTTTGAAAAGTTAACATTTACTCATGCTCAGGAGAGATTTGCTACATTTTAATTTAACGAATATCTTCTTAAAAGATTCCTCCTGAATTAAATGTGTTCTAGGCAGGGACCATAAGGTCTGGCTGCAGCTTTCTTTGAAATATGAAGGGAAAAAGGGATTATAGCACAAGCATGAAATAAGCCTACATAGGTAGTCATCGTTTCTTAATTTAGGGAAGCCTGAAGACCTAAACTGTCTTTCACTGCACTTGTTACAGTTTTTTTTACACTATGAAGGTATACATTTCCTTAGTGCAGCATGAGAATGTAGATCGGTTGGAACTGCAGTAATCAAGAAGGTAATGTCAGAAGTCCAGCTGAGCAGATGACATGCCATTGCTGGGGCTGACAGGGTACTTCCCTGCTCCTCCAGCCTTTTAGCCTGGACCTTTTTAATCTGTCCTCACCATTGCTAGAGGAAGTGCTAGTTCTTGTGTTATGTCTGCAGCTGCATGTGTGCATATATAATTTAATGAAAAGTATAGAAAATAATGGCATAGTAGCAAAATTAACTTTTTGTAAGTTTTTTCTGGAAATACGCATAAGGACTGGATTGGAGACCTTGTTGGAAAAGGATTTATATTATGTTAATATGTATGTACAAATGACTGAGAAAACCATTTTTTATCTTACTAGAAAATAATCAATTCTAAGTTGCATATGACTGACATAATTGTACTGCAAGGTTGAACAGAAAATCCCTCTTCTCTAGGAAATCTAAAGGAAGCAAGTGATTCTTGGACCCAGGTTGATTCCAACCCTTTCTGCTTGAAATTGGGGTAATCTTTGAAATTTAGGAAAACGTTCCAGTAAAAGGCTAGAGAGAGGAAGGAGAAGACCCTTGAAATTAGGGTGGCAGGCTTTTTTTTTCTAGATAGCAGTGGGGAAAGCAGTGTCTTGTCCTTAAATTTTCAGATTGCTGCAAAATTTGTCAATTAATGACTCCCCGAGGGCCTGACTGGGCAGCAGATCTTCGCTTATGTGAATTGTTCGGAGTTGCTGAAGTTGATGATCCCTGCAAGGGGGCCCTGTGTGTATGGATGGTAAGACTGGAGATTTGTCCTGCGGATTTGAGTAGGGACTGGGAGCCTTTAAGCCTTTTTTTAGCAATTAAAAAACAAAACCTTGAAAACCACTGTGATTGCTAGAGCTGAGCAATGGCTGAGAAAAACAACAGTTACTAGACGGTTTAGTTAAAAAGAAAAAACAAAACCCCCACACAAAACAGTTTATCCCAAGAGTAAAGCAGTTTATCCCCAGTGTTACATCGCAGCTGTTCTGCATTTATTATGTTCTTGCTATCCTTATTTGAGCTAAAAACTTTCAAAAGAATAAACATTTTATTGACTGTTGGTTTAGCAAAGAGTATTAATCATAGAATATCCTGACTTGGAAGGGACCCACGAGAATTGTCGAAGCCCAACTCCTGACTCCACAAAGGGCAGGTAAAGTGAATGAGATAAGAAGGGAAATCAAGGCAGTAATTTATTGTGAGCAAGGAAAATCATTGTCCTCCACAAGGACAGTTTGCTGTTACTATTCCTTTTGCTGCTATCAAAGGTGAAGGGAAATAGCAGAATGTAGATATTACATAAGTATGAAATAGTGCAGTAACAGAATGTCAAGAATGGGAATTTATAGTCTAGACCTGGCTGCCTTCACCATCAGGGGAAAGTGGGTTATATTGCTTTTTTTTTTGCCTTTTTTTTTTTTTTTTTTTTTGGAGGGGGTGGGAAACGTGCAAAGGAGGCACACAGATTTACTTTTAAGTTCACATGTGAGTTGAGGAAGTGAAAATTGCATGTCCCTGAAATACAGGTCTTTTATCATTATTTACAAAGCTATAACATTGACAAGATTGGAGACTGAGGTTTTAACATGATATTGTAGGAGAGCTTGGTGTGCCATGTTTTGTTTCAGCAGGATATTAAATGCTCCATTTGCTTTGTGTGGAGAAATTCCTGCTGATTTAATTTGATCTAATTACAGTCTTAGAGGAACATTATAAGAATAATTGTTTGTTTTCTTTACAATTGCTTTAGCTTACTCATTTAGCCATAAGCATTTCATTCAGATGTAGACATAAGAGGTTTGATTCACGTGTTGGTGGGACAGATTTGCATCCAGATAGGACAGTGCAACCCGGGAGGGCAACTGCACCGCAGGGATGGTTTATTTTAGAGGAGGGAAAATAGCAGTGCAGAAGTATTGTCTGTCTTAGACCTTCTCAGTGGAAAATCATTGCATCTTCCACACAATCGTGTGAAGATTGCTTCTCAGCAGACTTGAAGATGTCAAATAAGTTAACTGTGTTGAGCCCAGGCTGCTATCTTTAGGCTGTCCCCAGTACCTGAGCTAACTCAGGTCTCCCTGAACTAAAATGCTTTGTGTACAACTCCATTTTCAGAATTTGTGTGCTTTGGGGCCTGTTGTGATTTAATGCCAAGTCTTTGAAAAAGTCTCTTACTTCTCTACTTCGTTTTTCACCTGACTTCTAAATTTAGGTACGCCTCCCTGTGTTAAAAATGCCAAGCTGCTGTGCTCTTAGGCTTAAGAAGTGGTTGCGGGATTATGGATGGCATTAGAATTTTCTTATTATTTTCAAACACAGTATCTAACGTCACAGCATTGTTTGTGCTATTGAATAAGAGCGTAATGTGACCAGTGGTGCTTTGAAACACCAATGATTGAAATGAAAATCCAGCTTTATCTTCAGTAGTTCTGTTGTGCTTTTTCTATTTATAGTTTAAAGCTTTTTTTTTTTTTCAGGTTGACATATATAGGCAGGTCAGACAAGTTGCATGTTTCTATGAAGTGATTCAGTGAACGTCAACCAAAGGAATGATTTTAAAACTCTGATTTCCTTAACGTGTGTTCGGGCACACTATTAGCACACTATTAGTGACGATCAGGCTAAACTTCTTAACAGACATTGTCATAAAGAAGTTTACGCTAATATAAAATTTTAATTTCGTGGTGGATGTAGGAGCAGCACTAAAAGTTTTATTGAGAAATGCAGGTTTATTCCAAATGGTGTTTTTAGACAGGGAGTATTCCTTATTCCATGCTCCAGACATCTCGAGAATGTAGTGTGAGTTGACATCAGGAGTTGCCTATTTTGAGACTTCAGCCAGACATTACTTGTTCTGTATCTAACTCCTGGTAGAGCATTAAAAGTAGGAATCGCCAGAGCCCCTGTCCTCTTGATACCTGTAGATGGTCTAAGGCTGTGCAGAGTATTGGAGAAACAGATTTTTAAAACACTTGATGAATGACTTGCTGAAATAACTGGGAAAGAGGGGAAATGCCTGTGAACAGAGGCCTCAGTCAGCAACTTCTTGGCACTGCCAATTAGTTGATATTTTTTTCTACAGTTTTATGTTTTATTGTTGCAAATTTATGCAACTTTGTATAATGTGCTCTTAAGTAGTCAGACACTACCACATGTAGAAGAAGTCCCATTTGGAAGATGGTAACGTCTGGCAGGTTGCTGGCAACAGTGATCTGTGATGCACTGGCAGCTGAAATTGAGATGTGGTAGAGATGAGTCTCTCTGTTCCAGCATGTTCCTTGATATTGCAGGCTGTGTTAGGAAGGCTTGCCCATCACGTTTGTCTGCACATATGTCCAAACAAACAGAGATGGGAAGAGGTGGAAATTATAATTTAATAAAGAAATTTAAAGTGGGGTTCTATAAAGGCCCTGATTTCTGGCAGGTGAGCCACTGAATTAATTTTCATTTTTGCTTTGGGTAGGGTTTTGTTTCTCTCTCAGAATTTTGGAGGAAGAATAATATTTTTTTTTTCACTGAAAAGCCACATTTAAAAAAAAAATCCAAAAAATAAATCTTCATGGAACACTTATTTTTCTTCGTTTTCTCCAAGTTTCAAATTAAAACTTGTTTCAGAGGTATGTTTCTGGAACATTATTAAATTTATCCTCAAGGAGACGCTAGAAATATTAAATAAAATGCAGTATTCTATAGCTATGAACTTTGTGAGGTTTTGAAAATATTTACTGTATGTACTTTAGAAGGCAAAATCTACTGTTTTAAACTCTTTGAACGCTTTTGTCTGAAATGAAAAAAAAAAAAAAATTTTGGGTGCTTTAATGTAAGCTTCAAGCAATTGCTATAACATAAAGCCAGTTTCTAAGTCATCAGGGAGTAACTCTGAGGATATTGCGGTTTGAGCCTCTCATATAGGTTTTTTGATCAGAGAGCTAGCACTGTCCATGCAATGACAATACAGACTGAGCTATGTTTTTCCTTTTACTTAACCAACACAAATAAATTCAAATACATTTGTGACTCTAGTTATTTGAGCTGGCAACTTCCACGTCTTCTGAGTTTATAAATATGTGGCCAGTTTTTACAACTTTTTTTTTTACAGTAATTATTAAAAAGCAAATAAGGATAAATGATTCAGATTCTGGTGAAGCCTCCTAGATTTTTATGAATAAGCCTGGTAGGGCCCAGTTGACATTTTAAAACTCTTCTCATCACAGTAAGTAGTGAAATATAATCCGCGCTCTATTCAGAGAGACAAATAAACACATTAATTATAATAATAATAGAAATCTTAGCTGTAACTAATTCATGTTGTTGCGACTCATACTGTGCTCTAAAATAAATGTTTTTATTTTGTCTGTATAGTAATGTGCTTCAACAGAGAAAATTGATGCAGTTGTATAGTAAGCTGTCTGCAAAATGTTGCCAAGCTGTGTTTTAAAACATGAACGGATACACTCTGCTTCTTTTTGTGCACCAGGCAAATCACTGAAAGTGCAATGACTGAAAGTCACAGTAACACTTCTTTTGGCTTCTGTGGCACTGATACTCTGGCTTTTTTTCCTTAATGTTTTCTTTTAGAGGAAAAGAGTTATTAAAACCTCTGGTTAATGAAAAATAGTGTGCTCTCTGCAGTGCAGTTGGTCATTCGCTTCTTGTTACATGTTTCAGTTTGCACTTGAAAAAATCTGGAGAAAATCCAAAGCAGCGAATCACTTCCATGCATCATCTCCTGCCAGCCGTACTGTGTTGGAGGACCAAACTACAGGCTATTCAGTGGCTGTCAAGTTGTGCAATTTATCTGCGGGACGGATGCTGAATGCTCTACCTCGATGCAAAATGGTAGCTCTGTTTTTTCTGGCTGGCAAATATTCGTTGCCTTAAAACAATGCACCAAGAGGAAAAGTTATTTTTGCTCTGGTGCCTCTACTTTCCACAAATCTGTCTTCTCTCTGTAAAATAGGAAAATTTAAATTGCATGCCATACTCAGATAAGGAGGAGACGAGGGAAGAGAGGAGAGGGAAAGATTTTCTGTTGACGCCAAATAGACACGTGGTGATCACAGAGGGGATTTGACCCCCTCATATCACTGGCTTTGAAAACTAGAGGTAAATACACTGTCCTTGCTGGAATTATGCATGAATACAATTGGGAGGACCCTGTGGTATGTACTTCAGATTCTCTGGTTCTGTTCAAATCTGTCCAGGAGGGGAAAAAAAAAAAGAAAAAAAGAAAAAAAATAAAAATCAGGCCAAGTTCTTTGTTTGTTTTTAAATTTCAGCAGCATTTTAACTGAGCAGTCACTAAAATAGACACCAACACACAGAGAATCTGTGTTTGCCTTTACAGCAGCTGGTGTCTCCCACTGGTTGGAGGTGGAGAACAAATCCCGAGGGCGCAGGCTGGTGTGGGTGCTTTGGATGGAGAGCTATGCTGGGAAAGTCATTGCGCAGGTGCAGCAGCCACTGTGGATCAGCATCACAGATAACAGTATTTGCTAACACCTGATTTCCAAGATACGCTTAGTGCTGCATTGCTGCTGAGGTACCATCAAGCAGTGTTTGGTCATTTTAGCTCATCTTTGGGTCTGCTGAGACTGTGTCAGATCACAATTCTTCTATAGTTCAAACATGCAGATGAAAGCAGATCTGGAAGGGACCTGAGCTAGATTCTGGTGTTGGCTGCTATGACAACTATTGATTTGAGAATTATTCTAACATGAGTATTTTGTCTGATGTACTCAAAGTCCATGGATTTGTATGAATCCCATCAAAGTCCATACTGACTTGGAAGACCTTCAGCACATGAATCTGTGCCCTCATCTTCTCACCCAGCTGCTATCACACCAAAATGCACCATGCCTTCCAGACACCCAGAACCCAAAGGTAAACTAAGTAGGTTATGAGTCAAAATATTCTGCACAGAGTCATATTTTTTCTGAGTAGGGTGGAATATCTTCTGTCTGAGAGCTCTTCAGTACTCCCTGCTTATAGGAGTGAAAAAACTAAGGGTTGTTCTGCTAGGAACATCAAGGCAATACAGATGTAATATGCAAGCATGGGTTTTTTCCTCAAACAGAATCATCAAAACACTTGACTAAGTTGCAACAATCAGATCTTCATTACTGGTCCTGCTTTCAGGAGGCAGAGTGGATGTGGCTTGACCTTTTGTCTGACTCAGTCTGAATTTGCAGTGGTAACGGAGAAATCCTCTTTTCACTTTTAAGATGAATAGAAAATTTGATATGGAGAAAAGATTAGGAAAGAATAAATATGGAAACAGAAGGTGCTGGTTTTATAAAATAATTCTTCAGTGTTTAAATATCTCAGGATTTGGGGACTTGTTATTATAATTAAAACAAACAAGCAAACATAAAAGGGAAAAAACTATTTGGCTTTTTAGTGCATACTGAGCTGACAGTGGAAAAGGTCCTCAGCCCACAAATCCAGCAGGGAATATAAATGATTGATGGTAAAAGCTTAGATCATCCAATTTTAAGTGTGATTGACAGACAGTGTTCCTGGCAAATGTCTGGAATTCAGCAAGCTGGGAATGAGAAATGCAAAGTACTGACAAACAAATGGCCATCTCCATTTCTCTAGCTTTTTAATCTTTCTTCAGAGATAAGGTGAAATACATAAAGCCTGGGGTTATATGTAAAAAGAGGCTTTTGACTCAGATTCTCTAAAGCAGCCGTTAGACTTTGCCAGCCACCTTTTGACACGCTTAGAAGTCTCACCTTTCTCTTCTTGCTTTCCAATTACAGATGTTTTTGGTACAACAGCCACTTAATCTGCCCTTTTATTTTTTTCTTCCTTTTCCCTGAGTGATTGATCTTACTTTATAGAGAACATATAAATGAAGGGAGATGGTATGTGGTTCCTTATCATGTATAAGAGGACAATTGTTCTAATCCAGTGCAGATACTCCTGTGTGGAATTTTAATTCCTGCTTACTATCAAGACTTCCTACTCCTCCTTTTTTCCCCTTATTTTTCCCCGAATGTCAAACACAAGGTTTTTTTAGAATGTGACAATCTAGGGGGGTACTTTTGGTATGCATCATTTAGAAAATGCACTTGACAGAAACAAAACAGCGTTATGTTTGCACGTGTGCCTTGCTTTGGAAATCGAACTGTAATGTAGGATTGATTTTCAACTAGATCACTGGCTGTTAACCTGATTAAATTCAAGGAAATTGTTAATGATAGAAAACAGTACAACTTCTTGTTTTAGCCTGGTTTGTTTCTTAAAAATTGAGTCTCCTGTGATCTGACTCAGCTTGTGATTCATGTGTTGCTTTTCTCTGTTTGGTTTGGCTCCGTGGGCACCCAGCAGATGTGGCTCCTTCGTCTGCTGCTCCTGCCACGAACAGGAAGCGGCTCCCTGGGGTGGCAGGAAACTGCAGGAGGGGGACATTTTCAGGAGTTACAAATAGCGAGGGGAAATCGGGGTTGCTGCCACAGCTGAAGGACAAAGTTGTGTCTTTCTGTGTTATGTTAAAAGCAGGATTAAATTTTTAAGAGTAAGACGTAACTAACTTCTGCTGCATGTCATTTCATATGTAGGCAAAGCAGCATCATACTGTTTGCACTTGCATTGTACTAATTATTCTTCATGCTACTGTGGGGCAGTAAAATAATTATTGTCATTTCAAGGCTCAAAAACTTGTCTGGAGATGTTAAGAAATAGGCTTAGAAATGAGCTAGAATTCTTCTCCCTTTATGCTTGGACTACCAACTTTAACTGTTGCTCATCAGTGATGGCACATTGCAATACTTGATAGATTCCAGAGCGTTAATTAAAACAGTTGTTTAGCTAATTGCCTGGAAGATTGCGAGTAAAAGCATATTTATTCCAAAGGCAAACAATCCATTTTTACGCAGTGAAGCATATCAGTTTTTATGGTGCATAAAAATTGTTTCACTTCAATTTTGAATATATTGTGTGTTTGTCTGTCTAAAAGCCTTGTAGACGATGATCTATTTTAAGTGTGTGGAAGCTTTTTTCTTAGGCCATTTTTAATGTAGCTACTGAAAAAGCGTATGTTTAAATAATTGAAAATGGGAAAAGTCATTGCCATTAAAATGAAAAGTTGCTTACTGCACGGGGCTATTGGACTACCACCATGCTTACTGATACGCAGCCTTTGTAATATTTCTGGATGTTGGCACTGTCCTACGTAAAGAGACTAGAGGTGGAAGAAAGGGTATCATTATGGTGCCTTTGACTAACTTTGTGGGGAAAAATGTCCTTATGGAACAACTGGTTTCAGTGTATATATGTATTTGAAATGGAAATATAGTCTGTGCTCCTCCAAAGTGTTCAGAGACAAAGCTGGTCCTGGCAGGTGGAGTTTGTGGAAGACTGGGAGCACATCAGTGTGAACCACAGCTTATTGCACTACCACGTAGCTTACCACCAGGCTGATAGCTTCTCCTCAAAGAGAAAATGCTTATCATCTAATGGAAGGGATTCTGTAATGGTGTAAGTACAGCTCCAGAGCTGTGATGGGAGTTCTGAGTTTAATTTGGAAGTTCTCTTGACCTCTTCAGTTGTGATAGTTCTCTTGATTTTCATACATGACTGTTTATTTAGGTAACGAAATCTAAAAGGGACCAGGTGAAGTCAATAAACTAATACATATTTTGATGCTTTGGCTTTAAGAATTGCTACGGGCAAAGTATTACTTGAGCATCTGGTCCATCCCTACCACAACTTGACAAACACTGTGAATATATTTCTTTGTTGCTTGCCCTAAAAGTGATATGCAGTGGTGATATTTCACCACAGCAGAGGTTTAGGAAAAAAATACCATTTAAAACAAGAACAGTGTAGTTATTAATTATCAAGATAAGAACTGAATATTCTTATCTTGTTAGCATTGTATGTTGCAAAACAGGAATAAAATGACCACTACTCTGTAAAGGAGCTTGTAACTTCCTTCTAAATGCTCCCTTTTGTGCCCAGCCTGAGCTGGGGTATAACCAGTGAAATCCTGACGAGGGGCTGCTCCTCAGGCAGATTTTGATGTACTTGCCTTGCATTGTAGTGCCCAGACTGGTGCGAATTCCCTCATTTCAGTATTCATCAGTAGGGATTTCACTGGCTGACCCAAGCTCATAGAGACAGGCAAATGGGAAGGTTGTAAGGAAATGGCAATGTTTTGTTTTTTCCAGTGTGTAACAGCTAAATATTCTTGCCTTGTCAGTGTTATCTTGGTGATAACTAAGATGTACTCTTCTTGTTTTGAACTACGTTGTTACCTTAAACCTCCGCTGTATTATATGGGGCCACACACGCACAACTACTGAAAGGTTTTGTTGAGACCCTCACCAGCTGAAAAGTGTTAGTGCCATCAGAATTGTGAGATCTGCTCTTCTACACTGTTGTAAAGACAGACTTTCCTGGTGATGATCCAGCAAACTAGGGCAAACTTACTTTAATACTGATGTGTAGTAGTGTTTTGTTATAGCCTGTAACTGCACTGACGTATTATATGAGATGGTTTTATTGACACAGTAGTGGGTAATTGTTAGCCAGATTAAGAAAACTCAACAACATTGATGTAAGAAAAAAATCCTTTACGTGGCAGTTAAAAGAAGAATGGGAAAAGGCATTTCCTTTTAATTAGTTTCTTTGAAAGGGATCAGAAGAGAACATGAACCAGAATGAACTGCTTTTCTTGATTTTTAGAGGAAAACCTTTACTGATATTTGAAGGGGATTTCTCACATGAAACGCTCTTTGATTATGATTGATGAAATTTTGCTGGACTGTTGCAATTAACAGCAAGATAGTGGAAAAGGTTATCAATGAAATATTTCAAAGATTATTTTTTTTCCAGACAGAATTTTTTTCTGACCACACAAAACAGGCTGCATGGTTGAGATGTATGTTCTTTTATATTTTTGGTGGAAATAGTACCCTTATTGAAAGCAATGCTGCTGCTTTTCTCTAGGCAAAGGAGACGTTTTTGGTGATGTGTTCTGGAAGGAGTCTACCCTCGCCCAGTCCTGTGCTAACGTAAGGGCTTTGACTTACTGTGATCTTCATGTGATTAAGAGAGATGCCTTGCAGAAAGTCCTGGAGTTCTATACAGCCTTTTCACACTCCTTCTCCAGAAATCTCATTTTGACCTACAACTTGAGAAAAAGGGTAAGTAGCTTTGATTTTAACATACACCATATAAATGATCACTGTCAAGGACTGTCTGTATGAAAAAAATGGAATTGCTTGAATTTTGGCATTCTTTGTAGCTTCTTTTACAAGAAGGATGTTCAGAGCTTGCCCAAGAGACACTGCTAGCATCTAGAGTCAAAAGGCCATAAGTATTTATTCCAGTGGTAGTTTTATAGGGAGCTGGACCGTGTATATGTGAAAGTATTTTTCATTTCTATGAAGTGGACAGATTTCAGCATATTTGCGAACTGTCATGCACTTGTGATAAACAAAGTTCGCTGCTTCCTGGAACTTTAGTTTGTAAAGCAGCTAAGAAGATGCTAGGGGTGTTGCCTGAAGTGACATGGAAAGTAGAAGGAAAGGTATGAAATCTAACATATGGAACAAAAGTCAACAACAGTAATCACAATGGGAAAGTAATATGAACATGACTCTTTCTACCAAGAGTTGTTTCTTTTAGTATCAATCACATTTTGGAATTACTTTGCTTATCTATAATGTTTCCATTTTCTTACCCTTGATTTTTTTGCTCTTTTAATTTCTTCCCCTTTGCCAGTTCAAGTTATTCTGTCAAATGCGAATCATCATAACATAATATCCCATTTTAAATTCTCTGTGTAATCTTCAGTGAACCACCACTGTAGAAATTTATTAAAACTGTAGAAGGCATAATTCAGTTGATATAATTTTATGATGCAACATAGAAGACAGTAATATTACATTGAAAATAAATACATTGGAGCACCTATACTTGCTTTAAAATATTATGATATAAAGATATTTGAGATTAGCTAAAGAAATATGCTTGATAGGAGGGTTTTTTGTTCCTAAAACCAGTTCTCCATGGTAACTTCCAGGTGCCAAGTAAGTCCTAGATAATTACACTGAAAAAATAGAAACCTTTTCATCCTTGAGGTCTGTTTTGTAAAATTAGACTTTAAGACTAGCGTATCGATTTTTTAAAAAAAAATTTTTATTGTATCTAGAGTTGGCATACTGAAACTAAAATAGTATGATGTTTTCTTTCTGCATATGTTATATCAAAGAATTCAGCCCATTCTTCTTTGCCCAATACTGAAAAGCTATCCACGCTTTGGTTAAATAAATGAAGCTCTGGTAGAAAATTGATGTAATTAAAAACTAAGAAGGAAATTTATACTTGAGGATTTCCTCATAGGACATTTTTTTCAAATGACATTGAGCTCCTGCAGGACAAGGAGAAGACATACAGCTGCAAGAAGATTAAGAGAGATGTTCTGTTAAACACTAAGTTTAAAAACCAGCTACTTATCTGGTGTTAATTAATGTAAGAAATAAAAGAAATGAAATAATTTGGTATTGAGATCACCTAAAGCATCGGTATCGCTGACTGGTGTATTTTAATATAGCACTGTGGGTAATGTGGTAAGATGGTCTAAGAATATATAACTACTTTTTTTAACATTAGTAGAAATAACAAACTTTGAGGCATAGAAGGACCAACTCTCTTAAAGCTCACAGTAACACTAACAGAGTCACATCATTTTGGATCTGCTCTGAGCCAAAAGTCCCAATTTTAGAATCAAATGCCTCCTCCAGTAGTGATTATCCTTTCCTCCATGTTCATCGGTGTAGCTTTTCCCAGCCCAGGTTACAAAACACTTTTTAACCACACTATCGTAATTCCTAGGTGTCAATTTTCTACACAAAATGTTCCTACTGAGAGGTACGTTTTATGGTAGCAATTTCCATCCAGTTATTCGAACAATTGGATTTTAATTGAGTTACAGTCAGCAGAAAAGTGGCGTTGATTGATAATGGAAGTGAGAGGTTGATGGATCTAGGTTAGCAGACTGTAATTTTATTTATTTTATTGAAAGAAGGCTGATTGCAATCAGAATGCAAATGTTAAATAATGTAAATAATATATGCTTTTGGAAATGCATAGAAGGTACGATACTTTAGACGCTGGAGATAATGCACATTAAAAAGCAACTTTTTAGAGTTTGGAATTTAATCTGGTTTAAATATCTGCAAATCTTTTCTAGAAATAGCTCCCCAGCCTGTCGCTTCTAACACTTCTCCTGGTCTATTTCTGCAAATGGAATTTTGTAGAATTCAGATGAACTGGTACCTTCTGTGAGTTACGTTTGTGATGTATTGCATATCCTTCGGAATATAAATACCAGACTTACACTTTTCATTTCAATAAACAGTTTCATCTCTGGCTCCAAAAGTACTCAACTATTTGAAGTTGTAGATACTGTGTATTCATCCCAAATATATTCAAACAGATTCCAAATACATGAAAAAGCAGCTTTGGGATTATTTTTGCCTGAAGGATCTCATGGGTATATTTTTAGACTTGGTTATTCCTCTGAGGTGTCCCCATCTCCAGGGTGCATACGCCTTCACTACGCCACGGTACTGAGTCTCACTGCATAGTGCAAGATGCTTTCTAGCCAAGTTTCGCTCAGCTTAAGCGAGCTTTAGCATTGGTCCACTCGTTCACCATGTTCATGTATTCCTTGGCTGCTGGGTCTCTGCCAGTGACTCCTTCCCTCATGGAGATGGGACTCCCTGTCCCAGACCCTTCGGTGCCAGTGAGCAGTGCTGACCTTGCAGATATCCCCAACGCTACTGGGGTCTGAACCCACTTGCTAACGACTGTGACAGAAATAAGCAGACACACAGGAGCATTTTAAGATACTAAAACCAGTTGGTCTTGATCTTAGCTAATTCTAGAGCTGGATTTAGGCAAAGTAAAAAGCATCTTCCCTCTATTCTTTGTGCCGTTCTTCCTACTGGTCTTGAATGTGCTTTGAGCTGATCCAGGAGGGCAGGATGCTTCTGTCTATGTCCCCTTTATGCCCTCTCCAGAACAGGGCTGCAGTTATGAAACGTTACTCCCCCTGACATCTGAGGACTTTGTGGCCAAGGGATGCTTCCAATGCGCTGCCCCTGGCATGCCGTGTCTGTCCATGTCTGTGCTGTGAAAGCAGTTTCCTTTCACTCACTTTCTCGAGAAACACTGGTTGAGAAATATCATCTCTTCTAAAACTGTCAGCTTACTGTCAGGTGACTCCCCGAACAGTTTCCTCAAGCAGCTAAAATCCCTCCTGAAGTTATTAGCTGTCTAGTTACCTCTGGCTGGAGCTCAGACTTAGAAAATGTTTTATTTTTCCTAAAGGGGAAGAGAAAGGAGACCTTTAATTAACTCTTTCTGCTACTAGTCATTGAAAATTTAATCTAACTGGAAGCAGGGGGGGCATCAGCTGCTGCATCTCTCTCCCCAACATCTGAAGAAACTGGATTTTTAGTCTGTGGCTGCAGGTGGCTGTATGGCAAGCTCAAGGGCTTTGCAGCTGAAAGGAAGCTGACAGGGGATTTCTCAGAGCACTTCCTGCTGTAATAATCTTGTGAAATTAAAGCAGGTTAACTTGATGTTTCTCTCCGTTTTTGGAATCTCAGAGAGGAACCAGAGTGTAGACACTGAGGGTATGTGGTATGGTCAAGTGACAAACTCTCCCTCGTGGAGGGTGTGCTAGACCAAAGAGAAATATTGCAGGTTTGGAGGGCAGCAGGATTCACAGGCTGGGTGGAGGTCTGTTTTTCCCCAACAAAGATGTAAACATTCAGAGTTTCCAGCCTGGGCTTCATAGCTCCAGGTTAGTAGAAGCATAAGAAGAGAGAAGCTTGTGTGATAGCGACTTGTCGTCGTCTTCTGCTTGTGATGAGGTGCAAGTTTGCTGGCACCTTCTTTATGAATGTGAAAGGCCCTTGGCAGCACTTGCAAGTGTTCCGGTTTTGGCAGTTGCTTCTTTCCATGCATATGAGCTTTGTGGCCAGTATTAACTTACACTGGGTTGTACCACAGTGTATTCGCTCAGTTCATTCTGCTGCAGCCATAAATGATACTACAGCTCAAATGATCGCACACGCTACATAAAAGAGAGAATTCTTATACATAATTTATTAAGCTGAGATTTCTCTAGTAAGCCATTTTAGCCTGGATAGAGATTAAATGACTAATTCTGAATGCTTTGGAGTATCATGATAGAACGCACAAGTAGCTTTTCCAGAAACTGAAATTTGTGTCCTGAAATAAAAAAAGGAATGCAGTAGGATATAGATGTTTTATTTAGGACTTTTTAAGACCGAGAGAAATGTCAAAGAACACTCCGCATTTTTACAAAGCAAGCGTGATTTAGTGATTTAAAGCCAAAGCTCCTAGTCAGAACATACTTCTTGAGAGAGCAGTGATTGCAACAGAGTAGTCTGTCTCCCTGCCTGGGTAAGATTGCTTGCTTTTGTACACGTAGTGGTTTGCTTATTGTATGCCATTCCAACTGTGCCAGTGGACAGGGCTCCCACCACCTCTTTGTAAAAGCAATTTTAAAATATAGTTGTGCTTTCCTTTTCAGCATTAGCTTCACCTTTCTTCTTTTTATACTGTAAGCTCTAACTAGAGAGAGAGAACCTCTCTAAGATCAAACATTTCAGCTAGGAGTGTTTCAAGCCTTGATTTCAAGTCTCCTGGGAGCTAGCAGCAGGTTGTTTTCAGAGAGGCAATCCATGGCCTTGTATTCTGCCTTTCCACATGACAAGTTTTCCAATTCTTTTTCGTGATATAGATTCAAAATGGTATCCCAGAATTCTTTCTGATATGGAAGGCTGAATTGCTGGAAGTTTTTAACAAAGCTTTCTTAAAATGAGAAGAGTGAAATGTTTGTAATTTTAGAATATTGGCCTATTTGATGATGGATTTCAGAATGGTCAAACTGGCAGCCTGCTGCTTTCTCCTGTGTTTGTACTCACCGAAACAATCCCACAAGTCCTGTGGGAAGGCAAGTTTGATGCTTGACTGGCATGCATCTTACAGCACCAAAGCCCCACCACACTGGACATGACTGAGGCGTCTGGACGGGTCTGTGGCTTAGGAGTCATGGCATATTAGCTGGCCAGGAGGCAAAGTTGTCATTTTCCAAAAAACCTTCCAAATGTAAAGAAACACTTAAGTACTCAACTCTGTTCTTTCCCATGCTGCCTTTTAAAAGCTGTTCAGGAAGTTGAATGTTCTTATATTCTCTCTTTCTCTGTGCCAGTCTAAGCAAAACGTATTTTATTCTTTTTCCTCATTGGTAGATTCCACATTGCATTTTTGCATCTTCTCTCTGGCCTTGGACAACTTAATTAACTTTTGTCTGTCTCTAACAGTTAACTGTTTATTTAGCTCACAGACTTTTGTGCAAGTCGTTTTACACCCTGGACTGAAAGTGCTCTGAGGCATGTTGCATGTTGTTAGGTTTGCATGTCTGCTATGGATAATTTAAGTGATGTGACTGTGAATGAGTTGAAACCCCATGCTCTGAGGAGGATGTGCCCTTGGATTTCTTGCTTCCCCTCTCCTGCAGCTTGTTGGACCCCTTCAAGTAAAGCCTTAGTACCCAGACTTGGAGAGGATTTGACCAACTGCAAGCATTTAATATCCATATTTCTACAGTGATTGTAAGTGCTCAGCTGTGAGTAACTCCATTACCTTTCAGAGACATCATCTTAAAGTTTAATTCCAAAACTTTTAAACTCTGGAGTTATTTCTGTTCTATTTCAGTTTATATGGCCCTGATCCTTAGGGTCCTATGATTATACAGAGGAAGATCTGGCTACAGAAAAGTAGTTTACATAGTGGGGATATATATGTACAACAGAAGACATAATTAACTAAGAAGTGGGTCGAGAGAATCACAGAATTGTAGGGGTTGGAAGGGACCTTCGGACATCATCTTGTCCAACCCCCCTGCCAGAGCAGGGTCACCTAGAGCAGGTTGGACAGAAACGCGTCCAGGTGGGTTTGGAAATATCTACAGAGAAGGAGACTCCACCACCTCTCTGGGCAGCCTGTTCCAGTGCTCTGTCACCATCGAAGGACAATGAGATTACTTACCAATTACGGTTACAGGCAAAATAAGCTTGACTTAGGGAAATTAATTTAATTTATTACCAATTAATCAGAGTAGGATAATGACAAATAAGAAGGGCTCTAGGGGGACAACCTGCATCACCATGGTCTTCACCGTGTTCGTCACCATGGGCTGCGGGGGAATCTCTGCTGCAGCACTTAAAGCACTTCTTCCCACTCCTTCACTGACCTTGATGTCTGCAGAGTTGTTTCTCTCACATATTCTCACTTCTCTCTCTCTGCTGCTGTTGTGCAGTGTTTTTTACACTTTCTTAAATATGTTATCACAGAGGCACTACTAACATTGCCGATTGGCTCAGCTTTGGCCAGCGGCGGATCTGGCTCAGAGCTAACTAGAGCCAGCTCTGCCCAACCTGGGGACAGCACCTGTGCCTTCTCACAGAAGCCACCCCTGCAGCCCCTCTGCTACCAAATCCTTGCCACCTAAATGCAATACAGACAAGAAAACTGTTCTGTTGCTTGCATTTCAGTACATTTTCATGTGAATTTTAGCTGTAATTTAGGTTAATCTACGCAGGTAAGTAGCAAAATGCTTTTTTAAAATGCTCTTAAATGACTAATCCCTTCTAAACTGATTTGATGAATTCATCGCATGTTTGAGATGCCTTCTCCTACTATGAATAATGAGCAATTTTTCATACATTTAGATGCTGTAGTATAAGGTTTGTACAATTGTTATAAAGAAATAACTAAGTATACCATACAAAACAAGATGTGTATTTCCCCAAAGGAATATGAAGTTGTTGAAATTCTGATAGGTCATTCACTAGTAAATCCCATTAAAAGTAACCTAGTGATCAAAAGGTATTAATAACCATCAACAAAATAATTGGTGGAAGAGCTGATAAGGGTGAATTTTGAATTACAATTCAACTTAAAATGGAAGAATATGATTCTTTTACAAAGCCGATACTAAAACCCTAACTGCTTTGAAGTACCTTCAGTAAGGGAATATTTCCTGTTCTGTGCTATTGTAGATTTATAGGTTTTCCCACTTTGGTCACTAAATACTTAACGATCATTTGCTTTCTGATCACTGAATTAGAAATTAAATTTGAACAAATGGAATTTTTAAAAATCAGAATTTTAACTATTTCCCAATGTGTTTTCTAAGTATGGAAGACTATGTCGATGTTGTATCAATGAAAGACATGTCAATTATATGTCAGGACTTGGAAAAAGGATGTGGCACATGGAACAAGTTCTGGTCATCCTGAAATTGAGGTTAAGCACTTCATTCATTAATCCAGAAACAGGATTTGATATTTTGTTTGTTTTATCACACTTCGAGTAGACCCGCGTGAATTGTTTTTGAAAGGGTTTTTTTCCTCAATGACCCATAAAATACTCTGCCTTAAATATAAAAGAAAAAAATTCTGACCTTTTCAAAATCTGTAGAGTGTTCATAAATTCTTCCCATATATGGTAAAGCTATTCCGAGTAGATGAAAAATACAGTTAACAAGGTTGATGGTGAATTAAGTAAAATTTGTTTTCAGAATATTTTAATCCTTTTAAAAAAAAAAGGCACATTTTGCTTTTGTGAGGCTATTTTCAGATGAGTAATAGTAAGTTAACATTTAAAAAAGGGTTTTCTCTCATGCACAACCACCTACACCAGCTTGTTTATCCCAACAGAAGAAAATGGATTACTTTGATTTTTACCCTCCTCCACCCACGTAGACTAAAGCATAAAAATAATTTTAATATAGATAAAGGTTATTCAGTGGGTATAAGGATTCCCCAGAATAGCTCCCCTAAGCCTTTTCACAATAGAAAATGAATTTCCTAGGAACTGGGGAAATTCTAAATGTTGGCCCACCACCAGGGACAGAAGACGATAATCCAAAAGACAGTGTAATTGCTCTTACGCGGTCTGGGAATCGGGTCTTCATTGTGAAAACAGTGAAATGCTCACTAGCATTTTTAGAGTAGGGAGGGATCAGTCCTTAGTTTAAACTCATGTTTTTCTTACTATTGTGTTGACTTAGATAAATAGAAGTGTAATACGGATGCACAACGGAGGCTGAGCAGCAGCCTGTGTAGTGCATTATTCTCGTTTTCAGTATGTGCATGGCGCGCTACTAGTTAAGTGTACTGAGGTGCCTTAGTCCATTTTTTGGACCATGCTGGTAAAGAGGACGGGGACGTTCTATGGAAATTCAAAGAGTTCCTACCCTTTCTCCAAAGCTATAAGTCTGTCTTCTACTGGTTACCATGACTGAGTGGCCAGAGTTTCAAAATCTCGCTGTATTTCTAATTTAAAAAATAAAAAATATTTTTTGTTGGTGCCTGTCATCCCTGTGTGTGTACATGTGTATATACATGTATAATGACTGGTATATTGCTGAATCTCTCAAGTAATTCAAATATCACTTTTTCTAATATACGAATACTGTTGCCCAGGCTTTTTTGCCTGTATGCGCCATGTTCTATCATGTATTATAACTGCACTAATTTATGTCAGTGACTTGGTAACCTCTGTGCCCTGGTGACTGTATTTTCTGATATACCCTGGTGCTTCATACACTGTGGAGCATTACTGACCAAGCAAAAGGCAGAGCAGTGACCTAATACCCTCCTGTATTATTTTTTTACAAAAAATATTTTTTTTCTGCTGCCTGTGGTCTGGGAAGCAGCTAACTCTAGGACAAACTCTTACTAAAAGGGTGTGATTTCCTGGCATAACAGCTTTCTTCTGGTCTTCTCTAAGGTCACTAAAAGCCGAACTCATAGGACTGCAAATCCAAACACTCAACCAGTCCAAGGCACTCCCTGAAGGAGAGAGAATGTAGATAGCTGTGTAATGTGAAAGCTGAGTTACAGTGGCAAACCTACATCCTTGAGCAATCAAACTGTATAATTTAAGCGATCAGATTGGTCCTTTCTTCATCTCTCCAATGAAAGCTGAAACAACTGCCCCCTATAAGAAAAAAAAAAAAAAAAAATCCTGGAGGTTACTGTTAATGTTGTGTACAGGCTTTGTGATCCCTGCTCCAGACCAAACCCTACCGACAGGTCCTCTGTTTTCTTGCTTAAATGTTGAGACCTTCATTGTAACTGTGAGCTCTTGAACAGCAAGACAAAGGAGATTCTTTTCCTCTTTGGGTACCTGAGCCGGGTCTCCACAGCTCCTCCAAGGACTCTATTTGATATGCACCATGATGGGCATAAAAGTAGTAGCTCACTTTAAGTGTGACAAACGCTGTTAAGATTGTGTGTGAAAGAAAGCAGTTTCCCAGCTTGATTTATGAACAATGGGAGGTGCCTACAGTATTTGTGTCAAACTATCCTACATGCTTAGTCAACCGATGTTTTTCCCATATCCATCCTTGAGAATCAGCCTTCTAGTTGCCTTTGGACAAGTATCTTCCTGGGGGGATACAGCCAGGAGTGTGCCACATTCCTTAGTCTCAAGCCTCCTGCAAGAGAGTCACAAAGGTAATGTGGTGTCTGATGTCAACCTGCTTTACAGGCTGCTGCCCATTCCAATGTGACGTTGAAGTGTTTGACTGCCGAGCGTGAAGTGGAGTAACTACTAGGTGTGGCCTTGTGAAAGTTTTTGAATCTGAAATCCAGTAAGGTTTACCACCATGGGAATGAACCAATTGCAAACAAAACTTGATAGGGCACCTTGCCAATAACCTGCTATGACCGTAGCTACTGACTATTGCCACAGCTAAAGTCAAGTGTTGGGGTGTGGCTCCGTATAAGAACTTACTGAAATGCTTTGAGAGTAGGATCGTGAGTCAGTCTCTCTTTATTTGGTATTTTTTTTGCAGCAGGCAACTGGGTTTTTCCTCAAGCTGTGTATGATTCCTTCCTCAAAAGGAAGTGCATTATCATGTCAAACACCTGTTTGGATTCAGATTTTTCAAACAGAAATGTAATACCTGACACTGACGTAAAACATTAAAGCGCTATGCAAATGAATGTACTAGGTGTTTTTAGAGTAATTTTTCTCAATTAGCAAACTGCAGAGGGGACTTGCACTCAGCTCCCCTTAAAAACACTGTCAGTATTCTCCCTCTTGTTATCACTTCTTTTTTTTGGTTCCCATTCATTTCCTCTTTCTACCTGTTAAATTCCAAAATGGGATGTGAACTTCAGTATCTTGTGTAAGGGCACCTATATATATAGAGATACATACTGAGTTCAGTAATATCTCCCTCAACTGAAGCAGGAGCGTACAGTGGTAGGCTACTCTGAATATACTCAGTGTGCCAAAATGTCCATATAGGACTTGGAGTGGGAATAGCGCTATCCACAAACAACTGCAGCTGGACATGAAGTGATCTTAATTAACCATAGGTCCAAATCCATTGTCTCTCTCTGCAGCTGTGAGACTGCATAATGTTTTCACCAGATTTTTATCAGGAGCTAAGTCTGCTAAATCCATTTTTAATTAGTACAGCATTATGAATGTGAAAACCTTACACCCAATTAAAGTAATATTTGAGACTTGAATACTGTGTGCCTTTGTTACCGTGTACTTAGGTGGATGGTAACAATAAACTTTTGACACCATCTTCTGGGGTCTTTTCCAAATACAAAAAGGAAAACGCTCAACACATGCTTTGTTCCAAAGTCTTTGTGACTTTGGCAAACCACATCTACAACAGGTCCCCAGGAACCATGCAGCCAGCCCAACCTGGCCTTTTCTTGCAATTCATCTAAAGGTACTATGCCTTTGTCTTACAATTTCAGAGGATGTACTTCCACCATCCTGATACACTCCACGCTTGGTCATTTCTCCCATATGCTGTGTAATAAATATACCACACAACAAAATTATTTTGTGATTCATTTACACAGCTGACATCAGAGAATCCAAGAAAATTTCTGCCAAAATAATTTTCGAACACATTGAATGATTTATTTTGTAAACTGACATAAGCATTGTTTTGGTGTGAAAATGCAGAATTATGTTCCCCTTCTAGAAATCTTTTTTTCTTTATTCTTAAAAAAAAAAGAAAAAAACCAAAGCCCAAACAAAAACCCCACAAAAATCTCAGGACATTACTCTTTAAAAAGAACTAATAGTGTACCCAGGTTGATCAGAATACATAAATCTGTGTCTTCAGTCTTCAAGGTTGATGCCTGTTTTTTTTGTACAAAATTTGAATAAATCATGTAAACTCTAGCATTCTTTGCACTGTTGCAGAAGTGAGCTATTACAGTCTTCCTCTAAGTAAGGGGGTGAGCAATTTTTAAATTGTTTTCCAAGGTTTGATTGTTACTTAACAGTAACAGGAAAGATGTTGTTTATGACCAGTCGTTATCTTGATTAACATAAACAAAATTGCTGTTGATTTCCATCACATACATGATCAGATGGTTTAGGCTAGAGATGAAATGTGAGGATGCTGTAGCCTTTGCTCATGTTAAGATACAAAGCAATACCAGAGGAAGAAAATGGAGTTAGCTGTAACAAATGGATATTGGCTTTGCTATTAGAACTTTGGTATAGTCTTGAAAGATATTATTAGTCTTTGATTTCCCTTGCCTGCATTTTTCAAATTGCTCAAGCAGAAAGTCTTGTAGGAGTAAAAGTTGTATCAGGCAGTCCAGTGGCTTATATGCTTTCAATGATCGTCCTGTACCCTTTCCAAAAGAGGGGATTCGCATTGACTCCAATGACAAATTCATTGGAGTAAGTGGAAGAAGTAATAATGAAAAGCTTTTATTTGGGATATCATTTGGGAACAGTTCTATCCTTTAACATAAAAGCATTATGATGTTCTTTGTCAGTTATATTCAAAACTGTAATTTGCTTTTGACAATCAAGACAGTTCATAAATGACCTTCATCATTCATACCCAAACCATCCTGTAACACAGACGCAGCCATGAAGGGAGTTTGAAAAACTTGTGGCTTCTGGTTTGTAATATATTCCAGAAATTTATGACAGTTTGTCTAAATTTGTTATTGCTCTGTTATTTTTATGATACTAGCATATTTGTTAGTGATATGAAGGCGTAACTTCAAAAATACTGAGGGGGTGTTTCTTATTGTGCTCTCTGAAAATCTATTGTTAAATATTGCATATTGCTTGGTTCACCACATTTTCCTATCAGTAAGATTTTCCAAACCCCATCATTGTCACCACAGAGCGGTTCAGAAAGGCATACTTTGTAGAATTATAAGGCCCCTACCAGATTACCTATAATAATACTGTAATTTTCTTGCATGTTGGAATTTCCTTACTGAACATTTTAAGGTATACAGATGGAGCCCTTCATCCAAAGATCTCTCATGGA
The DNA here is from genome assembly GCA_013398915.1 of Dromas ardeola. Lineage (NCBI taxonomy): Eukaryota > Metazoa > Chordata > Aves > Charadriiformes > Dromadidae > Dromas > Dromas ardeola. The sequence goes on from VYZM01020055.1 coordinate 135,918, forward strand.
GTTTTATTTATTTATTTTTTTATAAGATATGGGATAATTCCTTGTCCTTATGTGAAGGGAAGCTCAAATGTAGAGGATTAAGTGACTTGGAGGATTGTGCAGTGTCTCAGTGATGATGAGGACCAGAACCAGGGTTTTCTAGCCAGATATTGTACACAGTGTAGAAGGTCTGCAGCATCTAGCATAACATGTTGAATTATGCCATGTGTAGTGAAAGAGTAGAGTTGAATTTTGTGCTGCAGTCTTCTAAAAGGTCTTTGTGTCTGCTCTCTGTCCAAAAGACAAGCCATCCTATAAATAATAAGTATTTAATAGTACATACTAAATGTGCTAAAGGAAGCAACCGAATGAGCAAAAACAAGGACAAGGTTGCCAAGAGAGACTGGAAAAATGGTACTTGGAACACAAGCTTTTCCCTTGTCCCCTGCTGAATACTGCCTGTACAGAGAGAGCCTCTCAGTAGATAAGCAAGTTAAACAGAGAAAGAGGCAGGAGAGAAAAGGAGTGGTGCATCTGGTATCTCTCCATGGAGATGGGTAGGAAAAAATGGATGAATGGAGCAGCTGGTGGTGTGTGATCCACAAGGCTATAGGACAGTAGTAGGTGATTGGGAACAGTCAGCTCATTCTCTTTGAATGTTTTCCTAGACCAGGTGGACACAATAAAAGCAATAAAGGGCAACCTCAAATTGTCTTATTCACCAATTTTTCCCCTAGCTAGCCACCAAGGAAACCCTTCTGATTGCACCATTTGACAGCCTACCTGCCACCCCTTCCTGCCAACAGAAGTTGCAATACAGCAACATCTACTCTGTCATGATCCCCGAGGAATATCCTCAGCCAACAGAAGGAGATGAAGAAGTCAGGATCACCTTCCAGTGACATTACTGTACTTGAGGTGCTTTCTCAGCTATCTGGAAGACCTAGTATCAAAGGTTGCTCTGGTACCCAAGTCTAACCCTACCAACACAGTGCCTTCTAGAAAGTCTGATGTGAGACCATGGTGGTGCAGGCTGCATCATGTCTTACTACTACCACAAAGTGTCCTGGAATCAGGGGTACTCCACATGCTTCTTTAAAAGCTGTGTGGCATGGATATGGAACTCACTTGTCCCACTGGGCAGGTCGTGCTGCTGGGCCTGTTCCATGATGATCATCAAAAGCAATCATAATTGGTATTTCCACATGGTAACCCAAATGGTGCATGATGGATCCTGCTGCTCTTGCTCCTCCCATGTGAACATGAGTGACAAAGCTGCTTTAAGGTCCAGAAAAGATATATAACACTTGCATCCTGCAGCCCTCCCACCTTAGAGAAACAACATGTGATCAAGCTGGAGGCTGCTGCTCCACAGTTGCTGGATGAATGCCGAATAGGGGTTTGTCAGACTTCCCAGACTCCCTTAGCAACCATGTGCGTGCTTGGGATGTGCCGAGCCAGTCTCAGCACGCTGCGCTGCCTACTCCTGCCTGAGCAGGTTGTCTCCAGGTCACATTTTCCCTTGAGATTTACTCAGCACATGTGTTTTGCTCTGTTCTGCTAACCAGCAGGTGAGCTCCACACCTTCTGAGCAGCCTTTGAAGGTGACCTGGGCCAGCTGTGTCTGTTCAGACAGACGGTACATCTCATTCTCTGTGAGCCCCGTCATATTGCTGAGTTGTGAGAGCACCTTCTCAGGAGACAGTGCTGGAGCCAAGACCCTGAGGGGGGAGAAGGGGTGTTCTGCCTCATGTGAGCAAACAGGTCTGCTGGGAGAAGCACCTAGACATCAGTGGTGGTTGGCTTTTTAGCCTGATGGGCCTAGGGAGGCAGATGAGGAAGGCTGATCTCTCTCTCTCAGAGATCTGGATTTCTTCTGGTTCTGATTTCTTTCTCCATTCCCCTCACCTTGCCTGAAGAGATGCTGGCAGGTAGCAGAGCTAGGCAGGACCCCTTCCGTAGGACTGCATTGTGTTATGGGAGTGCTCATGGTGTGGACAAACAGTGTGCGTATTAAAGACTAAAGTGGCCTAGCTGCAAGGGATGGTGGTATCTATGGCAGTAGGTGCCCTCTCAGGGATGCACTGAAGACAGGCTAGATCCTGTTGGAGACACCAGGCCGGCAGCAGCAGAGAAGACAACATTCATACTCCAGCCTGAGGCCATCTTCCATATGCAGTACTCAGGAGTGTTCTGAAAGGGCAGTGTGACACTGAATATTGTTAATTTTACTGTAGGAGTGTCAACGTTAATTGATCTGGAAGAAAATAAGCTTTTTAAAAAGGATTACTGTTCTTCTGAGAGGTTTCTAGCACAAACTGTTCAAAGCATAAACTGGTACTTTGCAATCCAGCACAGTTCAATGCAGGGTATTTTGTGGTTTATGGAGTTGTACAGCAAACAAATAGGAATAGTTCTCAAGGTTGGGAGCCTCCTAAAATGGATCTGATACCAGTGGAGAAGGCTTCTATTGAAGAACTTCCTGATCCTTCTTTAACCAGAGGTTTCTAGTCCCTTTATTTTTGTACATGCTGATGCAACTCTGCACGGTCAGTAAGGCAAGAGTGAGCATATAGGATTAGGGTGGGAAGAAGTCTTTTAATACAACAATAATGAACTTAAAAAATTACCTTTGTAATGGGTGTAAAGGTAGTAGCTAATGTTAGTTGTTATTTGGCTATTGCTGGATCAGTGGCACTTTTGTTCCCATATGCTTATCTTAGGCTATTCTAGCTCCCATGCTATTTTTTCTTTAGAGTATAAATATTGTAACTTACACTTAATGCAGAAAGAGAGTGAACAAGAAAGTATTTCAGAAAGACTTTCTTAAATAGCATAATATTAATTGGTAAAGATTGTTTTGCAATACAAATATTCTTTGTTGACTATTAAAAAGCTTCAATTGCCTTTAGACATCCTAAGTGGTTTAGGGAAACAGACAAATGATTTAATTTTGATTTTGTTTTATACTCCAGTGAAGCAAACAACAGATTTGGAACAAGCTGCTTGCTAGACCTTGGAAATTAAACTGCTCTTTTTAATGGGCACTGGTAAAGCGTCTTTGCCTTTCCTGATGGCAGACAAGCCTGAAATACATTGACTCATGCTTGTTAGGGTTCCATCAAACTCCTTTTATTTCCTTGATTATGATTCCAGTGCTGCCGCCCAGGCAGGAGCTCCCGCTTTGATTTCCCTTGAAACTTGTGCTTTCCAGAATACATCTTCCCCCTACAACCTGGAGTGAGTTACATTGTGAGACCCCAAGTTACAAGGCTATGACTTGTCTCCAGAAAGCTATTTAATACAGAACACTGAAGCTTTTTCTTACCTCCTTTAAGGGGGGATATGTGTGGGTGCAACATTAGGCGAGATTGGAGCAGGGGGCTCTGGAAGACAACAATAGCCTAATTTTAATTTATAAATCTAGCTGTTTTGATAAGGCCATTGTTGAAATCAATGTTTTGATGACTGAATGTGATACTTTGAAGCACTCTTGTTCATGTCATTCTTGGTCCTTAGTAAGTTTTCTCAGATCTCAGAAGCCGGTAGTCAGCAGCTTTTCACAGAGGCGTGGGAGCTTCAGGTGTGTGAACCACTAACCTAAGTACCTTGAGTAATCATGAGTGCTTCTTATCGGGCTTGCTTAACACACTCTAAGATAAGACTTCTTGCTTGCGTGACACTTTTTCAGGCTCTAAAAGTGCTATTAATAACCTGTTTTCACCTAATTAATTTTAGTTCTTGTACCACTACAATAGCAATAGTATATTTCCTTTTTTTTTTTCTTTAACTGTAGTTCTATTCAGGTTTAGGCAGGTTGTCATTCTGCCTTTGTCACCATGTTATCCCAGTGTCTTCTGGTGAGGCATAAAGCAAAAACACTAACATCTGAACATCCCACATATGTAGTTTATTCTTTCTCACCTGTTTTCCTTGGAGAAGTAAATGTGCGTTCAGTATACGGATTTATTTTGGTAGGGTTTCTTAGTTTGTCTGTGTTAAAGAAGGTGGAGTCTCTGCACCAAGAACAGTAAATGGTAATGGCTTCTTAAAAGCAAGGTGAAGTAGAGACCCATCTAATATTACACATAATTACATTTTCTTGATGAGATGCATCTTGCGGGGAGTATGGTTATTTTCCTTAGGAGTGAAGGGCTAAAAGGTTGTTCACTGGAATTACTTATGTCTTTTAAAAGACAAACTATGTTTCCTCTCTTAAGTGTTTCATGAGTGTTACGACTATGTAAAGATCAGCAGACAACACAGTGGCAATCCAGTGAGTTTTCTTGTTTGTTTTAAGAAAAACATTTAATAAAAGAATATTCCAGTCTTGGTGTTTCACAGGACATATTATTTGATATTTCTCTTGTTTTTATGAAATTTGAGTGAAATCACAGACTGCTAAATCTAACTTATGTTCTTCATATTAACACTGTTTAAAAGAAAAAAAAGAGTGTGTTTTCTGGCATGAGATTAATTGTTGGATGGTCTCTTCAGCTACTGGTGAGAAAAGAAAACTGTTACTTATTCCAAAGTTCCACAGTTTTTGAAGATCCAGTTGTTTCAGTTGCTGTATCTTGGTAATGAACTGAGCACTACCAAAATCTGTGGGGCTTTTTAACTGATGTGCTTATAACTTCCCTCTTTTTTGCTCTGACTCACATCTTGGATGTTAAATTGTGTAACCTGCCAGCCAGTTGCCTGCTATGAAAAATGTTGTTGCTTCAGGGATTATTATTAAGAATGTCTAATAATTTTCATGTTTTAGTGATCTATTTTCGGATCATTATGCAACCCACTACTCAGTGGGACTAGGCAGAAATGGATAGATCTGAATGGGATGCTGATAAATATAAACCATTTGGTGTGCTCAGCCAAGCAGTGGGGGTCCTCTGGGCACAGGTGGTCTGTTTAAAGCTGTCTTGCTTTGCAGCAAGTTGCCATGGTCTCCCCCAAAATACAAAGCCATTTCCTCCCACTTAAATCTCTGGGCAGTGGGGACAGGAGGGCTTTCAGCAACTGCTGTATAGCTATTGGCAGGACTCTCCTGCTATCAGGTAGACATGCCCCTAAACATAAAACACATGTATTTATGTTTGTGCGTGTAGTAGAGAGGGATTTAAGTGCAATTCAAAACAGTGTCAATACATGCTGGAAACTGCATAGTAAATCACCATATGTTCCAGAGGAAATGCCAAACAAAGTCACGATCGCTTTATATGTGCACAGCTGACTGGCAAGCATAAAGGCAGACTCATGATGGGGGATGCCATCATATGCTTTTCTTCTTCTTTGCTATATTGGAGCATGATTAGAGCCCATCTGCTTCCCTTAGTGCTGGGGAACAGTAGGAAAACATTCAGCCCAAAGTTTTGCTGCTGAAGCATACACACCAGGAAAAAGGAAGCTAAACCCAAGGAGCTCTCTCAGATGTGTTTGTTTTCCATTTCTCTTGAAGTACAGGTTTTTGAAAATTGCCTTGAAATTCTCTTCCTTGTGCAACTCATACTGCTCTGGCTTTTTGTTCGTGTCGTGACAGCCTGACGTTTGCTAGCTGTAGTTCATGGACCAGGCATGTCTGGGAACAAACCTCAGCCCTGCGTGAGGGTTAGGCTGGCTAATACAACTGGGGAAGGGGCAGTAAGCATCTCTGTTCTTTTTACCTGTGCCAGCACGGAGCATTTAATGCCTCACTAAAGCCCTAAGTGCAGGTGTAAGAGTGGTGGTATTCGCTGACATGTTTGGCAATCTGTTTGGTTTGCCTTTTTTCCAAGCTCTTTAAGGATACTTGAAATATCTGATATAAAGTCATAGAAAAGACTAATGAGTTGTTATTATTATTATTTTTTTTTTAATTAAACCTGATTTATTTTAACTACTGTAATTTAGCTTTCTTCAAACTAGATACCTAAGTGGATTGAAATTGCTGTACAACGATAACGTTGAGTGCTGTGACACCTACTGGTCGAGCTGAGCTGAACAAGGAAAAGCCCGTAGGCACTGGCTTTTTCCTCTTCCTAATGATAATTCCAGATAATGTCTTTGGCTCTTGGATAAACACAGCAGGGATGGTGTCTCTTGGAACGACTGACACATCTTCTTTCAATAAATCTCTCGGTACTTGGTGCATTAAAAAATTCAGATAATCACTTTTCTTTTTGCTTTTAACTTCCGTCCTTTCCATTCCTAGTAGCTCTTTAATCTTCACCCTCTTTGTTTCATCTGTCTTATCTTTATTCAAGTTTCTTTTTTATCACCCCTTAATAGTATTGGGAACTGCAAGGAAATCACTTTGAAGTCTTCTCTGAATTGCCTTCCTTCCCTAGAACAGTTCTTCTGCATTATCTGTGATCATTTCTTCAGTGCTGGAGACCTATTATCATTCTTATTGCCCTGTTAGGCATTCCACCTTTCCAGGAAAGCCATTCATGCAACTCCTTCCGTGAGATCTCATACCTAAGAAGGTTTTGTGAGTATTGAGAAAAATGGAGCTTTTCTGTATATATAGAAATAAAGATGTTGGTAATTCACAATAAAAAAACAGCTTTGCATCTCCATTGAACAATGAAGAATGGATAACATTTCATAACTGCAGGAAAATTTTCTGTATGCTTTTTCAGAGGGATAGTTTTTCTGCACTCAAGTAGTGCTGCAGTCTTCTAAATATGCATTCTCCTATGTGTGATTCTGGAAAATACCGTTAATCCAAAAAGCTACACAGAGGGCTTCTCAAGTTGTTCTTCCTTTGAGAGACTTCCTTTGAAAGTCAATTTGTAGTCTAGAAGCTTGAGTAGCTTCAAGTAACTTAAAATTGCATGAGGTGACTTGACCTGAGCTGGTTGTCCTTAGTGTCTGAGAAGGGAGGAATTCCTGTTGTCTCCACTTCCCTGTTTCTGGCTGCATACTTCTGTCACTTATTTTGTGTCTGGCAACTCTGACACTATTTAGACCCCATCTGCAGGCCCATTCAGTTCACTGGGTCATGGGAATTCCAGTCTGATGAGCACCATTGGGTATCAACGGTATCAAGACAAGGGGTGACTGAGAAGCAAGGGTGAGAAAGGAGCTGGCGTGGAAAGCAGGTTAGTGAAGTCTTCCCCCTTTTGGCAGCAACAAGCTGATAGACGCAATTGTTGCATATAATTTTCCCTATGAAAAATAGGCTTGTCATCTCTTGCTGCATTTTTCCCCTCCCTGGTCTGCCAGCTCTGTGGAATCTTGAAGTGAGCTGTGGGACATGTTGCCATTCCTCCGTTCCTTTTCTTTTTTTCTGATTCTGGGCAGGTTCTTGCATTACGTTTTCAATGTAGGGTCTGTTCCCTGCCTAGGGCATCTGGCAACATGCCTTCTTTCTCTCCTTCTCGGGAGAGAGTTGAATATTCCTACTTTTCACTGTATATTTACTTTTTTTTTTCAGATGTGGCATTATTAAAGGCCAGGGAAAAAGCTATCAACTTTAGACCAAAGGTTGAAACGTTTGTGACGGTACTATTTCTATTGGTATTTTGGACCCTTAAAAGACCTTCGTGTCCTGCACAAGTAGCCTTTGCCTTTACAGTACCAAGTGCTTCCATATCAATGGCCAGTAAATTTTACAAGGATCTTCCCCTAGAACTTAAATAGTCTTAACATACCCCTGGAAGTTATTGAGCTGAGGAGAAAATGGGAAAATGAGCAAGATTTTGCATTCCCTCAGAATTCAGTGAAAAGTTGAGGTTGTATATGCTATTACCACAAAAGATTATGGTACTGAGGATTCACACTGGTGCTCTACAGTAATTAGAAAGTGTGCATTGTGTATCAGTCTATAGCCTAATTAAGGATGAACTGAGATGAGTAAATAAGCTTAGCATTGGAGAGGAAGGGATAGAATCTCTATGAGACAGCTGAGTTGGTCTAAGTGTTGCTCACGATACAGGCTACTCCTGAGCAGATGAATTGACTTCGCTATTCCAACCAGAATAAGCTTATTTTGTTTTTCAGCTTAAAGAGATCTGGCTCACAACACAAAATACGCCACTGTTGGCTATTTACTTGTCTGACGCTATTCTGACTCCAGAATTCATTTTAAAAAGTTGGGTTTGGGCAGCAATGTTACTGCAAGGTGCTGACAAGTTCCTGCTTACCTGTGCCCTCACTGAGGGTCGAGGGCAGCAGGTGTGGTAATGATACTTCATTATTTCAATTCAGCAACAGTGAAATGTCCTTAGCAAATTGAGACCCTCAGGCTTGCCTATTGCTGCCTGCAAGGAGCAGTCAGAATGTCAAAGGTATTTGAAGCAAAACAGGTTAAGGCAGAGGATGCATGATGCCTTTTGTAGTGACAGGAATTAGTCTCTCTCTGTCTGAAAGGTTGGAAGTTACAAAAGAGTTCAGTACCTTGTGGGATCTCTGGAGCCTGTCAGGGTCCAGTCGCCCATAGAAGTCGCTTAACCTTATTAATAATTTTACTCTACCTCTTTCTTGTTTTTGATTTCTTGACATTAAATGACTGGCCCAAGTTCACACAGGAAATCCGTGACAGACTCGGGAGCTAAATCCAGGTGGCCAGATTCCTAGTCCAGTTCCTTAGGCAATTTCTGGGGTGGCTTCTCTGTAAGCTAGATCCTGAAAAAGAGCCTGTCAGTCAAGTGGCACTTCCAGCAAGCTGTAATGCCTCTTAGACTAGAAGCCTACAAAGTAAACTTGCATTTTGTAGCCATTTTTGCACAGTACTAATGTGTCTTTTAGTGACACATCACTAAGAACTGTCATTTGAAATCTTGAATTATAGAAATCTCTGAGTCATTTTAATCGCAATCCTATGCTTAGCTGGAGAACCTTATGCAGAGACGACTGACCTTGAGTTTATATATGTCCACAGTGCCTAATTTGTGGTGATGTCATTTATCTGATGGTAAAGTTTCAGAGAGTGAGGGACTGCAATTTAATTTCACTGTTGCCTCGTGCTGTTGTGGCAGTTTGACTTTGGCCACGAGATGTAGTGGGGCACCGTGTCCTTTAGAGGTTTCTCTGTGAGCTGTCTGGAACTAGAGTCTGCTGCCAGGCTCGGGTACAGCTCAGACAGTGAGGCAGGGCTCTGTCACCCTAAAGGAGCTCCAGGCAACACAGTTCTGCTGTCTCCAGTGCAGCTGCTGTATTAAAATACTTTTTATTTCTTCTGAATTCTTGCTGTGAGATTGAGAATTAATTACCTAGAGGAGGGGTGTCCGATCTGTGAACCTCCAAAGACAGTTTGGTTGGTGCCATACCCAGCTGTGATACTCTGTTTCCCAAGGGCCCCTCAGGAGCAGAGCAAGGGCTGGCTGGGTTTTCCCATAGTGAGCTTCCATTCACCATCTCTCTTTGGGGTGTGAAGGTACCTACAGCCTCATCTATGATAACAGGCTCAGATACAGCACACAGGAACGTGCTGGCATCCCTCGTACCTTGGTGACTCTACTCTCAGTTCACTTGTTCACTGAATTACAGACTGGTTAGGGGTGGAAGGGACCTCTGGAGCTCATCTTTTCAGCCTCCCTGTGCTCAAGCAGGGTCAGCTAGAGCAGGTTTCTCAGGACCTTTTCATTAATCCTGAGTGACAATGACAGCCAGGAGCCCACAGCAAGTTCCCAAGTCATGTCCAAGAAGGGAGCAACTGGGAACAGAGTGCACAGGAGTCCCTTGCTGGCTGCAGTCCATTGCAGCTTCCCACTTTCCTGGGACTGTCTCAGGACCCCGTGGCACGTGTAGCCCTCTCTGCCCTGAGAACGAGCTGTGAGACCCAGGGAGCTGACGAGATGGGGCTGCTCAGCGGACATGCCTCCTGCCCACAGTGTGAGGAGGTAGGCAGCTTTTCCTTCTCACACCAAGTCTCCATCATGGCATTGTCTCTGCAGAGCTCCAATGAAGAGTTTGTCAGCATGCCTGCTAAATGTTTGCAATCAGTAAATGGTAGTTGTTAGGCTTACGTGCGCCCCATGTACTCAACGTCACAGACACCAAAAATAGAAATGTGATTTTCTTTCTAACCTTGTGCGTCAGCCTGAATAGTAAGAGATTCTGCACTTTTGTGTTGCGTTCTTCTTTTGCATTACTGTAAAGATATCTGATTGCATACTAAGTATTGCTTATTATATCAAAAATCACAATGGGATGCTCCTGCAGTTTTTTGTTGTTATATTGAGCCTCTTTTTTTGTATTGCAAATAACAATCACTTGTTTAAATTTTTTGCCTGTTGCAGCATCTCTCTGCTTTCCTCTCAGATCTTTGTATGATGGCAGTGCATTGCCTATAAGCAATGAAGCAAGGAAGGATTTTGAGAAAGTCTGGGAGATTGCACGTAGCTTTTTAGGTCGTATGTTTTCTTAATAAGAATAAATAGATCTATGGACTGTTAAAAATAAATAAATCGTATCTCTTTCTGGCTTCTGTTCCTGTGCAGAAGGAGCAGGTCTGGAGTAAACTCCAGAGAGCTTGCAGGGACATACGCTGCCTGCTTCCAGCTCTTGTCTAGGGTTTGTATCATCATACTAGAATTTCAAGATTACAGAACAACATGATAGGAGCCATTTTACATGTCAAGATAAGTCTGTTAAGTCTAAATCCCTGACTTTGTGTTCCTTTCTCTTTCTTTCCTTACTGATGCTCTTTGGAACTTTTCATTTGCACTGTGGCTGAAACAGAAGTCTGTGGTTTTTGTTAGTTACCTTTTTAAAAAGCTTTTATCAAGTTCTTAGGAAATATGTCCAAAGCATACTATCAGTCTACTGAATTTCTGTTGTAATAGTTAAGCAAAGTAAATTGTGCCTGAGCACCGGTAAGTGCAAATAATTACTCGTCCTAAAACATTTAAAGATATACAAACTCGGACCTGATGAAAACCCGACTTAACAATGTTGTAATTCAAAGTTGGTAGCAGAGGCAGCTCCAGGAATACTCTATATTCATTTCTGCCTGCAGGCATTAGCATGCGTGGCTTTGGTGCAGTTGTGCTCCAGAGCTGTGCATGCAATCACTCAGTTTGTCCTGATAAATGAGAGTGCTTGGGCTTGCAGTTTTAGCAGCACATCTTTTGAGAATATATTTGAATGCTGTGGTTTCTAAACCACCTTCGTTTGAGGGGAATGCAGTTTTGCAAAGCCAGTGAAATTACTCGGAGAAGATAATAGTGAGATCTCTGCTTTTCTGTCAGTTATATAAAGCAGAAAAACGAATGAGCATGGTCTGGGATAGTAACTGTGGAATCTACGATTACGTGGCTCTAGCTGGTATCTTACAACGAATATTTTCTCAACCTCCTTAGGAGCATAGGCGCAAGCAAAAAGCAATTTCTCCTCTCAGAGGTCCATCTAACCGTGTGTCTGGTGTTGGACAGTGTCCAGCGGTACCGTCTAGGGGACAGCACAAGTGCAGGATGAAAATGTCACCGTACTTTTTGGAATAATCTCCTGGCACCCAACCAATTAGGGGAAAGGATCAGAAGCAGTTTGTTGGTATGTCATAACCCTCTGTGTGGTTTTCTTCTGTGACTTTATCCTGTTACCTTTTGAATCTCCTTAAAGCTAAAATTAAAAAATGCATAAGGCCCATGCATGACAAGGAGATCTGAAGGTTAGTAGCCGGCTGCATGAGAAGGGCTGCCTTTCTTCTTTTGAACCTGCTAATGTCATTTGATACCCCTTAATTCTTTTATCAGAAGAGAGGGTGAGCAACTGTTCCCTGCCCTCTGCCGTGACACTAATGATTTTATAGCTCCCTGTAGACCCCTTCGTGTTTTCCTGATTCTGCTCCTTCCCTCTCTTCTCTTCCTCTCCTCCACCCCCAAGCTGGATGTGAGACTACTTGTCATTCACAGCTTCATGCTGAATTTGACTAATAAAGCATGATGAGAAAAAATGATGATGTAAAATTGTTTTCACATTTTCAAAGTCAGGTGTTTCATTTCATAATGGTTTAATTTGGAACCACAAAACAATATAAGTAGAAGAAAACCCTTGGGAATAAAATGAAGCATTTTGCTTGACTCAAAGTAGATCTTTTGAGGATGTTTTCAGGAGCTTGCTTCCATGATACAACAGCATATTTTGAGTTTGTACAGTGCAAGGCAGATAACAGGGGTTTTTCCTCTTTTTTTTTTTTTTTTTTTTGAGAATTGAATGTTGTCTCCCAGTCCTTGCTCTGCCTAGCAGCACTCCCAGCCCTCGGACCCGTGCCTGCTCCACAGCAGGAGCCAGGTCAGACTGGCAGCGCTGGCTGTGGGACACCATCTTCTAGCTGAAATCCAGGATGCACAGGGTCTATATGAAAGCAGGTTTCACTACGAAGAAGTTGTTCTCCCTGCAGCCTTTATGCAGATCTTGGTACAAAAGCTTTTGGTTTGGCTGCTTCTGGTTTGTATTCATACCTTTTCTGACTGGTTTAACAGCTAACTAAGGGCTCAGGCTAATCTTCAGTTTAACTCTTAACATTACAGTCTGACTGCTTATTAGAAAGTTAAAAATAAAGCATAAAGAGTCCCCAGCTTAAATCTTGTCTTTTTTCCTTTTTTTTTTTTTTTTAAATTTTTAATAGTACAATACTACTCAAAACTACAGGCAAATATGGACACAAGGCAATTTAGTCTTCTTGGGTACAAACTGCCAGCTTCAGAAACCACAAGTACGTCATCAGGCCATTTGCTTAGCTTTAATCTCTTTTTATAGCTAACCTGCAGAATCATCAAAACTTCTCTGTGGCTCTGCGGTATTAATTAACTCTGATAGATGAGTTTTATTGATAAATCCGAAATCCTGTGCAGTTGAACACATTATTTGGCTCCTACCTGCTATGGCAGTTGTGTCCATAGAGACTATCTGAACACTCACGGCCAGATACCTCTGATTTTGGGGTGACCAAATCTTTGATTGTCTCATTGGAGATATTTCGGACCTGGTTATCAGAGAACTGCAGACATTTCTGCAGCTCCCGCCATGCCTGTCTTGAATCAGAGGTCTAAAATGGACTTGGTCAAAACAGAGATCACTTTGGAAATGTTGACTGACCTTTCTCTGCCTCAGTTTACAACCAGGTGAAATAGGAAAATAATGCCACCTGTTCCACAGAAAACTAACTGTTCTGATGCTTAATTATGTTTTAGATAGTAATAACAAACTTAATGAGGGTAGTGAGAATTTTTTAGTTAGTGGCTCTCAACAGATTTATGCATTTAGAACTTTCTGGAGGCTGAACATTAGAGAAAATGATACGGGGATGGATGATGAGTGATTTGTTAAGCTGTTATTGTTCAGTTTTCTTTGTAATGGAGAAAAGTATGAGAAACCTGATTGAGAGGAAAAATAAAATAGATATGCGTAGGGAAATGGTTGTGCTCTGTAGGTACATCAGTGCACCTCTCATGCCAACTGGCATCTAGATGATTAGCACAAACCCTAGAAGAAGCAGAATGAATAAAAGTCACATTTTATCCTTTTACAGTTTCTTCAGTGATGTGGCAAGCCAGAGCCCCCCTATTTAAAAAAATAAAATGTGCTCAGCAAAGTCTAGAGCAGTTAGTGTAATAAAAATGGTGAGGAAAATGTGGAAATAGTGCTAGATGGGGGATATAGAGATGAAAATTATATGGTTTTTTATATGTAACTTGTGTATGGGCTGAACTTAACTATTGCTTTTAGTTGCTGGCATCTTTTTAAAAGAAAAATGGAGGAAGACAAACTGAAGAAAGCTCAATAGAAATTCAGAATATGAATTGGATGGAATGTGGCATATGATTAAATGCCTTTAAACATTTTCTTTTTTAAAAAAAAGTCTTTCATTCCATATATATTTCATATACATTAAAATACAAATAGTAAACAGGAGTCAAGAAAGAAAAAAATAATCAAACAGCAGAAAACGAGCAAAAGGAGCTGCAGCTTTTCATTTTTTTTACCATGGTGAAGTGGCGCAGAGCAGCACAATGTTTGGTGTTTTGTTGTAAGTACCACAAAGTAAAACTGAAGAGATTAAGATGAATCTCTGAAGTGAGGAGAATATTTTACAAAATGACAATATGCAGCAAGGTAAATTGGTTAGATGGGTAGGTGGCTACAAGCCTGGCTAACTCCACATTATATTTTGTGTCCCCTTTCAAAAAGCAAGGGAGTTAGATTTCTGTTCTTGTAACCCAAGAGGGAAAAAAACGTGCAAGGACATGAATGTGCATGTTCATGACAGGCTGTTCCCGTGCCTGAGTGTTGAGGGGGTTCAGCTTAGACGCCAACTGCATTTTGGAGGCTCTGTCCCAGCTTGATGACCTCTGGCCTTGATCACGTGCACTTCTCCAGGAGGAAGGGAGTTGGAAGGGGACTACCTGGTGTTGCAGTGCGGTGGAAGGGCTTGATGTGTGTTCCGATGTCAGTGAGCTCTGAAGCAGAGTGTGGGGGTCTTGCAGGGTTGTCTCTATCTCCTGCTCTCCTCCCCAGAGGCAGCAGCAGAGTTTCTGTCTTTGAGGCCGAGTGGACGTGGTTGAGCTCTGGGGTTGAAGAGACATAAATGGTGCTGCTGGCTGAGCCAGGCTCTGCCTCCTTTGCTTCTGCAGAGTAATACCTTGCTCTGATAAAAAGAATGGAAATGTTTGCAGAGTTAAGGTACCACTTACTAGTCATAAAAAAGCCTGAGTCCAGTCTTATATTAATATTTATTTAACACCACAATGTTAAGTGAATAGCGCTGGAGAGGAGGGAAGCTATTTATTTTTCACACAGCAGAGGCATTTTGAAAAACAAGAGATGGTCATGCAGAGCTGCTCAGAGGAGTGAGCGGCATGAAAGCTGGACGTGTGCGTAAGAAATTTTGGAAGCGTGTACTGCTTTCAGCTACTGGGTGGAAATTAAAAACAAATAATCTGTGTGTCAGTGGGATAGCAGAGAATAATTTTGGAGCCTGCTGTTGTTTTCAGATTTATGTTTTTATTAATTTACTTACTGATTTTAAACCCAAAACATAGCTAGTGCAACTGTAGGCCTGATAATACTTTACAGCAGTGCCTGGGATCTTTATAAATGGGCAAAAAGACAGAGGGATATTGTAATCTGGTTTTGGATTATGCTGCCCGACTGACTTTCAGTCATTGTTTTCCTAACTCTCAATAGAAGGATGAAGTGTCTGGGTGGGATGTGCGAGTAGGTATGTCAAAGCAGAGACCTTGCTTTATATTTCAGAAGAATTTCTTGTAGTCCTTCTTCCCCTCTGAAATACTTGGATTTCTTTTCTTTTAAGATATTGGAATTGCTTTTCCAGTTAAAAAACTTTTTCACTATTGACTTAAAACCTTCTTAACCAGTATCTTTTTCATGACGTAGTTGTGACTGTGTGGCGGGTTTTGCCCGTGAAGCAAATATATGGAATCAGATCTGTTTGCTGTAGCTGAGGAAGGCTGACAAACTTCCTGAAAAGTACCTTTTAACCAAACCCTTCCTACTTTTTTCATCATGAGGCGGTTTGCAGAGAATCCACAGGCTATAGGGATAGCAGAGAGGGTGGGCTGTTGCTTGCAATAATTCAGAGTGTTCAGTGAAAGCAATGGGATCAAACCAAGCAAGCAACAATTGATGCACACATTAAATTTTGAAATGCTGCTGCCTTGGAAAAGTCATCTTTCATGTGGTTGTGATTCAGCCCAGAGATGAGTTCCAGGGAGAAATGAGAAATAGAAATGCACATATTGGCTGGTAATTGTGTGAATAGCAATGAGTGGGTAGTTCAAAGCCAGCAGATTTCAACTATTGGGTTTCTCCCAGTTTGCTTATTCACAAATAGCAATAGTGACAAGGGACAAGCACTTTTGCTTGTTACTTTGCGGGGTCTGAATTATTTCTTAGATGGACAGATGTTAGTCTGCAACATGCTAGATCATAAGATTTTCTGTGTGCCATATTACAGCACAGGTTCAACAAGAAAAAAAGTTATCTTGTTTTATTATTTTATGCAAATTATTTCCTGTAGCAAGAAGAATTTCAAACATTATCTAGGTCATTACTGGTAGAATTAATTAGTTCCTTAAAAAGTACCACAAAAGAAATGTAAATCATAGTGCCTATCTATTCTGGGCAGACCATTGAAACATATACTGTTAAAAAAACCCTCAAACCCAAAAAACAAAAACCATTTCTTGGCTTAGAAATGGAATAGATGGTTGGGCATTTCTTTCCCTTTTCTATTTTTAACAACGTGATGGCAGCCAGTGTAACTCATTTTGTATATATGAAGGCTGAAGTTGGAATATCACAGCTCTATACAATTCAGAATTGTATTTGCAGAAAATAAAAATTGTATCGAAGATGTGGACTTCAGTTTCCATGGCATGGTGATAAAATATGTGAGATGATCCATGTAGATAAAACATTTGTTTCCTTGCTGCTTTTAAGCATTTTCTTCTCTATGGTGAATACATTTACCTGTTTCAAGTTAGCACTCTCATTTGCTTTTGACAAAATTATGGTCAATAGTGATCATGCTTAGCGGCCATTTGACTCTGCTTACTGCATGTATAGGAACTACATGCACTTTTGGCAGTTCATCCATCATGGTAGCAATGGAAAACCGTATACTTCCCCTGGATCATGCCTCCTGTGTGCTTCTTACTGGCAGGACCTGAGCTGACCACCTTGCACTGGATCTACACTCCTCCTTGACGGAGAGATGAGGTGGCTCAGACACCATTGCAGTGACCTTCATTTATGATTCCACATCATTTTGCTTTGGGCAACATTATGCAGAACTTAAGTGTACGTTCTACCTCCTTCAACGCAAACCTTTAATTTATTACTTATTTTTTTAAATTGGAAATATATTTTACTTTAAGGTAACCATTCATTAAACTGGGAGGTTAATCAGCACTTTGAGAATCTGTGAGATGATGAACAGTGTGATATTAAGTGGAGGGGTCTTCTGGGAAGTTAGTACTTTATCAGCAGATATCAGAAATCAGACTTGGTCTGAGCTGTGAGAGTAGTTGCAGCTATAGTCTATCATTTTCTTCATAGAGTCAATATTGCAAATGACCAAAAAGGTTACTTATCTCCTTGGAAGTTTTCAAAGGAAAATAAATATTTCTGGCTGAAAACATCCTTATGAGAATTACTTTGCAAGAGAAAACAAACAACCAAACAGAAATGCTGAAAAAAGAAAGAATTTGGAAGGAGATAAAAAAAATTGTCCTTTCCCAGGCTTCAATTGTTTTTTCAATCATTAAAATTAAGGAGTTAGCCAGTTTGGAAAACTAACTCTTAAAAATAAATCTTAATACTAAAATTAGCACTTATAAGTGCATGGCAGTGCTACGTATATTAATTATTGTCCCTTTTGTCCTAAAAACCCAGCAACCTAGACTCGTGCTGTAAATCTTATGAGGATCAGAGCAGAAATCTTAAAGGAAATTACTAATGGAGAACACCATCTGAAACTACAAAAAATTATTTGGCGTTACAGGTGTGGTTTTTTTTCCCAAACATACTCATTATTATGTCTTCTAAATTAAAAATTTTATTTCCGTACTTCTCCAAATTAATTCTGGGCTAAGTACATTTTTAAACAGTATTTTTTAACATGTCTGACATATTTAATTTGTCCAGTTCTGAAAAGTATATGGCCTGTAACATGACACAAAATTCAAATGATCATAAAATGTTCATGATGGGCAAATTTATTTCCCATGTTTCTCTTGGTTGCGTCTGAGTTGTGCTAGTGAGAGTTTCAGAAACAAAAGCATCAGATTAGATTTCTGCTCGTATTACTTTGTGCTGGGAAGCTAAGCATGCTGCAGATAGGTATCCACTTCTTTGAGGTGGTTTTTATAAGTCTCTGATAGAGAAACATATTCTTTGTTATAGACAAATAAGTTTAACAGCCAAGATCAGCCTCAGGCCTTTGAGAATATGAAAATACTTGTCTGAAATAAATCTGGAAACTGATACAGAGAACAAGGGGCTCAAATGTAAATATTTTGGTATAACCTAATGATGCCATTTTGCAGCACTTTCCTCCCAGCATGGGCCATTTGAAGTCTTCTGGACATACCTATAAAAAGGCAAACTCCTGCTTATTTTCCCTCCAGTTTTGAGTGTTTGGCTTGCAGTTTTTCTTTCTCTGATCCCAAAGCAAAAAGTACTTCATGTTGCTAGGATGTCAACATCCATTTTGCTGTGGGGTACCAATGTCCTTCTGGAAACATGTTACTTATTCCAGTGTTTGCAAATCGACATTTCCAGACAAAATAAAGCACACAGTGGTTTCGTAGTTTTGTACCTAAAGGGGGCTTACAGGAAAGATGTGGAGCGACTCTTTATCAGGGAGTGTTACGATAGGACGAGGTGTAACGGTTTCAAACTGAAAGAGGGTAGATTTAGATTAGATATCAGGAAGAAATTCTTTACTGTGAGGGTGGTGAGGCAGTGGAACAGGCTGCCCAGGGAAGTTGTGGATGCCCCATCCCTGGCAGTGTTCAAGGCCAGGCTGGATGGGGCTCTGAGCAGCCTGGTCTAGTGGGAGGTGTCCCTGCCCATGGCAGGGGGGTTGGAACTGGATGATCTTTAAGGTCCCTTCCAACCCGAACCATTCAACGATACTATGATTCTATAATTAAATTGCATATTTATTGCTGTTCTTACCAATTTTTCTAACAACTTGCTTACAATTTTTTGGCCAACTTATATGTTCTCTGATTTCCCATCAGAATATTTCAGTGAAGAACAGAAAGATTCATACAGAAAAAGAAAGCAGAATTATTAAAACATAAAGAATGAAATAAAAACAATCTGATAACAAGTTGCTTTTTTTTTTTTTTCTTATTTCTTTCAGAATAACTGCTCACAGCAGGGATAATTTTAAACCTTTTTTTTCTTCAAATGTAAACACAGCATCATAGCGCAAACATTAAACTGGAATTAAGGGTGATGGTTGGGTATTTATTATGCAGAGAATGCCTAGTAGTTTAATGGTAGACTCTGACATCTAAAATTAACAGAATTTGTACCTCGTCAGCACTGAAAAAGAAAAGCCACTTGCTGTGTGTATTAATTGATTTATTACTTCTAAAAGCGTCTAATAATGCAAAAGCAAAATGGTTATTTATGAAATTAAGTCTGTAATGAATTCATTACATTTGGTTGCAGTCCGCAGTATTAAAATCAGTTGTTTTGTCAACGATACTGAAAAAAGTTGTACAAAATGGCCAGTGACATGGACCGTCTTTTGCCGTCGTTGAAGTAGAGCTTTGGTGAGCTGCTGAACACAGGGAAGGAGTGAGCTGATGTGAACAAGCTGCTTCAAGCATTTTTGGAGAATCCTCCGAGTAAAATAGTTTTCTGCACTGGAAAATGGTGAGGTCCCAGACCACACAGAGCTGGGTGGAGTATGGTCATGTTAACACCTTGCTGTACAACCAGAAGTGATAAGGAAGCTCGTTGTAAGACTTTGGCTGATAAGTGCTTTAGTGTTTCCCTCACAGTATCAATCCAATACTTTCTTTATTCAAGACATTCCAAACTTCAGATCCTGGGGATGGTGACCACCCAGCGTTACTCGTGGTTTCCTGGCCCAGTTGCCTCTCCTTCTCTCACAATGACGACGACTCCAGCAGGGGCTCCTCCCTCCTCCACCCCCTGCCCCTTTTCCCTTCTTGCACTTCTGTCTTCTAAACGACATTCTCCATGGTGTCCTCTAGATATATTAGAGATATACTGATTAGTCTTGAGGAACGTGGATGAGCAACTTGTCTGAGTAATACCTGTGGAACTGAAGTCATTGATGTTAGTAGAAATGGCTTTAATTTTTTTCTTTTCCAAATATACCTCATCGTGGTATTTAAAATTGAATTGACTTCATTTTTCTACAGTGAAGCCCATGATTTTGCTTAAATCATTGTCATTCTCTTTGATATTACTTTAAAAGCCTCACTGCTGAGGATCTCCCAAAGTAGGGAAAAGAAATTAAAATATTGCCATAAAAATGTTTTGATTTTGGCATTACCTTTAAATTTTTAATTGTCAGAAAAGGTAAAACAGACTTGAAATTGTGGAAAAGCCTGATCCTAGCTGAGATCTGCCAAATAAACCATGAGGCAGCCAGAGACTGGCAGCAGCACACCAGCAACATGGGATAAAGCTCTTCTTCTTTTTCTGCTCTTCCTTCCCCCATTTGTTTCTGTCATCTGCCACTGTTTAGTCTCCAGGTTATACTGAGATGTGACTGCTGCATGAAATCTAATCCTAATGCAGAACTGCATTTTGCCCTGAATGGTCTTTACATCCAAGGTGTACTTCCCTGTTCTAAACCCACATGAGGCTGGCTTAGTAGCTTGAATGAGGGGTAATGAATCTGCAGACATAATCCCCAAGCTGCTCCCTTTTTTCCCTTTTGTTGCTTTGAATTTTTCAGATTCTGAAACTGTGATAATTCTCAGTGGTTTTCCCATTTTCTGATGGAATTCTGCTGTTTGCCTCTGTTAAAAGAGCATGTATTCTTTTTTCCTTCTTAATTTCCAGCACTGTTTCTGTGCACAGACTCCAGGTGATGAATGACTTCTATGTGACTGTTTTTCTACTTTTACTACAGTGTTAGGAAAATGGGAGATATTAGTGAAAGAGATGGAGAAAAAGAAGTACACTTGCCCACTGTTCAGCAGCATGCGTCTCTTCTGCCTCACTAGAAGTTGAAGGTGGCGGCAGAGCTGCCTTCACGAGAGAGGAGAGTTAGAGCAGATGGTATAAGATGAAAGGTTCAGGATGGGCCAGAAATCTCATTTCACGTGATGGTGAAGAATTTTTTTACCGCACATTCAAACTAAGACTTCTGAGTGCTAGCCAGCCTACCATTGTAGACCAACAGCTAGTTCTTTCTTTTTTGCATATTGAAAGTATTTTCATTTGCAAGCACCGTTTGGTTCTGAGAACTAGGCCATTAAAAAAAAACACTTTATAGTTTAAGATTCACAATAAAATAGCAAGAGTCACAATGCTTGCCAGCTCCTGTAATTTCATGAAAAGACTCCATTTGGTTCTTTTCTCCCTGATGGCACAATTCCTGGAGACAAGCATCTATGCAAGAAACCCAACTCATACGTTTAGGAATCCCGCAATTATAAATCTTTGGAAATGTGTATGATACAAAACCTAAAAGGCAGGGTATTTTTGGTTTTTAATCTTTTGAATTCCAAAGTTATTCCCATGGCCTTTTAATGATGATAAGCAATAATATTGTTGATAACATGGTCTTCTCCCTGTTTTGAAGAAAAGAGGAAAAAAGCAGCAAGGTTATTTTATACACTTTTTAGCATTACTTTCCAAGGTCTCTTATTGATCCTGTGTTTTATATATAACCAACTTCTTTTAAATCAACAAATTTTATTTTTATTTAAATAAGGCTGTAATTTTAAAAGCACTAAAATAATATTTAAGTTTTAATATTTGTTTGCTATAGCATTTCTTTATAAAATAGCTGCTTCAATATGAAATAAGGGAATGAAAAAGAATCTAGTCGCAAGCCACAGGACTTTCATTAAAGGTTTTGGATATGAGAAGGTTTTCACAGAAATGGGTTTTGTTATTCTGTTGTAAAGATGTAGGCATAAACTCATATAGAAAAACTACATTTTACTTCACGCAGAAGTATAACATATATATATATTTATGCATGTGCAGTTAACTTTCGTAGGCATCTGATTAAAGCACTGAATAGGAATTGTACTAGACTTACTGATATATTAATATTCAATAAAATGCTCTAAACCTTTTTTTGAATTCCACCTACTATATTTATTTGAGTAACAAGCAAACATACTGCGACAAGATGTTTTTAGGGATATGGTCCTTACTTTTTAACTAATAAGTATGAATAGTGCCAAAAAAAAAATCTACCTGGAGAAACTGTGGAGAATTCCCAACAATTTCCAAGTAATAGGAAACAGGGTGGTACTTCTTAACAGATATGGAGCAACTTCACTGCCGGCTGGCAGCCTGCCCTTGCTGCCAAAATTGGCTTTTTGAAAACATTTTCCTGGCCACAGTGAATGTTTCACAGGCTGATTCAAGGTCGATATGGCATCCATCAGTAGTCTTTGTTTTCATGTGCTGGTTTTTTAAGACATACTGTTCTTCCAACCCTTTTAGAGTTGGTGGTCAAATAGTTTTCTGCCAATATGTTTTCTTTAATTTGAAAGCAGAGAATGGCATAGCATTGCTTTTGATATAAAATATTATAGTGGTGAACTCCAAGAGGAAATAAAATGAGACTTGAGGACCATTACTTACTAAAGAGAGAGTAAGGCTTATGGCAAATAGATCTACATTGATCACGGATAAATTTAGATGGAATTCAAAATAAGGTTTCTAATTATTGAAAGGATGAGATACTGAAACTGGCTTTTAAAGAGGAAAAAACGTCAAATTAGGTCCAAGACAGAACTTGTTAAGCTGATGGAGAGGATGCAGTTGTCTGTGACAGCACAAGACTGGACTTGGAGGAGCTGTCATTGCCCTCCAAGCCAATGTTCCCCTGTCCTGCTGGCAAGAGTTATTTTATTGCTCTGTTTATGCCATGTTATTGGAGGAATCTCATGGGCTCTTTGGACCGTGCCTCTGTGATGGTGTTTATGCTTGAGGTGCAAAGTCTGAAACCTGCTGAGTGAGTTGCATGTCTCACAGTATTTCCAAACCAGAGGTTCTGGCAGAGCCAAAAGGGACCGAAAAGTACATTTGGCATTTTCCTTCTTCACATCTCCTTTCTTTGCCCTCTCAAATCTTGCCATATTACACAGATATGTCTGTGTGTACAAATGTTTTCACACACAGTAATGGAAGAGGCTTTGACTTGAAGTGTCTATAAGCCCTCCACTTTCATCACTTATTCCAGCATAGATTCTTTCTGTGCCATGTCTAAATGCTTGGGTTTTTTCAGTCTTGAGACATTAAGTCAAGTAACTTTTGCAGCAAATGTCCTTCTTGTGTTTTTGCATCCATCACCCCTGAATTATTACATAAATGCATCTACTAACTGCCTTATTCTGCTCTTAGTTATAATTGCTTCCTCAAATAAGCAATTTGAACTGAGGCGGATGCATCTTTTTCTGTGCAATTATGCGATAGTAGGGTGTCTGCGGGTGACTGAAATCAACCCCTGTGCTAAATCTGCCGCTTGCCAAAGGACTGTCTGGCCTGGGCAATGAAAATAGGTTGAAAAGGTAACTCTGATTTGTATCTACCTCTATTGTGATTCCTTGCCACAAGAAGATTCAGCTAAGGGATTTTTGTTCGTTTGTTTTGTTTTAATTTAAGACAAAAGAGGCAAAATCTTTCTCTTACAGAGTAGAAAGATAAATTAGTATGTTTTTAGCCTGTGCCATTTTGCTGTCAGATGGTATATTCTGTAGCCTGGGCTGGATTCTCATTTGATTGTAACTTAATACACTCTCTAAAGCAGCATTTTAAAATGCAAAAATAAGGTATGTTGTATTTAAATGGTGGTATTAATGGATTTAAAACTGTAAAAATAACAGCTTAGTAAGAATTAGCTTCACTGATAAGGTCGTAGAATTGCAATATGGGAGGTTTTTCTAACTCCTCTTGAGAGAAAAGAGTTATCCTCGTGACAGAGTTGTGTTGATAGCTAATTTTAACCATGGCTTTATTGCAGTGGGATTCAAACATGCCTCAGAGAAAACAACTACCCCAGCTCAGGTTTTAGGAAAACTGGCATTTAAAAGGCTAAATGATTCTCTGTCACTTACCCATGACTGAAAAAGTCAATGTGAAAGGAATCTCTGATTTATACTGTGGCTGCCACAACAGTAACAGTGTCTTCATCTTGGTGCTTTTGCCCTGCTAACAAGCAATCTTAGCACAACATCCATTAAAAATGGCAGCTTTTGTGTGCTAACTTTGAATGTATGCTGTAATGTTTTGGCAACGCAGAAATATTCCTGATGAAGAAATGATAAGAAGATGTTTTGTGATTTAACTCTCCATTGATTGCAAAATGAATTGATTTTTATTTAGCATATTTAAAGCATGACTCAGTAAAGAATAGTGATGCTCCTAATCCATTTTTAACAGTGGTTTTGTTAGTGCTCCCCAAAGCATTGCTATCATGTTATATAGATAGAAAAGCACAGAAGTGTGTCTATATGAACTGTTCACTATAGGGAACACATCTCCCTATTCCCTCCTGCATCTCTGCCCCCAGATCAGCTCTTCATTTCTATTCATTTTACAGAATCCGTGCTCTGCCTTGGAAGCAAAACATTGCATTCACGTGCTAGTGCTGGGAATGGACAGGCATTTAATGCAACAAAGTTGATGTTTAGAATAGCATTCAGGACCAAGCGAAGGTTACTGTGAACAACTAGATCTCAGAGGGAAACTGAAATATTCCTTAATCACAAATGTCATCTCTCCTTCCGTTGTTCCTTATGGTGGGCCACTGTCCAGGAACCTTCGTTGAGGACCATGCACCAGCAGCCCCAAGGGTGCGATCCCTGCTTCTTGGGCTCACTGACAGCGTTTGCCAGGGTGAGCGTGAAAGATTAACTGAATTAGGGAGAGGCCATGAATTTTTTGGAGGGATTTTGGAAGATCTGTGCTGCTTTGTGTTTGAAATGTTCCTCTGAGGGAAGAGGAAAAGTGTGTTCTTGTTCAAAGTTGGCACTGGAAGTGAGTGGTGGTTTCAGGGAATTACCAGCGCAGAAGGGCCCATGGCTGGCATGAAGGGAAGGGATGGGGGAGAGGAGGAGAAGCTTTCTGAACTCTTGGTAAAGAACATAAAGGTGGAGGTAGCTCCTGTGCTTAGCTAACCATAGGGGGAATCTCCTCCGCATTTACATGTGTCTTCTGCATAGGATAATGACACTAGAGTACTCTTCACTTGTGGCTGAGCGTGCCTTTATGTTTAAATCACATAGGGTTACTTTTGCCTTCTGTTGCCACACAACCTTCTGGCCTACCCCCGTTAAACCTTCCTGAAAAAGCCTAAAAGCTGCAGCACAGACTGATGATAATACAGATCTCAGTGTTGAGCTGTTATGAGAGGGTAAGGCCCAACATTTGTAGGGTGTGTTTAGCCAAATTGGACTTTTAGAACAGAAAAGGTACCTTTATAGAATTATTTATATTATTATATTATATTATAGAATTATTTTAAGGTTTTTATTGATTCTCTGTGTAGTCATTAGGAAAGGTCCAACTTTGTCCTCTGAGAGCATCGTAAGTCTGATGTAATTCCAGTAGGAGAAAAAAAGCAGGGAAGAATGCTTGGTTGTGTCATGTAAATAGAGAAGTGATGGTGTGGGCAGTAAGTAAGTATAAGTTTTGAATGGCTGTAATGGATAGGAGGATGAGTAGGGAATTTTACACAGAAGAAGAGCAGAACTCATGATCTTGTCTTAAAATAATGAAAAATATAATCCCAGCAACCTTAAAGAGTAAGATCTTTCTGGCTCTATATTGGACAGAGAAGCAGATAAGGTAAATCCTTAAATCTACAATAACTGAAATATTTCTGTTACCGCATTCCAGGTGTTCCATTCAGAATCAAAGTAATAATTTATAAACTGTAATACAAATAGGTATAAAGAATCAGTCAAAGCAACTTTAAATATTGAGAATTCCAACAAATTCAATGAACGATAGAAAACGACACCCTCATCAAGAGTTCATTTGCTAGAAGTGTGCTTTGGTTCAGCTAATCAAAAATGTTTTCTATTACTGTGTAGGACTGTCAGCAGTCAAGCAAAATAAATGGCTCGATCCTGGATGCACTGGAAATAAATGTGTTTGAATCTCAGTGCAGTTGTATCAGCTATTTGAAGATTATGAATGATAAAAGGATAAATTTGATGGTGGTGACTTCACTAAAGAATAACATTAAGGTAGCTTCAGGCACGCAGCAGTTAAGATGTTGCAGTATAAAAATTCGCCTTTATAGTATATGCCTGCAGGAAAAATAGTTAAAAAGCAAATAAACATTATAAAAGAACTAAGAGAAAAGCTTTTTCTCATAGTAATTGAGAGAAATCTGTTATGAACTGTTGAATCTGCAATGTAATTTAAATATATTATTTCCTTCTCAAATTAGAGTCTAGGAGCTGCTGGCAAATTATCCTTATTGAAGATTATGACGCTGTTGCTGGTCTATGCTTTCACATTTATACTTCAAAAGTTTTATTTCTAGAAGAGGGCTAGTCACAGGGACATCCGTAATTTCTTTAAAACTTGCTTCTAGAAGGAAGGGTACTGTCCACTGACTTGGCGTACATGAGGTCAAATCTTCTCTCCTTAGAGCTGCCCTTCCACCCTCAAGTAGTTCAGAACCGACTGATCTGGGATTAGGCAGGAGGCACAAGATCAGTCACAAGATCAGCAACAGTTTTTACCTTTTTGTGTGTGTGATCAGCACCCCTGTCCAGCCCTGCTCCTCTTTGGGGGTCTGTTCCATCGTGCAACAGGACTTACGGCAGAATGATGCCATTTGTTCCAACCTTTTGATGAAACCTGAACAGCACTCACAGGTTACACAAAGTTTTTCCCTTTGGCATCGCTCCTCAGAGAACACAGCCGCCTCCTCTTTTAAAGGACTAGCAGAACAATACCAGCAGCCCCTTTTTCAAGTGAAGTGGACATCACAAACCCAGAACCATTAGTTGGTTCTCATCTTAAACATAGAGACACTTGATGGTTTTAATGGATGTAGTTTGTTTATACACAGCTTGAGCAGCCAGAAATACTACATACCGCTCTTCCAAGTCAGATTTAAGTTACACTGGGAGGGCGGTATAGGAAAAAGCACTGTCGTTGCATAAATTATAGCATAAATCATAAAATACTAAAAGAACGAGTGCTCCTTTGCTATGTCTTTCACTCATAGCATAGGTAGAGAACGAGCTGTTGAGTGGAGGGTCCTAATGCCACAGATTTCTATGTGTTGTTACAAGGGAATTGTCTAGTCAAACTGGGCAATTATCTCTTTCAAAGACTTCTTTGTAAATGGAAATCAATATGGTTGTTAATGATAATAGGTTTCCAACAGTTGTATGAATGTACCTGGTAATTTCTAGGCAACTGAGTGATAAAAACAAGTTCCATTATACTTGATTGCATTTATTTTTTTGTCCTCTTCATAAAAGTAGCTCCAGGAAACTTGTGAATCTTGGATTAGCCAGCCAGTCTGGTTTCAACCCTCAGGTTAAGACTACGGTAGAAAGCTGCTAGTTCATTGTGTATATAATCTACTTCTGCCTTTTTCTTTTTGAATATTGGCAGAATCTATAATTCAGACTCTGAAGATATGTATCACTAATTTCTGGAACTTTGCACCTAGTTTAGTTTGTCACCAGGAGCAAAACAAAACTTTTATGGGAGATCATTAGAGCAAATAGTGGAGAATAGCTGTTTCCAATTAAATGCTGTGACAGTACTATGAGGTTCCTATGAGCCTGAATTTTACTTCAAAGAACAAAGGGACTGAACAAAGATCTTTAATTGCAATTTCTGTTTACATACATCTATATACATTTATTTATTTATAAATCCCTGCAATAAATGCTGTAACAAAGTATTTACATGCTCCTTTTTGACACCCAGATCAGTCTCAACATTGTTTACCAAATACTGACAGTAAAGGTGTCTTTCTAAAATGGATTTTGACACTGTTGTCTTCCATTCATTGGAGCATAGCACCAGTAAATTGGTATGAATTTTTACAGACAATGGCATTTAAAATAATCCCTGACTCAGCCAACAGCTATGATTTATTGTCGGTCAATTGGAGGTGCCAAAGCACCAGAAGCAAAGAATTG
This sequence comes from Dromas ardeola, assembly GCA_013398915.1. Lineage (NCBI taxonomy): Eukaryota > Metazoa > Chordata > Aves > Charadriiformes > Dromadidae > Dromas > Dromas ardeola. Next base: position 163,700 of record VYZM01020055.1, read on the forward strand.
CTTTGGAAAATGTTTGTATGGGTGATGTGCCTGCTTTTTGCCTCTGTGGGTGGTGTCGACTCCAGTAAATTCCAGGAAAGAATTTACAGAGGAATGATGAGGCCCAGATAGAAAAACTACCATCAGCGAGATGGGGTTTCATTTACATCACTGCAAATTAGTAGATAGATCATTGGCAATGCTGTTGCTTATCAGCAGTGTCCTGCATTACGGTAGGCTGTCCGCTCTGTCTGTTCCCCTGTATGTCGGTTAATATTTGTTCTTTCTGACCACCTGTGTAGGGGGAGAGGATGAAATTTCTTTAACTTGGTGTGTCTTGTAGCACTGAGATACTGTTTTCTCACTGTGAGGAAAAAACTATGCGAGGCTATAATTTTCCTATTCTTCCACAAAAGGTATCAGTGTTTTTCCCTGTGGCACTGTGGTCATACTGAGTGTTGACTGGTAGTGCTACAGGCAGCCTCACCACCGAATTGGTTGATTGTCATATTCAGAGCATTAAGGAAAAAGACCCAGCAAATGGAGTTTTCACCGTAACAGTCTTGTATGATAATTGCTGTAGACATCTTGCAGTGATTTAATCTGTTTACTAGAGACAGAAACGTGTAGCCATTGCAAACTGTCTATAATAATTAGTTCATGATAACAAAGTTATGCCTGGATGATTGCAATGCAGACTCCTGAGTGCATTTTTATGGAAAAATATTAACCGTGCTTAGATGAAACAGAACTAATCCTGTTGTTATCTATTCTATTTGTATTTTATAAGCAAGAGCTGTCAGCTTGACCAATGCAATAGAAGTGACGTATATACAGTTATTTATGAAATTATTTGAATGAAATCTCAGTGGCAGGTAATGACCCTGTGCTGAGGTGTGTGTCAGTGGGTGTTTCCTCTAGACCTTTCAGACAGAGGTACCTCAATTTCTCCAGCCAGGCTACTTCTTGTCTTCCTTGAGGTCTGCTCTAAAGGTGGCTAAAGGGATAGCCACAGTTTCTCGTGAAGATGGATCTTGCCTACTGTGGAAGGTTATCAACTGTGGCATTTTTCCACTAACATCCTTTTTCCTGACATTTTGCCCTTCTGATGCAAGCTCGCTGTGTTCAGCCTTGCCATCCTAGTGCGATGGTTCTGAAAATGCCTCCTGTGAGAAGCAGAAATTGGTTTTCATCAGAATTTTCCATTCATTTTTTGGAGGGAAATAAATTGATCCCCAGTTGTTAAGACCATCTCTGTAGCATATATCTGAGAAGCCAGCACATGGAGAAAGACACTGATGGTCCTTTCAATGGTATGAAAGCAGTGTCTAAAGCCTTTTCATACTCTAAATCCCTGCCTCTGAACTGAGGGAAATAGCTGCTGCTCCTTGAGTGTCCTATGGGAAGGCTGGAAAGCTTCTCACCCGTGTCTGCAGAACGGTTTGCTAGAAACCAGGGACATGTTTCAGGTTTTTTGAGGGGACACACTGAAGGAAGTGTGTTGCCTGGTGGTTAGATGCTGCATGCTTACACAGGTGGCTTGCTCATTTCTGAGTGAGACTTGCCTCTGATTTTCTACAGACAGAGGTGGTGGTTGGCATTGTCTAATTCAAACATTGATATTGCCTTCATCAGAAATGGAGTGAGGCTTTCCTGCTTTCTGAAGGGGTAGGAGATTTCAGCTGGTATCTGACGTGATGAACTGCACATACGTTTTAATGCTATTTGGGACAGTGATGGTAACTGTTTGCTAATAAGTTTCCTAACTTGAAGATCACTGAGCCTTTTCCCTGAAAAGGTGCCATCCGGGGAAAAGTGGATGTATGTCATAGACCTATCCTTGCACACATACTGGTCTCAAAAGAAGGACCAGCAAATACAGCAACACTTGGCCCAGGGCTTTACAGATAAGATTGACCTGAGCTCCTCTTTTCTGCTTGTCCTTTTCCTGCTGTCGCTTTGATATTTTCCTAAATGGTTCCCCAGTCCAGTAGCAGTTTCTGTTGTAGCAGTGGTAGCCAACTGCTCAGTGGTTTCTCACTGAGAAGGGTACCTAGGCTATTTAGGGCTTTGTCTGACAACCGTGTGGGAGGTGAGTGTTCCCTAATCCAGGAGAGCAGTACACCTTCCAGGAGAGGATTTAACTCTCGTCCAAGAAAGCTGCTATGGGACTGGAAGGAGAAATAAGGGACAAGGACCCATCCCCTCCAGCAGTGGCTCATAGGAGAGGCAGGTGGTACAGGGCAGGTGGGGGTGGAAGGAGCAGGGAGAGCTCTGGGGGCCCCCGAACTCTTATAGTACTGCAGATGCTCAGCTTCGGTCTCTGCTCCTCCTTTTGCTGCAGCTCTGCTCCTCTTGGAGCTGGTGCCAGGGCAAGGGACTTGCATGTCTGACATCTTTCAGCCAGTTTTAAAGCAAAGCCAGAAATAGCTTCTGGGGAGGCAAGGGAAGGTTAAAAAGAATTTCATTTGCCCTTCTCTAAAACTGCCCCTTTCTGACTGATTATTTTTCTTCAATAAGATGGAAAGGGTAAGTGCAAGTGTATCATCAGACACTTGTTGCTTACACGTGGTTTAGCTGCATGCCATTTTTAGTCTTCATAGGGAAAACAGAGATCAGACACTGCCTTTGGGAGACCGTGTGCCTCCAACCCAGCTGTGTGCCCGGGGAGTGCCATGTAAGCACATTCCCTGTTTTCTTATAAATGAGGGGTTTAAGACCAAGATAGATTTAAGCAAAATGTTAAATAGTGGTTGCAATGACTACTTCCATTTATTTCTTCCATTTTTATTTAGAAAATACATTAATAATACTGTTCTTTATAACAAAGAAGCAGTGGATTCCCAACACTGTAATGTTTCAGCAAAGTTCAACTGATCTGGTATCTTCTGTTTCACAAGTCACTGCAGAAATAATAATTGGGTAGCCTAGCCAGACATTTTGGGCCGAGGGAAGTCTCTCTCCAGTGTCTTGCCATGTGCCTGTGTGCCTGTTATGAGGTAGGTTTGAAGAAAGAACGTGATTCCAAAATGTTCAAATGGACTGTCCGCTCAGCTAAGCAGTCAACTGCTCTAGATTTCACATTCATTGGTGTCATTGCTCATTCCTTGGTTGCCGCTGCAGCTGATTAGAGGTGACAGAGGATTTACCTTTGTCTTCTGAAGTACCTTAAGATGTCAGAAAATTAGATTTCCTTTGAAATCGAAGCAGTGAATGTGCCCGTTACATCCTTCCGTTGCTGTGTGTTTTGCACAGTGAATGTGCCCATTACATCCTTCCATTGCTGTGTGTTTTGCACAAAGTAGACTTTTCTATTTTATATATTGCTATGATAATTTATCTCTCTATAACTCTGTTTTTGTAGAGTAAGAGATATCTGTAGCTGGGGACAGTTACTTGTTATTTAAAGTTGCGATTGCAGTTCTGCCGCTCCTGGGGATCACACTTGTTTGTGCTGACCTGAAGCCACACTTGTCTTTGGGGAATGATGACAAGAAGCTGCAATATAAGTCCTTCAAGGGAAATTTTGTCCTGTGCTCTGGGATCTTGGAGAACATACTGTTTGCTCTGGCACCATTTCTGTAGTGTGTGGGAGGGGCAATGTCTTGGCAGCTGGGTCACTGGATAAGTGAGATATTTGGCTGTCTAAGGCAAACCCAATTGCCATGTGGGCTATCCTGACCATGGGAAGCTTTCCTGTTCCCCAGATCATGCGTTAAGGCTACATACGCACAAAGCTTTTGATACAGGATGGATTTACAGGTTGGGTCGCTTTATGCTCCTCTCCTGTGCCCCTGGAAGGAGGTTTGGCCGGGGCTGCAAGAGTGGACGTTCAATGCAGGGAACTGTGAGGAGAAAGCCTCCTGGAAATCCTCACGCCTGCACATATTTTGTGAACCAGTCTGTGGCCGTTGTCACTGCTGCCATCCACTGAACTGTTCTCAGCGGTCAGCCCTTTTTAGCTGCTTGCTGGGCATTACAGTCACCTCTTCTTTGCCCAGTCATCTCTGGTGTGCGACAGCAGCCAAGGAGACAGGGAAGGCTGTTGGCATGATGCTTTGTGCTCGGCATCCCTTGCTGTGCCTTCCCTGGGCAGCTGTGCTCTCCCTGGCTCTGCCGTGGTACCTTGGCGGGGCTTCTTTGGTATCACCACATGTCCATCCCCACGCCACGACTCGTACGACACAAGACTCCTGTTGATTGAATTACCTAATGGTCTTTATAACAAATGGTGCAAAGCTGAGGTACTACAGGGCTCTTGAATCACTTAAGGTATTTTGCTTGCTGGTGTGTGTGTGCGTAACATATGCGAGGATTCAAGGCTTAGTTCTGATCCTACTAAAGTAACGTAAGGCCTAATCCTGTTCCTACCATGGCAGATTTATCAGACCATGACTGTTAATGCTGTAAAGCTGACTGAGAGACAGCTACGTGCTGCGGACAGACAGCAGCCGAGAGTTCACTCCTACAGCTACCGCGGGAGCAGGAAAATAGCGATGAGTAATAAGAGCGAGTGGGGAATTTACAGCAATTTAACAGCAAACAAAATGAATGTAAATTGATAATGTGCTCCCTGCATTAATATTAATTATTTCTCTCACCGAAATAAAATGACAAAAACATTGTAAGCACTCATTTTATAATTTTAGGACTGTATTATTAAGGCACTTATGTAATGCATTTGGGACCTGCTTTTCTGTTTTACATTAGAAATAAGAATTTTGGCACAAGATAAACAAGTGAAAAGGAAGAATAATAGTAAGAAAATGAAAGTCATGACAATTTCTCCTTGTATTTCTTTTTTTTCCTTTTCCCCTCCCCATTCGAGATGCAACTCTGCCACTGTATGTTCTGCAGTTCTTATTCTCTGAGAATGTGATTGATTGCAGTAGGTCTCTTGCGAGAATTCAGTCCTGTAGAAGGAGTGATTTAACTTGGGGAGTATGGGCTTTGGTCACAGTTCATCATCTTTCTATAAATTGCAGTATATAGCTGTGCTGCTCCTCACAGCACCTTAGAAAGGATTTGCCATCCAAAAAAAAATTATCTCTTCCCCACTTTGTTCTGAGAAAATTGTGATTTGCAGCCTCTGGGAGAAGCATTGCATGTTACCTGTCCTGACTGGTGGGGTTTTTCCCCCCCTGTGCTGGGTGTCTGATTCACCAGGGTGGGAGGTGAGGGCTGGCTCCCTTGTGTTTTGCCCCTCATCAGATAGGCAGGTAGCTTGCTTCTCCACATGCGTGCTCAAAGATGCGAGGAAGCAATTCAAGGCGCTCTCTGTGTAGTAGCCACGTAATACAGGACAGAACATCTCCCTTTAAGCCAAGGATTTTTCTTTTTACATGCCTGTATAGCACATAGCATGCTTTGGGCTGATGATTAAACAATCAGCAATGATAGTGACATATTCTGATAATAATACTGCAGATCCATCTCCATCAGCTGTCAGAGATGGATCGTGGTTCCTCCCCATCTCTTTCTTTGCTACTGGTAAGTGTTCTTAAGTGCTGGGCTGCATCTTAGGTGCATCGTAACCCCATGCCTCCCACCAAAGTGGATGATGTGGCTGTAGTTCGGTATGTAGGTACAGACACAGGCAGAGACAGTCATCTGTCAGTGCTGAGCAGTCATTCTCTGCAACTGCTTACAATCTCTTCTGAGGAAAAGATAGTTGCCCAGGTAGGAAAAAATCCCAAAGGATCAATTTGGCCTACAGAATTGCCAGCTGGACCATACAGATCTAAGCTAAGGTCTTCTAAGCATGCTGAAGTCATTTTCAATTTTCCATTGCAGAGGAGGAAAAAAAGATGGAAAATCAATATCATTTCTGTTTTCCATAGAAGACAATGGACAGATTGTATGCTTTAAGGTCAAACAGATGTTTCTTCTTGAAGCGTTTTTTTAAATCCATAAAAACAGTGGGAAAATATATAAAGAGGAAAAATGGTTCAAACAGATTAAGGGTATATTTTTGCTTTATTGAAAATATTTTAAAATGTCATCTAGAAAGAAAAACATTTAGCTTTGATTTAGCTAATAAAGTCCAGTCATTTTCAAGGCCGTCTCTTTCCTTCTTCTTTTTATACAGAAGCAGGGTGAACTTTCTAAGTCACAAGTAAGGAAAAGAAGAAGGATGATGATTTAATTCTTGCTAATAATTGTCAGAAGATGAGATTCGAAAATTGCTGGCATTTTGGTATTTAATATCAGGTCTACTTCAACAACTTGAAAAGCTATATGCTAAAATACTTGGAATAGTTGTGAAACCAAAAACTTTGATAGTACTCTTTAAAATCTCTCTACTAGGAGAAATGGAGAAAGCAAGCTATTGCATTACATGAAGATGGCAATGTATGGATAGCGGTATCAGAGCTGTCACCAGAATGTATTCACTGATTTTTGGCACATTTAAGTTTGCAGGTGCAGCAATGTGTGGGCTTAGAGCATAGAAGTATGGAGTCAGTGTTATCCTGATTCCTGATAAATATCTGTGTTTGCACTGGGGAGATAGAAAGCGTATCTTTCTCTCCTGAGCGTTTAGACCAAAGCTCGTCGTGAAAAACAGCAGCTATTATTTTGTGCTTGCACAAAGTCTGGTGTGAAAGAGCCCACATGCAAATCAATGGTTTCTTTCTAGTTTTTGAGCCCAGAGTAGCCTGTGCACTCAGCCTTTGAGTCAGGAGCTGGGGTAGCTAGACTTCTTTGCAATATATCTTCACCAGAAACCTGTGCAGAAAATCCCAGGGACCTGTCAGTAACATATGATGTAGGCTAAGGGAATAACGCGTCCTTCATCAGGGCTGTGGTAAAGGCAGTGCAGTTTAATATACTCTGATCTGTAAGGTTTATGAAGACTTTATTCAAAGAGCACTTTTGTGTGCCCTCTGCATTTTCAACATCAGATAAGAAGCTTTACAACCCTGAATTATTTATAGGTTGGTAATACAGTATATCTGACCTTTTTATAGGGTAGCATTGTGCAGAAGGGAATGAAGTATTTCAGCACAAGGGTCATGCACACAAGGCACAATCTTGTCGTTTCAATTGTGATGTCCCCCAGCTTTGCTGTCTCCTAGTCATTTTTTTGCAATGGCATTTCTTGTCCCTTATGTGTGAACTGAGGGCAAATAATGCAAAAACATCTCAGATTTTGAAGGAGAGCTTTCTGTTTCAGCTGTGATTGATGAAATGTGGTGTTACAAAACCAGTTTAAAAGTTGTACCCATTCTGCTTATCTCATCAGGATGAGCAATAAGGCCTGTATTTCTCAGTTTATTGAGCCTGAGCAATATTGTTTACCTGCTGTAATGCAAAAGCACTGAATTGAAGAAAATTGGCATTGTACTCCCATGAGTCACCAGAACAGTAGTGGAATAAGATTTTATCTACGGCATAGGAAATACAGTGTGTATCTCTAAAAAGTGTTTTAATATGATCTTTTGGATTCTGAACTCACAAGCATATGAATCCACATGCCTCTCTTGAGTACTGTATTTTAGTTTCAGATCTGATTTGCACAGATACTAGTTTGTCAAAAACCCCAACAAAACCAAATCAAAACAAAAAAACCACACCAAAATAAAACCCCCAATGTATGTGCTTTTAAAAACTCCCAGGAAACTCTCATATGGGGTAGCTCATGCAGGTACAAGTTCTGCTATTTATCATTGGTATTAATGTATTAAAATCTTTCTCCTTTGGTCAGTAATTGCTATTTTTTGTGTATCTGCTGGCTTTAGAATGTGCCATGTAATTGCTGCTTAGTCCCACTTCAGGTTAACCAATTTCTTCATTGCATCTTCCAACACAAATGTGAAAAACACATGGTCTGGAAATTTGCCTTCTCTTCTTTATGAGAGACACAGAGCATACACAGAGATTGCGGATAGCCCACTAAAAGCCACATTTTGAACAGCTGCATTTACGCTTTGGAGCAGCCCAACCCAGAAGAGCCCCTTTCTAGAATGGGAAGAGGGACTGGATAACCAGAACAGCAAGTGTGTGCATTTCCTTGCCTTCCTCTCAACCTTGGATAGGATTTTAAAGGCAGGACAAAATGGTAATGCAGCAGGTGGGTTTCTGTCTGCCCTAGAGTTACTTCTCTGCAAAAGGCAGGCTTGGTCTACACGCTTGCATTTAACCTTAGTGCATTAAATTTGTGGTGGATTTGTACTGCAGATCTGAAAGCAGATTGAAGCTTTCAAGCATCCCTCGGGTGGGAGAAGCAAAGATAAATCTAATAGGCAGTAGTATTACTCATTTGTGCACTGCTATTCAGTAGGACTTTTTTCCTTATCTAGGATGGTAAAATAGAGACACTAAAGATTCAGGCTGAGGAAAATGTGAATGTGAAAAGCCTATACTCTGTCATTGGCTTTAACATAGTAGCGCAGTAAGGAAGGGATGTGGGTCAGTGAATAAAGGCAGAATAATGACTGCATGTAGGCAACTTTCAAACATCGCTATAAGATGCTGTTAGATACTTGAAATTTTTAATCTTTCTTTAATTTGTCACAAAGCTTTTTTTCCTTTAAAAGCTTATGCTATAAAAGTATGTAGCACCTCAACAGAAATGCTGGTGGCTTGTAGGGAACTTACACCTGTAAGCGCTGTGGCTCAGGTGTCTTAAGAGCTCCAGTATGGCTCTAACTACAGCCACTTGCAGTACTTGGCCTCCCAATTTCAGCTTGCTGTGGAAGTTACTTCAACTACAGCTTTAAAGATGTTTTGTAACATTTATATGTCTGAGCACAAAAGACCTCATGAAGTTCAACCAGGCCGAGTGCAAGGTCCTGCACCTGGGTCATGGCAATTCCAGGCACAAATACAGGTTGGGCGGAGAATGGCTTGAGAGCAGCCCTAAGGAGAAGGACTTGGGGGTGCTGGTGGATGAGAAGCTCAACACGAGCAGGCAGTGCGCACTTGCAGCCCAGAAAGCCAACCGCATCCTGGGCTACATCAAAAGAAGCGTGGCCAGCAGGTTGAGGGAGGTGATTCTGCCCCTCTATTCTGCTCTCGTGAGACCCCACCTGGAGTGCTGCCTCCAGCTCTGGAGTCCTCAACACAAGTAGGACATGGACCTGTTGGAACGGGTCCAGCGGAGGGCCGTGAAGATCATCAGAGGGCTGGAGCACCTATGCTATGAGGACGGGCTGAGACAGTTGGGGTTGTTCATCCTGGAGAAGAGAAGGCTCTGAGGAGACCTTATAGCGGCCTTCCAGTACCTAAAGGGGGCCTACAGGAAGGATGTGGAGAGACTCTTTATCAGGGAGTGTTACGATAAGACACAGGGTAACAGCCTCAAACTGAAAGAGGGTAGATTTAAATTGGCTATCAGGAAGAAATTCTTCACTGTAAGGGTGGTGAGGCAGTGGAACAGGTTGCCCAGGGAAGCTGTGGATGCCCCATCCCTGGCAGTGTTCAAGGCCAGGCTGGATGGGGCTTTGAGCAGCCTGGTCTAGTGGGAGGTGTCCCTGCCCATGGCAGGGGGGTTGGAACTAAATGATCTTTAAGGTCCCTTCCAACCCAAACCGTTCTGTGATTCTGTGATTCTTTAGAGAACTTGGTAACAGAAATGCAATGATGCCAAGCTCTGAAGAGAGATAAGGGTTGAACGTCTTCCAAAATTACTCAGATATTTTTTTCATTTGCTGGATTTTTGTATGGTTTTATTTTTAGTACTGAAACCAGGGGTTTCAGTGATCGGGTTTTCTGTTTAGGCAGTTCCAGTGACCTCAGTGAAGCTATGCTGAACCTGTGAAGGATGTGATCGGGAGGAGTTTTGTGTGCTCCTAAATTGGGCTATTTTAAGGACAGGAATGACCCATGGTGAAATTTAACAGACCTGTTGCCCTCTCTGTGTTATGGCACCCTCCCAAGCCTTGTACTACCTGTAGCAGCATTGTGTCCTTTATGGAGTTTTGTGTCGGGAATGGTTTTCTTAACTCAAGTGTCTGCAAGTGGCCATGCAAGACGGCAGCCTGTAGCTTATGTCCATCTCACTGTCACGGGAGGAGACCTTGCTTTGCTGGCACTAGGCTTATAAAGCACCTTCTCAGCATCCTTATCCTTTCCTGCAAAATAAAATTGCAGCCAAGGCAAAATTATCTCCTCTAAGATTTTCATTGTAAAGGGTGATTGAACCAATGGAGTGTAAGTTTTGTTTTGGACAAAATAATTAAAAAGGTGTGAGATAACTGATTCAAGTGTAGCTGGAAAACCAAAACAAAGCAGTGACATTTATGAGGGATTAAATAGACTTCTGAAAATATAATTCTAGTGCACCAGACAAACAATGAAGTTGCCTTTTTGATGTGCCGAGGATTAGGTATCTTGCTTCAGCCATTTGTTGGACATTTAATTTCACTCTGGGTTAAGGAGCTTGGCTTCTGCTCCATATCCACCTTACAGTTTTCTTTTAGAAGCATCACAGTCATGTTGTGGCACTTCACAGAGATGTTCCAACTCTGTTTTCCTAAAATTAAGAATAGGAGAAAATGAATGCAACTGATGGGGACACAAGTCTGGAGACTGAGAAAACCTGTAATGTTTTGGATTCTGTGTGACTGGTCTCAGAAATCTGGCCTTTTTCTACTGTCCGAGATGAGCTACCTAGTTATTCCACATGGATACACAATGAAACAAACTTTTAACTGGGAGTTTTTTCTCAAAAGTTATCTGTCCAGGATATGCTTCTATTATACTGTCATCAGCAGTAGAAGCAGCTCCTCGCTGGAGCTCAGTGGTGTCTTGTTACCTGTTTTTAATGAAATCCTCATCTTGTCTCCATTGTGCAGAGTTACAGCAGTGTGGGCATTGCAGACCATTCTTTGCTTGGTGTCAGTTGTATTAAAATAGAATACAAATGATGGTTTTTTCAGTGTAGGAAGCACTTCCTCATTCTGGTTGCACGAAATCTTTGCATACAATGTAAATATATTGTAGCATATAAATATGATATACAGATTTCCATACATATATGCAGTACAAGAACAACGTAGCACCACTCATCTCACTATGACTGCAGGGCTTTTGCAAAACACCAGTTAATTCTGTCTGATCGTTCCGCATTTTATAGGTTGAAAAAAGTATTATGTTCCTCAAGTTGCTTGCTTCTGAATGCTTCTATGTTTCGAGGTTCTTCAAGCTCTTTTAAATCAAACAAAAAATGGATTCTGTCCTATTGCTGACTCATGCCTCTTACGTTTCTGTTCCGTTGCATGGGTTTTTTAACATTCTTCAACGTAATTGTATCAAATTGATAAACCACACATTTCAGAAGATAAATTTTCTTGAGTCACAGGTATTCTCTGTCTCAGTTTTCCTTAGACTCAAGAAAAACTTCTCCTGCCCTAGCATACAAAGGTCTTTGGAGAGTTTTTTGTTTTGTTTTGTTTTTTTTTTTTTTTTTTTTTTTTATTATTGTATTTTCACAGCACTGGTTCTCATTACAAAAAAAAAAATTCAGTGCACATATGGTTTTCTTTCTTTTGGATTTTTTTTGTTAGATTTCTTGAAAATAGATTTTTCACTCTCAGGAAATCCTTTGCTTCTGACTGATGTTTCTTCCTTGTACCTACCACTTCCTTAAAGAGCTGCCTAGAAAAAATGAGAAACAGCTATCTTACAGGAAAATAGATCACAGTATAGTTTGATGGGTTCTCCCTAAATTCTCACTTATATATATACATAAAGGCGTATAGGTTGGGGTGTATGTGTAAGTGTTGCATTGCAATATGCTTTAATAGTTTCCAAAATCCTACTTAGTTTCTGGCATTCCTGAGAGATGCACTTGCACTGACACTAGTTGATGACATTTCCCTCCTTGTCTGACTACTTGAAAATGTGCAACTTCCCGTGCTTCTGACAAAGTCATCTTTCAGGCTCCACAAAATCCATACAGCTGTTTTACAGACTGTCTCGAGCCTTTTTGTACGCATGGAAGTCAACCTGTTTTGATCCTTATTGATTTAAGTTAAAGGATGAACTACATGCATTGGTATTAAAGAAACAATCTGGCTTGATTATAAAGCACGAGTCTGTACTAGGAGCAGTCATACGATCTTTCTTCTGCGGGTAAATGGGTGGTAATGTCACAGGACACTGCAAAGGGGAGTTCATTAATCTTTGGAAAGCATAAAGCCGCCGCAACAAGAAAAGCCCATGAGGAAATTACTCTGTTGGCTGTGCAGGGTTTGGATGCTGCGTATGCTAGTGGTTGATAGACCAGGTCGTGCAAAATGCTGTGAAAAATAGCACCTGATGAACTCAGCACTGCTCATACCGCAGGAGCCCTCGGTTAGAGGGCAGAGCTTTCACAAATAATGACCATGGCGTAACGGGAGAGTTGTCCAAGGCAACCAGGGCTGGGGGTTTCTTCACACTCCAGCCCTGCCTGAGCCTTGTGCCAGTGCAGTGAGTTTTCTGAGCGTGCGTGTGTGAGGGAGGGAGGGCTGGCCACCCGTGGAGGGTTTCACAGAGGCTGAGAAGCGGTGCTCCAGGGCAGCGCCAGTGCTGGGCACCCCGTGTAGCCACTGAGCTACAGTGGGGAGGTTGAGGGTGTTCCGTTCCACTGAGAAGCCAGCTGTTGAAGCTTATTTAGGCTTTTAAATCAAACTGGGTTTGATTTTGAAATTGCTGAAATCCCCCAGCACTCAGAAGCTGAAGTATCATCCTCTGGCAATGGAAAGATATGCTAATTACGGACTTCATGTATGCAGTATTTGCTACCTAAGAAACTTCACCTGGCAATATGAGCTTCTTTACAGTAATGGAAATTCAAGGGACCTGCACACCATTGTGGGAGTGAGATGAATCTGCATTTACCTGAAGTGAATTTTTTTAATCTGTACATAAGTCTAATAGAGCATGGTCAAATTAATGCGCTTGGATAAACTAACTCCTCTGATTTCCATTACAGTGGTAGGAGTTAGGATCACCCCTTTACCGCAATGTCTTCCTTTTTGCCTGAAGGCGACTGATCACAGTGAAATAAAAGTAGGGACCACTTACTTGTATTGCATTACACAAGTCAAAACCATTTATTTACAGCACTGGTAATTAAATGCATTGTATATAACTGTTCTGCAAGCATATATGACTCCTTGGAATATTTATTCTTACAATGAATGTCCTATATTTCTGGGAAAATTAGGATTGCTTTTCTCTCTATTGCAGGCATCTAGTATAAAGGCTAGGCTGATTATTCACTCTCTTCACTCTCCATCCAGGCAGCAAAAGCAATAATATTTTCCTTGCCACAGAAGCTGTTGTGAAGTTAAATCTACTTACGATTCCCAGGTAAAAGGTGGTATTGAAGCGGACAGATACTATTTAAGAGGCTCAAGCTTATGCCACAGTAGTGGCATAAGTGGCAGTAAAAAAAAAGAAAAAAAAAAGGAAGAGTGAAGTTGACTCTTGTTATTTATAAACTTTGGATAAAATCCTAAAGTACTTATTTTTCCTGTTTTTTTTTTTTTACTGATTGTGCACAGCAAGACCAGTGTTTTGACAGTGCTTATTAGTTTTCCAGTTGAAATGAAGGACTTCACATGCACCTCTTGTCTTCCTATGAGGAGGACAGCGGCTGCTGGAGCTCCTGCAGCATATGAAAGTATCTTTAGTGACCTAAAGACTATAGCTGGAACTTTTTATTCTAATTTTAAGAAGATCTTTTTAGATGGGGGGACAAGGCCTAAAAAGTTAAATGACATGTGCTATAACTGTCCCGTGGAGGGATTTCAGTATGGTATGGAGGGATTCATGTTAATACTAGCTGTAAAAACCACAATCTAACATTTACCCTGGTTGAATTATTTGTGGGGTTTTTTCTTCTCCTTCTGACTGTTACTTTTTGTGTTGATTCTGGGTCTGTTTCCTATATATGCCAGAGTGCAGAGGATATTTACAGAATTGATAGAAAGTGGCCAGGAAATGAAACGGTATGGACAGTGCCTGCTTCTTCAGCTGAGGCCAGGATTTGATTTTCCGAGCCTTCTGCTTGTGACACATACTTCCTGCGTGTTATGAAGCAGAACTTGTTATCTGTTAAACACTTTGAACTTTGTCTCTATTCTACTTGCTCGGTTGTGTAATGCTAATACAAACTGGAAATGTTTTTGACAAAATCATGATGCTTTAAAGCTTTGTCCAGCAGTGTGTTAGAGGCCATAGTGACGTCTGCTTGCTGCTTAAAACTGCCAGTGCTAAGAGGGTGCCATCAGCTATAGTTAGGCACAAAATTTAGGCCTCAATCTGGCAGTGAAGTGTGGGAAGAGGGAAGACATACATCTGAGTCCAGACCCTAGCTCAGCTTTGGCAAAGTAAAGGAGAAAGTAGAACTGTCACTCTCTCCTGTTCAGGCATTTAGGTTTCCTTTTATAAACACCTGACTTTAAAAGACCTAATCGAGGCAATGGCCTCATCAGAGATGATGAATTTTCCCATTGCATCTTCCACTGCCCAAGAGTGCTTGACCTTCCCAGCAGCAAGCTCAGCTCAGTCCTGACTCCCGACCTTAGTGCCTCTGCTGAAGCCAGATTAGCAAGCAACGAAAATAGCCAAGCTGCTGCCATCAGCCACAGGGAGCCTGAAGTATCCTAGTCCTGCTTCCCTGATATGCAAAACACATCTCATTGCAGTGTATCATGCATTTGCAAATTTGTTGCCCGGTTTGCTCCTGCAATTAAAGTGAGGACATAGGCCAGTCAATATTCCCTTTGGGTATTTGGTCTGTGAATTGTTGCTGTGTTTGGAGCCATTTTGGTGAGCCAGAAACCTTCTGAGTGTAGCTTCTGTGTGTGTGGCTATCTACAAATCCAGCAAGGCATAGCAGGATCATCATATTCCTACATCAGCCTGTCGACATTATGCAGCACTATGCAGCATTTGGGTCCTGCAGGACCTCTGGAGTGGCTGGTATTACTGGGTGCATAGAAAGCTTCTGATCGGTTAATCCCAAACCTACAAGAGGAAGAGGGACCTTTGTGTAGTGTATTTATCTGAGACTTGGGACTCAGAGAAGACTCCACTTCTCCGCTCTGCAAAAAAGATTTCTCTGGTGGCCTTTAACAACTAATTTATTTTCTTCCATCTTCTGTTCCCTGTCTATAAAATAGATATGGCATCATCATGCTGAACTGCGGCTAGGAGAATTAATGGTCTGTGTGTATAGAAAGGATAACGTGGTCTGTTCGGAGTTTGGATTTCACCTGTTTGGCAGGTGTCACCACGGTCATCAAAATGTTTTCATGCAGTGCAGGAGGCTAGTTTGTGTCTCCTGAGGTACCCAGAAGGGAAAGGGAGCAGCCTTGCCATCAGACTCCCATTTCGTTGGGGTTGAGCTAGAGGCTGCAGAGCAGGCGGGTCACATCTGTGATGTGTGATTGGTGAGTGAATTGCTGCATGGAGCTGGCAGGAGAGGAACTGTGCTGTTTCCTCGCCTGCCGCCCATTAGGGGCTGTAAGCACAGTTAAAGTTCTGGACGCGGCAGTAACGGGGTAGCGCTCAGTCTCTGACAGTGTGAAAAACAGAAACAACTACAAAGCCAACAGCAACAACAAATTCTGCAGTGCCTTAGCGAAGAATGGCATGCTTCCTTGTCGTTCACTTTGTTGTAGCGTTGTCCTTGAATAGGTTTTGAATGTGAAGAAGCCTCTCTGAGAACAAGAACAGCGTGTTGTATTGAAGCATATAAGCGCCTTGGAAATTCTCAGGCAATTGAGAGTGGCTCACTGCACCCATGCCGGCGATCATTTGGCATGATGCGGTTTCAATAACCAATACATGCATAAGGACCAAATGTTTTCAGAGCGTGGAGGCTTCGCCTGACCCGCTCTAGCTGGATGTGGTGCAGAGATGAGCCAAACTTCTCCCTGCCCCCAAGATATAGGCTAAAAGTATTCTCACACATTTAACTAAGTCACCTTGTCTGCCTAACGACTGCTTCTTCAAAGCTTTGCTGTGGTAGATGTATCCAGCGAACAGCAGATTCAAGAAGATAATCAAATGCAACATGATATGCCAAACATATTAAGACATAAAAACTGCTGCCTTCTCTCTCACGGATCCTGTTCTCTTGGGTCAGGCAAAGATGAGGTTTGTGTGCTGATTAATTACAATATCCCCTGTGAAGTAACTTGACTCAGCTCTCAGGGAGTCACTGCAGCATCCTGCACCTCTGCTAAATCCTTCTGGGTCTACACGCTACAGCAGCAGCAGGCAGCCAGCCGTTCATAGTCAGCTCTACACCCCTTAATGGGGGTCTTCCAAGGGAGAAGCTCGAATAACAACGTTAAAAGGATCTTCTTTTAATCCCCACTGCACCTGAACAAGGTTGGAAGGTTGGATGCAGGTAATATAAGTGTAAAAAAAAAAAAAAGCAAAGAAAGAAAAATCAGATGATGCTGTTGTAACTCATATTTTCAGCCTGTGCTGAGGGCAGCTGCCTTGCAGAACAGGTGATGATACATAGCCATATTTAAGATACATGCTGAAAATTTGCATGACTTAAGTAACAGCTTTTCAACCTAGAGTATTCCAAGGATGATGATTTTGAAGTGCATCAGTTTGAATTTTAGCTGTTTTACCCCAAACTAATGTTCTAGAAATAATCCTCTTTATTAGTAAACGGGATACTTTATTTCCTAACAAGTCATGTATGAAATGGCAAATGCTAAGTAAAACGAATACAAAAGACAAAATCTGGTTAAAATGTTGGATCTGGCAAACTTACCTGTTAGAGAAATGTCTAATAGAGGCTGAGCTGGGCTTTTCCTAACTGGATGAGAAAGATGGTTTAGGGGGAAAAAGTGAATTTGGAAACACCATTGAGAAGATTCCTGGGTAGCACTTCTTCAAAGGGTGTTTCCACTTAGTCCAACATCACAAGTGAAACCTACTTTATACTTTGGAGCTGCTGTGGAATTTATTGCGTCTGTCTATGTGGGAATGCCTGTTAGCAGCAGGGCTCATGTTGTGCCGTGGTCTGCAATCAAGCCGGGCACATCAGCCTGCAGGCCTCCCACCGCCCTGCGCGTCGCGCCTGGGCAGGCAGCAGGTGTTAGTGACACATCTCCCACTCCTCCCAATGCTCGTGTTCAGCCTGCACGGTACACTTCTGACAAAGCTTCCCAAGGACCTTCTAAGAGTTGAGAGGTCAAATATGTATGATTATTTGTGTGAGTTTTTTTTCCTCAGAAAGCTCCTTTTAGAAGTCTAGTCTGGCACAGTGTTAGAGATAAAGGGACTTCAGGTGAAACTGGTGATACCCAGCATTTCCCACTGTCTGTTAGAGGGCCCCTGACAGAGAGGCCCCATGGGTCCAGCTTTGTGTGGTGGAAAAAGATTTTCTTCCCCCCCTCTACTAGTGAGCTTTAGGGATTGGAGAGAGGAGAGGTCAGTTTGCAAGTATTTTAATTCTTCACCTCTTCTGATGCAAGACCTGGCTTTGAAAGAGCAAAGGCGGGCAGTTTATTTGCTGTTCTCATTCACCTTTTGGAGGCAGTGACAGCACTCGAACGTGCCACCTCAACCCTGTGCTGCCCTGTGGTGAGGACATCCCACTGCCCCGTGTGCTGCCGTGCCACGCTCTACTTGTGGGACTGGTGGTCCTGATGGCTCTGCTCTGAGCATGGGGGTAGCCGCCCAGGCGAAGTGTGTGGTGGGGCAGCTCATTTACCCACCACTGAGCCAAAGGACAGCTTTTCCGCGTAAAGAAATCTTGAGGCACATCAAGAGACGCTCCAGTACTGGCATCCTGCTGGGAGACTCTTGTCATGAGGGCTGGCATCAGATCCAAGTTACAAGTGAGCAGGTTTTGGAGTTCAGGGGGATTAAATGATCTCTGTCGGCATTGCCACAAAATCCTTGACGGCATTTTCTGGAGCCTTGTGTCACCAAAGAACAAAAGCTGGACCCTGGCAGTTGCCTGGCGCTTCCATCCATTTCAGCAAAACAGGCGTTTTGGGCTGGATGCCCCTGTAGCACAATGAGAATAATGGAAATTACAGCTGATTTACTAAGCAGCGATGCCTCTGAGCCAAATGGTTTCCATCTGAATATGAAGCGAATTTGTCAGTGCACTGGTGTAATGGATGCATGATCTCTTTGCCCCTTCTGTGCTTCTGTAGTCAAATGTTTGCTAGAAAGTCCAATATTAGATAAAAGTCGGGCAGGAAGGGGTAGAAGTCACAACTTTAAAAAATAAGTTTATCTAGACTTTACTTAGCATATAATAGTAGCTCAAAGTGTTGGGAAATGGCAAAAGTAGAAGAATACAAACCTGCTTTGTGCAGACTAGCCCAGGTGTGTGCACGTGCCGTAGGCTTGCTTCAGCAGGGGTAACGTGGAGTCCCCCGTGCCAGGGGTTGTAGGAGTTGTGTTGTTTCATCTCGAGATAAAATGTTTGCCCCTGTGGCCTTTTGAAAAACCTGCTTGAAATTTGAAAGCACTGTAGCTTCTTTTTATGAATCCAGTGCCAAAACCTCTGCAGCGAGGCCCCTGTGCCGTCAGTAGCACAGAGCCAGATGAAGCCCTTTTAAGGACTTAATTTTGCAGCCCGATATAAATCCATACCGTGGGCAGATTGGTGATAAAGATGCATGTCGGGAGAGCTCAGGGGCATTTAAGAGGACAGCGGGGGTGGGGGAGCAGATGCATCCTTGATGAGCCTCTGAGTCCTCTGAAATCTGTTAGTCCTTCCCAGCCCTCGGATAGCCTGTGATTAGAAAGACACAGCGATGGCTCGGGTCCACCTGCTCTTGAGCTGTGATGTCAGTACGACTTCTCATAGAGAAGTGGGTGCACAGAAGTTAGGTGGCAAATCCTACTTGACGGGTGAGACATAATAACCCTGAGAAACAGGGTTATTATGTCATAAGAGAGATGGTCCTAAAAGCAGTTCATTTGATTAGGATGTCATTATGCAAAAAAAATAAGAGCACTTTTCCTTTATGTGGAACGCTGACACTATTGCCAAAATCCAGCTTTCGGTTGCTGGTGCTGGTTGTATAATGAAAACTGCTTTGTGTTTCTGAGGATTGTAACCTCTCAGTTGAAAACATCGTCAGGAAGAGGTTCTTCAATGTTGTTTGCTGTATGTGCAAACACTTTTATTTATTTTCTCTGAGCTCTCTGTTAAATTGTTCAGCTGTGTCATTGTCAGATATGCACACCTAGAGATAACAGGTTGATCTGACCATTGCTTACTCAGAGTGGTAAAGCGGGCCATACCTGCTGTTGTCTTTGCTTGAGTTTAGATCCATGCCTAACATTATTTTGGATAATAATGTCTTTTTTTGGTCTCTAATTAGAATTTTCCATTACATTACTCTTTCCAGTGTACTGAAATACTCTCTTCAAGGAGTCTGGTATTATTTCTACGTGTACTTAACTGCTGAAGTGCCTGCTGCAATCTTCAGTTGCTAAGGAAATAGTTTCCTTTTCTCAATATATATTTTTCATGTCTCAGTTTATGCCTGTGGTATAAGATCATCCATCTTCTCACCTGAACATACTTAAGTGAGTTTTAGGACTAGTAATTCTTGCAGACTAGATGTCTTACAAAGGCATAAGAAAGAGCAGAAAGGAGAAGAGAGCTCTCTCAGAAGCAGGAAGAGAATGATTTTTGGTTTTGTTTGCTTAATTCTGAACAATTCAACAAATTTGTACACTGTAGTCAAGTACAATAATTGTCGTAACAGAAAAATTTTACAGCACCTATTGAAGCGTCCACTCTTAGGTTATGCTTTGCATTGGGAACGGTTCCCAACTGGATCTCAAGTGAGGGTTGTGTACCCCAAGTTGTATAAGGTACGTGGCAAACCTTTATTTCCTCTCCCCATGCACAACAACGCAATGTGATGGTGACAAAGCAGAATGTCACAGCACCTGCCGATGGTCTACGGCAGTGTGAAACCCACTGAGCTTCCAGCAGCTTCTCCAACTCTCCATGTCTGCATTTCTTCTAGTTTTCAGGAAAGTGAGAGTATAGCATGCTGCTCACAGCCTTTATTTCTGATCAGGATGATGTGGGTTTTTCTATATTCCTACACTTAGGATAAGAATCTGTTTGTGTGAAATATCAGACTAGAAAATGGGTAACATAAAACGTAGTATGACAACCTCCTTGAAAATGCTTTCCTCTTGTTTTAAAAATAAGAAAATTATGCAATGTAAATATGAACCATAAATGCACATGGAGAACTAAAGAGCCTGTGGTGCAGTATAACGGGGAGTTGAACTGGGATTACAAGGCTTCACTGCGCTCCTCATCTGAGATGTGGCTTTGGTGGTGTCTTCTCTTGGATACTGGTACAGCTCTGAAACTCAAAATAAGCCATGTTTTAGTGATGCTTAGAGGTTGAGTTAACGTGCCAGTGTTACCAGTGGAAGAGAGGCAGCTTGCTCAAGGGCAAGCTCTGTGTCACATCTCTTCTTTCCTCATCTCAGAACAGTGGATCAAGGAGAAAACTGTTTCACAGTGCTTCTTTGGAGGAAGCAAGGAGGTGTCACCCCAGGTATTTAAGTTTAGCCCAATGTGACATTAGAACATGGAAGAGGTGGAGATGGCAAAGCACGATAGTTAAAGGATCAATATTTTATTGATCACTTAAAAGCACATAACCACGCCTATGTACAGTCTGTGCCGTGCCTCACTGAACAGCTGAACTCTTCAAACCTGCCTCTCAAATGAAAACTAAACGTTTTGCATTGCCTCAGTAAAGTGGAAAAACAGGGGAAGAGGAGAAAGCTTAAATGAAAAGCCGACTGTAAGATGAAATGAAAGATTTTAGTTTGGGGAAATGAAGGGTTAGAGTTGCAAAGCAGGAGGAGGTAGCTGTTAGGTAAAACTGGGATAACTTTCAGGCTCAGGAAGTTCATTTTCCACATTGATTTGAGAAAATGAAGAGAATGGTGAAACTGCTGTCCAAGGGTTGTTCTGGGATTTGACTGACCAGAACTCTCTCCAACTGAGATTTTCCATTTTCAACCAATGGTGAGGGCGTTTGCTAGAGCAGGAGCCAGATCCTGGTGGGTGCCTGTGTCTCCAGGCAGGAGCACCGTTTCTGTCACCTGCCTGAGGGGAGCTGGGGGACCTCAGTTCCAATGCCTGCTTTTCACAGCAGGAGGACTTCCTTCAGCCCTTCCTGCTGGACTCATTTCACTCGTTTGGAAACATTTGGTGAAGAAGACAGAGGCTGGCTCTGTAGCCGTTAAGACAGGATGCCCTGTGGTGTATCTGAAGTGAAATGGCAGGGGAGGCAGAGCAGTTCTCCCCAGAGTAAACTCAGCCGTTCTGGCCCGTGTCTTGCTTGCAGCAAGTGGACATCTCTTGTCACGTTGCCTCCTCACAGTGCAAAGCTCTGGGGAGGAAGGGAAGGGGAAGGAGAGCTTCCCTCATTACATCTCTGTGCACCTTGGAGTTTCTGTGCTGGCTGGGTAGCCCTGCCCCATAATGTGGTCTCTGGAGCATGCTCCTGAAAGGAGAGTTCAAATCCTTTTGGCAGAGGGGAAAAGGAAATTTGCTTTCTGCTGTCTGTGAATGCTCTCAGCAACTCAGGAAAAGGGAGACAACACCGTGACTGCTTAGTCCAAGAGTCAGATGCAAGCACATTTTTTCTAAACAAAACCTTTTAACAAAAGTAGTTGCAAATGCAGTCTGAATTTATGATGACTGAAATAAACCATTGCGAACACGTATCTGCCCATATCTGTGTGCAAGCGGGTGAGGTGTGATACAGATGAAGGCTGGGCCAAAGGCAGCTTTTAGGCTCGCATTTGATGGTGCCAGGGAGTCTTGAGTTTGCGGCTCCTACTGCTGCTGGTAGTAGCGGTCAGCATGTAGAGGTTTTCAATATTCAGATTTAACTTGGTAATTTTTGAATGACATACACATGGTCATAAATATTTTGAAAATTAGTGTATCCATCTACGTCTCAGGAAACAATAGGCTTGTGCTGAATTATCCTAGTTTTCCTCTCCTAGAGCTTCAGTTTTCTTCAGGAGAAATTTGTGAATGTTTAAGTTAAGTGTGTTTGAAATCACGACTCTTTTGACAAATTGTATTCAGGATCTCTTACCTGGAACTTGTAAGGGTGAACCTTTACCAGTCATAACAGAAAAGGACATCTTGCACAAGTAACGTTTCAAACTGCTCATGAATTTTTGTGTGGCTAACATCAGCCATTGCCATATGTGCTGGGCCTCTGGTGTCTTCCCATGAAACAGGCCATTTTGCCTCTCTCAACAATGGCTTTTTGCTCTGTGTGTGTGCGTGTATAAACCAAAAGACTAATACAACCCAAAGCATTCCTGCTGTGTAAATAATAAATAAAAGTAATGGCATTTGTTATATTCGGAGGATTGAGGAATTGCTGTAAAACATTGGAGATGTGTGAATGAAATACACTGATAGGATAGAAAGCATCTATCTCTGTCAGTATTTGAATCTGTATTTGCCGCGGGACATAAGTGTCTGCTTTTACAGAATAAAAATACCTCCAACAAAATCAAGAAGTACAGCTTTAAAGGATTTTCTGTGAAGTTATTTGGAGGGATCTGTCAATTCTTGGCTATTTTAATTAGCTCACCTGTGCATTTACCAGAGGGGGACAGCTATCAGTTTTGACCCTTGACAAGGAAGACAGGGCCATCGCTTATCACCAGCTGGAACTGGACTGCGGCAAACTGGCAGAGACCTACTCCCAGCAACTGCTAGCTAAGGGGAGCTCCTTGTAATGAGAAGATCTGAGACAACTAGCTACTGTCAACTGTTTTCTTCCCTTCGAGGTTTAAAGCTCCTGGCTGTTAGTTAGGGCTGAAGAGATTTGACAACTGCTTTGGGAAACAGCGAGCAATGTACTTTTTATTGCTGTTTCTCATTCAGTTGTTAGCAGTTTGTTTCCTTCTCGCGTGCCATTATCCAGGCAGTGCTCTTGAACGGGGAAAGGAGAGACCAGTTGAGTGGCACTGGGTGGTTGGATGTGCACAGCTGTGCTGCCATCCTAGGTTACCTAGTTTGGTAGAAGATTTATTCTTTTTATGCAGAGCTGCAGGTGAGTTTGTTTTTCTTCACTATTATAACTGAACTTTAAGCCTATTAACTCAGACAGAGACACGTAAGGAAGGGTTCATGCTATCTTAGGCAATTTATGCAAGGAGCTTCAGCTGAGCTTAATGTAATTCTCAGTTTATAATTTCAAGAGCTGCACACGCCTTGCACATCAGGGACACTGAGCATTGTGTTTGTGTGGATTGGTTTGTGAGTGGGCATTCAAAGGTAGCCGAGTGACTCGTAAGCTCTTGGGACTGATGGTGCCTGATTGATTTGAATACATTTGGAAATACATTTGATACTCCCTTGGAAAGTAAAATACCTGTCAATCGCTATAAGCCTAATGACAGAAAGCAGATAAATGAAAGCTGGGGAAAAAAAATTGCATGAAAGATAGACACTGGCTAAGGGAAAATTGTCTTAATGGCAAGCTAGTGTCTGAAATGTAATCACTGAAAACAAACTATACAATTTAACGATTATCTCAACACATCATTGCTTTCCTCAGCTCTACAACCTCTGCATCCATTTCAGATCTCAAGTGAAATTATCCCTAAATTAGAGGGGGGGAAAAAATCCCAAATCCTTGACTTGGACAAATTGCCTGATTTCTTTCAGGAAACACTTGGTAAATGGCAGGAAGCCACAGGGAGCTTGGGGAAACTCTGACTCTTGAGAAGGCATGCTGTACAGATCATATGACATTTTGTATAGTTGTAATTTAGATGACAGAGAGGTAAGTTCCTGCTGTGCCTTGGGCTCTCTCTAAAGCAATTTTTGAGGCAGCGTTGTCTGCCCAGGAATGAGGGTAGTATGTTGATCTGGAGTGAAAGATGAGTCTACATGAGCTGTTTGTGTGTCTGATACACAGATACAAAAGCACCCCATGTGCTAAAAATGCAAAAAAAAAAGTACCAAAAAAATCCCAACAAATATGAAAATATTATTTTATAAGTGTTGCTGATAGAAACTGCTGACATTTGGCAGGCAGGAAGCAGAAACATTCTTTTCTCCTCATTTACTACAAACAAGAAGCTCCTACAGAGCATTTCACGTTTGGGCGGACATAGTAGTTCACAAGTGGTATAACATTCCCCCCCTCAGATCTGGCAGAACTTCCCCAAAGCCCTTGCCTACACATTAGGTATTTGCTTGTAATAGCTATTTTTCCTCTCAGAAATAATGAACTTCTAGCAGATCTTTAGCAATATATATTTCAGTGTTTTTTCGTATTATTCTTTTATTCTTTTTATAAGTTAGTGAAGGAGGTTGCTAAATGAGCTGTAATGTGCTGTAATTGTGAATGTCTATCCAAACTATTCCCCAGTGTCAGTGGTATGGTTTTTAGTTTTAATTTAGTGGTTGTCTAAGTTTACTAATGGTAATGTTTTAGACCGTATTTTGGGGAAGAGACATCTCTTGATGCCTCAAAACTTGCTAGTGACCCTGTTGTAGATCAGGCAGGTTTTCTCTATTATTTCCACTAATTGCTCTGGACATATAATTCTGTCTTATTTTCAGTAGTATTTTTGTAAAATCCTTTTCTCTCAACACTAGCATAGCCTGTAAATATGAATTAGAATGAGGAGTCTGACATAAAGAAGTAGAGTCTTGAGTGGTGCAGAACTTCTAAATAAATAATAGTGACATGATTAAACACTAATATTCAAGTCAGTATTTCTAGAATTTGTAATTAGGCTACAAAATATGCTGTCGCACAGAAGAGCTTCGGTACTGTTGAAGCCGGTGGTGCTCATGACAGTAACAGTTAGCCCAGATGTTGTTCCGTACAGACTAGAAACCTTGTTACCTCTATTCATCTGGATAGTGTGGGTGCTCATTAAATTATTAAGTCACATTTCTTCCAAATACTTGTATATTAATGATCTAGTAGTGCACAGAAGTCTGATTTTTTGAAAGTAAGCAGGTACTGCTCTGTCTGAAGGGCTGGGTTGACTGCCCATGGGACAAAGACTTCTTGGAGATGGAAAAGGGCTGTGCCTATCCACACGTTGGCTCTTGGGCTGTCTGTGCCAAGGTATATACCTGAGGTTTCCTGATACCAGCATTCCTAGTAACAGTACTCCTTTACAGCCCCACTGCCGAGACCTTCCAAATCTTAGTTTGCTTTGAGTTTTCAGACTATTCCTCAAAACAAAATGTTTGGGAGTGCTCTGGAGGGATGCGACATCAACTGGAGAGAAACCTGTTACTCTTCAGAAGCAGAAATCAAATTTTGCTGTTGTATCCAGTAAATCTAGAGAGAACTTACTGACATCTGCAGCGTTATTGCAGACTTGTGCTTTTTTGTGTGGCCCTGATTCCCATGCACAAATCATTTGCTGAAAGCCAGGGTCAAAGCCAAACAACATGGGACTACAGACTGGGTAATTTGCATCAGCCTTTGAACAGGAATGTGGACTTTGAGGATTGTGCCTTGAAACTTGAACTGCATAATGGCATCCACACTCTCACCTGTCACAAATGTGACCTGTGTACTTATGCACCTTCTCACAGATCTACACCCCTACATCCCAGAGGTGCAGCTAAGACCAGCATTTAACCCAGGAATTCTCTATGGTAATAGATCGTGGGAGTGAAACTCATTGTAGATTTTGGTGGGAAGCTTGATAAGCCCGAAATGTTGATCCCATATTTTGTAAGAAGGTAGGACCAGAAATTCCATCCTTTCTGCCACCCCATGTAATTGCAAAAGACATAGTCTCCTTTCTCCACCATTTTCCCTGACACCTGTTAATACACTGCTGTAGGGTATATGCTATAGACTATGTTGATCACATGCAGCTTTGGTTTCTTTAACATCAGTGTCAAAAGCATTTTTATTGCCAAGCCTTCTGTCTCTTTCCTTTTTTTCCCCTTGCTTTCTTTAAAAAAAAAAAAAGGAAGAAAGATTGGATCCAATTTCCATCGGACCAACATCAGCCTGAAGATATTTTCATCAGTTCTTGGCAGATGCTAGATGGACTGCGTACTAATAAACGCCTTTTTGTGATTGTTTTCCTCACACCTAAGTGCATTTTCTGTGAGCACCATATGAAGTAATTTTAAGCTTTTAATTGTTTATGATATCTGGTGCTTCCAGACTCTGTGGGTGTTTGTGTATCTGTGAAAGAGAATTATTAAGCATCAGAGAAAAATGCTGCCATGCTACTTGCTGTTAATGCTGAGGAAGACCTGCCAAATCTTGCAGTATTTGTGCGTGCTATAGAGGTGGAAAGAAGGGAAGCTTGCAGAGCTAATAATAGCAGCAGCTTTGTGGCTAGGAGCCACATAATTGTAACTCCATGATGACAGTCTGATTCAAAATATGATGAAATCTGTATTTCTATCTATTCCTGTGGGTCTTGGATCAGTTCTTACAAATCGAAGTTGAAAAGAAATTGGGATGTTTTTGCATAAGACCAAAAGATCCTTTCCACTTCAGATGCAGGATAAGGTTTTCAATATATTCATAATGCGTTCTAAATGAAGCATCCCCTGATCTTTAGGACTGTCTCATGCAGTGTTGGCACGGTGGTTGCATTTACAATCAGATAACAACAAGACCAGAATACGGTTGCTAATACAGAGTTACTTCTGCCTTACCCCTCTGTCGGTTACCTTCCTGGGAGTGTGCAGGGTGTTAAAGAACGTGACTTGCTACGGTTCGGCAGGCAGCATCATTCTAGTGCGTTTTGTGGGCTACCAACAGTTCAGAGACAGTGAAACCCCTCAGTGGGTTGTTCATTACAAGAGTAAATAGAGACAGTGGACTTCTTAATTCCCCATGTGCACCAGGCGGTCTTCCCTGTTGTACCAAAACAACATGCCATTTTCAGTTGTTTCATTCGAACCTGGGCAAGCTCCAAAGCGATGTCAAATCTATGTAGTACTACACACTAATGGCTCGTTGGTCCTGCCTCTCCCTATCTGCAAGTGAAGGGTGCAATGAGAGTAAACCTTTGTCTGAAATAGGTGAACAGCCTGCTCAGATATTTAAGACTCAGGTCTTCGAGCCTTTATTTTCTTCTGATGTTTTTCCTTCTGGGACTTCTATCACCTGCATTGGGAATGTTTCCTCAGTAGTGAGTGAGACGGCAGTTCCAGATTTGGCCTATGTAATTCTTTAGGGTTGCCTAGGGATGCCTAAGGAGACAATAAGAACAAAACTTTCCTATGTGGCAGTTACTACAAATATGTTTGCAGCTTCCAACTATTTTTAACTCCTGAGCAGGATACCAGTTTTGTCTGTTTGGTAGCCCTCAGTGGCTTTCTCTACCAAGTATTTGCCTGGTCTGTTGAACCCGTGCAGACTTTTTGCATTCAGAACATCCTTTATTAACATCTTTCACATGTCTAATACATTCAGATGAAGAACCATGAACTTGTCTTTTGTTTGTATGCAACTCCTCCTGCTGTCATTTGATGCTGTAGTTTTCATATTGGGTTAGACACTGTAAAATCAATCCCTGTCTACCCCTGTTCATGCCATGTCTGATTTTATACACCCCTGTCATATTCTTCACGCCCCCGTCCCTGTCTTTGTGTAAAGGAAGTAGGCACTTAAATTACTGTATCTATATTTGCTTCTGGTCAGATGAGATAGCGCAGTTGTTGAGCATTTCAGCCTTTTATCTTGTTGCAAGGCAGTCTTCAGTTTTAACGGCCAACTTAGCATAGGTTCTCTGAAATGTCCTCATGAAACAAAGTGAGTATCCCTTTGCCCATTGCCTTCTTGTTACTTCTCAGGAAAAACGATGTGGAGCTATGCTGTATAGTTCTGGAGAAATATCAGCTCGGTGCAAGTAGTGAGATGGGAAGAGCGGTGGGTAGCAGTGAGCCACCAGAGGGAAACAACTGGAAGATTCATGGTAGGGTTAGTTGTTTTACTTGACTTCTTAAAAGGAAACTTGCAGTGAACTAAAACAACTACATATTCTAGCTCTGGGCAAGAGTGAGAATTTAAACACTGATGCCGTAAGGTAGGAAATAATTTAAACATCTCCAAAGAGTTAAATTTGGAAACTTAAAGAGTTAAAATTGGAAAGCTTAGAGTTAAATTGAAAATTCTAAAGGTGTGAACTTTTCCTGTTTCATATCAGTAAAACTATAGTCTAAATCTTTCACAGTAGTAACTAACTAGATGTAATACTTCTGCAGAGATTTTTAAACATAAGGCTCCAGAATCAGTTTCTAAAAGTGAATTTTTAAGTGTCTGAGGGAGCAAGGAACAGAAATGTCACTGATGTCAGGCAAACTCAGTCTTGAAGCAAAAATTGCAGGAATGTTTTATCAAGATGTGATGATGGATTCTTTATCACCATCAAACTGGATGTTTTTCTAAAAGATGCAATCTAATTGTAAGAAGATTCCCTTCAGGGATTGCTCCTTCAGAGCCTGCCTGATGCTGGAGACCACATTGCAGTCTGTTCTTCTGGTTTGATCATAAAGAAATTATGGAGGTCATATTTATGAAAAATGTCCATGTTGCATTATTTAAATGATACTTGGCTTTCAGTGCTGAGCACAAAAAAATCCAAGTAAGAGTTGCCGGGCACTCCACATTTGACAACGAAATAAGATACTTCAAGTATTCATTTATGTCCACCTAATTGTTTAATACTTTGGGGAGAAAACTTGACCTTAATCTCTAAAGACATTGATTCTACAAGTACAGATTGAAAATCTTTTGACGATTAAAAAGAGGCAGAGTCTTTCCCCAAAACCTGCTAGAGACTGAGGCACCTTCACAACTAGTTAATACTGAGGAAAGGGAAATGTGGTGGTTGTAACCCCGTCGTTCTTCCTTGGACACGGCTCATGCACAGGCAGGAATGTGGCCACAGGGAGTGTGCTGTCGTAGGTCAGTGGGACACGTGGGTGCAGGAGTGCACCGGGTCGTGTCAGCGCATTTCTCCACTTCTCTGAGTGCATTGTCCAAAAATAAAATTGTTATTGAGTCATCATAACTGCATGTCTCAGTTAAATGTTTATATGATCGCAATAATCTGTGCCTAACAGAGCTATTTTTCAAGATTTTGGCAAATCTGGGCTGATACTCCCACAATACTCACATTTCTGGCAGATTGGGAGGCTTTCCTGTGGAGCTACAAGATTCAGCATCTTTTTAATAAAAATGGAACTATGAAGCAAGCTGAGATTGAATGTGTGAAGTATGTGCTTTTAGGCCTAGTGTTTAAATTTCTTGTCATTTCATCTCAGTTCAGGTTTTTTGTCCATATTTTGGTTGTCACATGCTGTTAAAATGCTCCCACTAGATTTTTTTGTGTGTGCTTAGGTCTTAAAGAGGGCGATGTTATGGAGAACTAAATAGCTTGTAAAGTAAAGGTCCCCTGGGTTTGAGTGGCGCATTAACACATGGGCTAGGAGATTTTGGGGGTACAAAGCACTATCCCTTCCCAGACAAAAATGAATGCTTGTAGAGAGAGATAAAGAGGAACTGCTCTAAGAACTATCTTAGGACTTTTGCCTAATATTTTGAGTTTTAACTTTGATTAAGATCCATATTTGTAGCCCTATCAAACTCCACATGAAAATTGCTGTGGAAATTGTCCACACTTCTCTTCCTTTTAACAAATGAAACCTATTTTCTTTTCCTTTGTACTCTTACTGCTTGTGGGAGCAGGTGTACCGTACATCAGCATAACAACCACATTTTCTGAATACCTTGGATGCTGCTGAAGCTGTTTAACCACTTAAAAATTGCTTTTTCCTCAATGATTGTAAGGAAACAGTCCATTTAAGGCAGTTATTTGTGTTTTTATTGATAAAGACTTGCATTTAATCTTAAAAAAGACAGGGAAAAAATCCAAAATGCAGCTATGTAAAGTCTTTTCAATTACTGCTGAGCTTTTCATAGTTATAACACTTTTGCTTAATACAAAAATACAGAGAGCTGTCTTGAGAAAATATGGCATTGGGGAGCTTGCAAAAAAGGAGTCCAGTGGCAGCTTTGCCTGGGCTTCCCAAAGACAGGTTGCTCTCTGACAGGTATTTATCCAGTGTCTTAGGAGTTAGTTAAAAGAAGACAACCCAAGAGTTGGAGGCTGTGTCCCCTGGCAAATGTGCGTAGGTTTGATTTGCAGCACATGAGTGCAGCTTGTCACATAAATGTATACATATAACAGATGTCACGCAGGATGGGAGACCTGAGGACTGCATTTCTGCGTTCACGCAGGTGATGGCTGCTGTGGTGTACTTGCCTTGTAGCTGGTGTAAGGCCTCGCGTGGAAAATGGAAATTAGGGGTCTCATTAGCGTGGTAGCGGTTACCCATGGCAAAGGCAGTATTTATGTATTTGCTCCCTACACGTATGTTCGTGTGTGTTGCAGTCTGATCTCCTGACGGTAAAGGAGTGAGGGTATGTTCAGGGCCCTGAGGCCAGCCACCACAGACGGAGAAAGCTGATGGCAGCTCCTCCACAGCTGAATATGTTTAGCATCAACAGGCGCAACGGAAAGCAGCGGGGGCTGTGGGGAGATAACCACTACCAACAACTTGTCTCTCAGTGTTCACCTTTTTGCATTTGCTGGTGAATTTGCTTCTCACGTACTCCAGTGTGGAGACCACGCTACCAGCTGCATGAGAAGCAATGGCTAGTACAAGTCTCGGTCGGGCTAGGCTGTTAGTAAGTTATTGCTTGAGACTTGCTCCGTTGCCCATGTGTATGGTGCTGTACCAGGGGTGGCTTCTGACAAATAACTTACCCATTTATGTTACAAAAGCCAGTCAGTAAATAGTGAGAGGTACTCCAGTGCTTATCAAACAAGCTGCTCTGTGGGCTGTGTGGAGAAGGGGTTGGACTAGGCAAGGACTCCACGAAGCATCCTGGCCTCCAGCTCTTTCAAGCACCCAGGTGCCTTCCGTGGTGACCCCTGTGAGGGTGACCACTGCACCAGCCAGTCACACTCCCCTTCTGAGCATTTAAGGAAAACAGGCAGTCCAGATCCACAGGTCAGAGAGAGACTGCTCATGTACAAAGGCATGCTCACGTGCAAAGTGACATGAGCCCCATTAACTGCGTGACCGTTTCGCACAGCGCCGTGCAGGACATGGATGTCCACACCAGCACCAAACACACAAACGCCAGGAGAGGAGGGGGCTCAGAGACGCGGAATTTTGCAGAGACAAGTTGACCTGATTTATAGTTGCCTGGGCTTGCTGGGACTTTGTGCCACCGGAGCCAGCCTCAGCCGGCTGCTGGAGTGACCCCTGAGACCCTGCCTGGCATCGCTAGGCTCCAGCAGGACAGCCGTCCTAACGCTGATTCCTTCAATTAAAGCGGGGGGCTGCCAGTGTGTGGGAAGCCATTAGCCTGGAGCACTGTATTGATTCTCCCTTCCCAGTGAGTAAGTGCTATTCTTTCGCTTCTAAGGATTACACTGCTTTGTCCGCTTTCTACTGAGCTCGCTGCAGACTGAGTTTCCTGGGGAAAAACGTACTGTCAAGTACCCTGTTTTCTTATTCTTATCTCACATTTAGTTTCCTAATTGCAGCTTGGAAATAAAATATCCTTTCTGCTAATTTTATTCTTTTGTATTTGGGAAAGGCTGCCAAGTCTGACAACTTCCTTCCAAAGACGCGGTGTTAAGATGTTTTTTTCCCTGCTTCACAATGACAAAACTGTCAAGAAGCACTGGAGTCAGGAGAAACATGCATTTTGTGTGTGCCAGTGAAGCAGTGCTTATTATGTTTAGTTTAATTTAAATCTGTCCGCAACAGAGGGATGGATTTATGCACACATTTCCTAATAATGATTTGAATCTGAAAGTTATTTCTGCATTGGAGTGTAAGGACTTTGAGTGGATTTTCCCAAAAGCAGCTGAAGAGATCAGGTATCAGAGTTCAGTAGAAGCTGGGGGCTACATCTTTTATATTCTGTATTGAAAACTTCAGCTTAGGGGTCCTCCCATTTTCAAACCAGGCTACTTACTGGTTCTCCTTTAATACCTCACTGGAGTTTGTTCCTTGGAAAATGCCACCACCAATATGAAATGCATGGAGTTTTTGAAGAGGATGTGTTGCCATCAAGTCCAGGGAAGAAACGTTGCCTTGCTGTGCTTCGGGGTTGTGCGGGGACACTGTGAGGCTCTCATCAGTACTGTGAGATCCTTCCACTGCTCCCAGGGTTCGCTTACCTTACAGGCTCACAAATTAATTAGGAGAGTAGGCTGAAAATTAATGTTTCTTTGTGTAAAAGTGCCCACTTTTCCATACAAATAAAGATATAAATCAAGACATGAAGCTCTTCAAGCTGCTATAGTAATCCAGCCACGAACAGCCTCCCCATGTCTTGCAGAGCCCATTCCCCACTGTCCTTGTACCCTCGACCGTGGGACTGCCTTGAGCTTTGCCTCATCCCTAAACTGCAAGTTGCTTCGAGAAGAGGGTGTAGGGGGCAAAGGAGAGCAAGAAGCACTTTGCAAACTCCTGTTGGAGAGTCCAGAGCGGTCTCTGCTGTACTGACCCCATTAGTGTCCAAGCTGCACTAAAATAGTATCTTATCTTTTGCATGGCATGCAGTGACTGAGCTCTGGGCTGAGACTGATGTAAGATACGAGAATGGCTATTCGTAATATTAGAAATTTGGTGCTAAACCATAGAGTCAGGAAAACAAATATAAGAAGTTGCTTTTAACACAAAATAGAACAAGTAACTTTCTGGGATCATTATATTTACACTCGCGCTGCCTTGCTGACCTCTCAGAACCGGAGAAATCTTTTTCTTCCTTTTTTTTGGTCTTTCTGGTGTTGTAAGACAGATGGTGTGTGCTCTTCAATAATGAAATAAGCCATGTTCCACACAAGATAAGACACTTGAAAATGTTGCTATAAATGTGCAGAAGTTGTGCATTTGTCAGTTGAAATAGATTCTTTCAAATAATTCTTTCTCTACAACTTTTCCCCCTTAAAAAATGTGCAGTTAATCACTGAGTGAAATCTCTTTCCCCCTGTAGATTGTGTTCCGTAAAATCAGCGACGTCAAACGTGAAGAAGAGGAGAGAATGAAAAGGAAGAACGAAGCGCCTCTGATCTTACCCCCGGACCACCCGGTCCGCCGGCTGTTCCAGAGGTTCAGGCAGCAGAAGGAAGCGCGGCTCGCAGCAGAGAGGGGCAGAGATCCGGATGACCTGGACGTGGAGAAGGGCAACGTTTTAGGGGAGCACTCCTCCGCCCGCTCGGTGGTGAAAGCCAGCGTTGTGACCGTACGGGAGAGTCCGGCGACCCCTGTGTCCTACCAGTCCGCTTCAACGTCTGGGGCCTCTGACCAGGCGAAGCTGCAGGCCCCGACATCGGACTACACGGGATGTAAAGTGGCGGGGGACTACCCCCGACGAAAAGGCTGGGCCAAATTCAAAGACGCCTGCGGGAAAGGTGAAGACTGGAACAAGGTCTCTAAAGCAGAGTCCATGGAGACTTTACCAGAGAGAACTAAAGCTTCGGGAGAAGCTACCCTGAAGAAGACGGACTCTTGTGACAGTGGCATTACAAAAAGTGACTTGCGCTTGGATAACGTTGGGGAGACAAGAAGCCCGCAGGACCGCAGCCCGGTCCTCACCGAGGTCAAGCATTCCTTTTATCCCATCCCAGAACAGACTCTTCAGGCCACCATGCTAGAAGTGAAACACGAGTTGAAAGAGGACATTAAGGCTTTAAACACAAAAATGACCAATATAGAAAAACAGCTCGCGGAGATACTTAGGATATTAACCTCACGAAGAAGCTCCCAGTCGCCACAGGAGTTGTTTGAAATATCAAGGCCCCAGTCTCCAGAATCAGAAAAAGACATGTTTGGAGCTAGCTGAGGTGTTTCTTTTTAAAAACAAACAAACCAACCAACCAACAAACAGCCCCCCTAATATTTTAAATTTAATCTTTCTTGAAAACGAGTGAGGGACCAGTTCACTAAGCATGTTCCCTGTGTCTAAAAAGGTACGGTAACAGGAATTGCAACCTCATGTCAAGATGGCAGCTGACTCTGAAGCCTTTTTGACAGCAAGGGTACAGTTTCTAAAGTTTTTCTTTTCTCCATTGGTGCCCATTCCCCCTCGCTCCCCCTCTTTCCCTCGGGATGTTGGAATAAGAGTTCTGACAGCAGCAGCCACCCCCGTGAGCCCCAGGTGACCTCTGAGGTTTTTGGAGCATGCCTTACATTGTTAGCTTGGGTTTTGCCTATATGAATAAGCTCTTGCCAGGGTGCTTATGTTTTCAGCATTTGGTGGGTTGTTTGGGTTTTTTTTTGCTGCTGCTGTCACTGTCTCAGTCACCTGTACAACATGTTAAACGTCACAGTATATTTTCATATCTGTAATAATGCAAAGAGCAGTTGGAGATGTGTATTTCATTTCAATAGAACGTGTGTTACTCAGTACTGAAGTTATTTTTGGGTAGTCAAGGAATGGCTAAAAAGATGAAAAAAATTGTACTTTTTAATTGCAAACTGACATATTGCTAAAGCAATTACATTTAACAACATCCTCACCAGTAGCCACAGTATTTCAGGTCTGTTAACAAATGAGATCTTCCACATTCTCACTCACTGAGTCAAGGACACTGGTTTTCAAAAACTTAACGTGTGTCTCCGATGTCTTTGAATGTTGTTACCTTCGCTTTTAACTCCAGCCACTGGAGGACAGAAGGTTGGGTGGGCAGTGTACTTGAGCACAGCCCACTGCACATCATACTGTGAACATCAGTAACAGGTCCTGCAGATTTGCCTCCCCATGAAAATATACTGTGGCATTTATGTTCTGGGTTTGCTATGAATATGGTCTTTTAATTCGTGTTAAATTATTATTCAGAAGTTTCTGTTTTGATAATGTTAATTGTAGCCAAAGGCTTTCACGAAACTTCTAAAGCTTTTAGATTGTGGCATTTTTCTCTACATCCAGATGTATCATTCCTGATCTAATCTAGCTAGCAAGCAAATGGATAGTAGAGGTAGAAATACAGTGCTTACTGTATACAAGTGCTATTGTAGCAAGGAAACACAAAGATCTGCTTCTTAAAGAAGGAGATGTTTCCAAAACTTATATTTTCATAACTTTTTTTGGAGGAAGATTGAAGCACTTTACCAAAACTACTGTTGATTATTCATTAGGTAGGGTAGCATAGCTGGTATCATGGCTTGGGTTATCACCTTGGGATATAGGTGTATATTCACAGTATATTCTTTCCACTGATCTGGAATGTTCACTATTTAACAGTAGGTTAGAGCTCAGAAGCATTGTGAAACACTTTTTTGGGTTTTCATTTTTAATAGCAATAGGTCTTAACACAGCGTGGGAGTAGTTAAGTCTCATTCTTTTTCGACGGTACTAAGTCATTTACAAAAAAAACCCATGATTTTGGGGGGAAGATTTTTGTTCACATTAAGTAAGGAATAGGCAAGGAAAATGACCCATTTGAAAGGATTTCTGGTGGCCTGATGCTTGCACAGTGCATTGCAGAACTGTGGCAGACGTCCCTGGGGAAGTGTGAGGTCCACTGATGAACCGGCACAGTGGTGAGGCCGCGCTGCGCAAAGCTACTAAGCTCAGGTCTTGAAGTCACTGCATTTGTATCTGTTCCTGCGGTAACTGCCCTGCTCCAACAAATGCTGGTTATTTCAAGTGCAGCACTGCAGTTTTCAGGTCCAGAGGCAGCTGGTTTAGGATTGGCTTCCACAGGTCTTACACCTTGGTTCGGTATGGAAGCGCCCACAGATTGTGAATTCTTACCCAAGGACTGAAATATTCCCGAGAAACAGCTATCGGGAACAAATCTGTAGGTTACTTTTTCCCCTCACCCAAGAAAAGGCAGTAGGGAGGTGACCTTGCCGAGGTGCCATTTCTTTAATTTATTTCTGGTTCCATGTTTAGGTTTTTCCAGTGGTAACTGGTGCCTTTTACGGTTACGCGCTGCAGACACGCAGTACTGAGGAAGGCTCTCTTTGACCAAAGTCACCCTGTGTGTTTGGTGCATTAATCACTGTAAGTGGCAACAGTTACCTGTAATAGCTACGGTGTGATTGCCCTGAGAAATCCATACATCGATGGTTTCAGCGAGAAACGATTAAATGATTTTTCTTTCTAGTCTCCTCAGTCAGTAAATTCATTGGATAGTGAAATTATGGCTAAGTAAATCACAGGTGTACAAGGATTTATAATTCATGCCCAAAAGTTACAGCAAGGTTTTAGAGACTGAGTTGGAGCCAGTTTCCTAATCCAGGCAAATTGCTCATCAGCATTACGTTCTTTTTGAAAGGCTGAAAGTCTTGCTGAACTTAGCAAGCACTTTGTGAAAGTGTCACTCATCCATGCCTGCAGGTGGAAGTGTGGAAATTAGCTTACGCCAGGTGGATGAGAGAGGAAATGTTTGTAACTTCCAAAGAATGTGCCTATTATCTCCAGCACTGCAGTGCAGAGGTAGAACTGAATGTGCAGTTGCAGGTTACCTGGCCCTGTATTGCGGATACTGAGTTGATGTTGCTCAGTGGTATTTTTGTTTGCCCTCAGGGATGCGTTGAAAGTTATTCTGATCTTGCTGATTGCCTAGGTCTGCAGTCGCGGCAGGGTCAGCCCTAGAAGCCCCATAATTAGCCACACCTGCGAATAAAGGAACCCAAGTCCCCATTTGCTGGGGGCACTTCTGGTGCAGCCTGAAGTCCAGTAGGATGCTGCCCTCCTCCACACCCTGTTTGACAACGCTTGGGTGCAGCACGGGGTCCATTTTTAAGGCTTTTATGAGGCTCTTATAAAGGGCTATAAAACCTTTTATAATCCATTTGTAAAGCCTTCAAAGACTGTAATATATTCTGGAATTACACTTAAAATTTAATGTCTTTGAAGATTATGGCCAAATTTGATTTTGTTACGGTCATGAAACTCCAGAGAAACTCCGCTCCTTCCGACGACACCTTCAGGATGTCAGCTCCAGGTCAGCACTGAGAGCGGTCAATGTCATTCAGATTTGCACAGCTGTAACTGAGATCAGACCCATTTTATTGTGATTTTATGAACTGACAGGCACTGAAACTAGTTGTAGGAGACTGCATCATCCCTCAGCAACGCGTATGTGTTGTAAGAGAATAAAAAAATAAAAATACTAGCTAGGATGAGCTTTGGTCTTCGGATTCCCTGGGCTACCGAGTGGATAAAATGAGTAAAACCTTGCTCACTCTGGGACATCAGTCCTTTGAACCTCAGACTAATTTGGGCCTGTGCTGCAGTGCCCAGGCTCTGCAGATGCAGCACGTCTTCTTTAGAGAGTGGTTGAAAGCACCTGTGTTACAAACCTGTCTTTCTTCATCGAGCCTTGCACTTAGATGCCTACGGCTGGAGGGGGTGCGTACCCACCGCAATTGTTACTTGTTCTTTCGTTTTATTTGTCAGCTTTTCCTTTTCCTTGTGTTTCTCTTTACACGTTGGTTAAGCCATTTCACTTAATTATTTTCCAGCTTAGAAATGAATGATCTGCGAACATGACACTCTGCCCCTTAGCAAGCAAATGCTTGTACATACTATAAGAGAAAAGCAAAAACAAAAAGCCTCTGTTTTAACTGTGTTCTGGCATAGTGCTTCTGCCATTTAATAACTTGCTAAATAACCTGCATTCATCTAAAAGAGATGGTGTGTTCCATTTTTACTATATGACGGAATTAGATTTCAGTCAAAAGAAAGTAGTTGAGAGAAAGAGCCTGGGTTATGATTTGGTAAAATGGGACCATCTAAAAGTTCAGGCTTAAACTGTTAGAAAGAATACTGATACGCAGCACAGGATTAAAAGAGCGAAACCCAACTTCCACCCCTACCGCGTTCAGATACATTTACTTCTGTCTGGTATTACATGTATACTTTTAAAAACACCGTTCTTGCTTTAAATCTCTTTCACAGTGCTGCCCTGAATCCCAGCGAACACCCTGTTTAGCAGCTTCGAAGGTGATGTTCTGCTTCTACAGTACTTCACTGTATTGAACCGAACAAGATATTTACTGTGAATATCTGGTGTTATATTTTCAATCACTTTTAACCAGTCTGTGAAAGAATTTAATACATGATTTGCCTTTACTATATAAGCAACAATGTGTATTACACTTGTGCAGATGTGTGTACATACACACACATATATATAATATCTATGTATAGATAAGTCTATGGATTGCGTTTCTGTTCAGTAAAAGCACATCCCTCATTTAATGATTCCAGTTCAAGAAGGGAGCTTAAGTCTTCCCAGCAGACATCCACCCAGTGTCCTCCTGACTATGTTGTTTGTTAACTGTTGAACTTTTAAGGCCATGACTTTTGGTTTCTCTAGTTGGCCTCTATTTTATACTGTTAAGTCCGGTGAATATTGTGACTGAGAGAAGATCTGGCAAGCGTTGAGATGGTCAGGAAACAGGAATGCATGTGAAATTAGAAAAATGCTGTATCATAGTTGGTGGGAATAAGGCTCGTAAGCCACTATTTGTTGCTTACAGTAACTCTGAAGCTAAGCTGCCCTGGTAGTGGTTTCTCCTGCAAGAGAGATGGTGGAATAAATTGGTTTCTTTTTCCTGGTACCAGGGGCGGTCTCAAAGGTGCTGAGCTTTTCCTTCTTCTCATGGGCAGCGTAACACGTGGTTGCTGCACCTCTGCTTTCTTGTCCTGGTGTTAGGTGGTGAAAAGCAGCTTCTACTGAATTCTTCATTTCCATGTAGTCTCCTGTGGGTGTATTGGCAATAACAAAGTCTGTGTTTCGGCTGCACTTCTGATTCATTAAGACAAACCTTTTAGAGGGAGTCCTGCGCAGGGGAAGCTCCAGAAATTTGAGGTGAGGCACAGTAAGTTACTGTATCCTCCAATCTGACATAGCTTTGACCACATTGTTGTGGCAAGCATTTGATTCAATTAAATAAAAATAAAGCTTTTTGCAATAAGATGTATCCAACATTTAGCCTTAAGACCCTTTCATAAGTGATATAATTCAAACTGTGATTCCATTCTCCTTCCTTCTTAATGTTCTGTAGTATTTACAGTGTTGCCTAAAGATGAAGCACTTTTTGATTAGCTTTCTAAATCTAATGGAAATCACTTGCTGGTAATCACATCTCATTCTCCACTTATTGCCTTCTTATTAGAATAATGAATTACTCCAATAGCCGTCTCCCCTCACAAAACAGAGACATAACTATTGTCTAAATAAACACTTTTGTGTATCAGGGAGCCAACCCGTCATATTGCAGAAGTGTTTGTTTCAAAGATTTTTTTTACAGTTCGACAAAGCTAATGTGAATTTACCTGCGACTGTACGTTGTTTCAAGCTGATTGTTGAGTGTTGTGTAAACATATTTGGTGTGTAATCCCGGAACATCTCCGTAACTGGATCTAAATGCCTAATGTTAACAAAACAGTTTGGGGTTTTCACTAACTGTTCTGAAAGGCTCATGGTTTTTTTTCTTCTTCCCACTGAATCTGTGACCACTAACATAGAAAAAGAATCACTTTAGCTGTAGATGAAAGAAGTTCAATAATCTTGTATCAGGATGAACTGCTCTATAAAGTTATACCAAGTTTTCTAATGAATGTGTTATATTATTGTACCTACATACAATCAATATTCGTACATCTGTTGGAGACCTGTCTGCGTTTCAATATTTAGCCACCACTGCATGGACACTTAATTGATATGCAGTTAATGCAGTTGCTTTGGCGCTTTTCAATGTATTTCACTTGGTTTTATCCTTTCAGAAATCCACCAAATACTCTTGGTTCTTTTTCTTTGCATTTGTCACTTTGTTCAATGAAGCATGACTAGAAAAAGAGAACGAGCAGATACTATTTTTGTGGTCAACAAAGCAGCTGCCAGTAGATAGACAGTGAGTGTATGTATGTATGTATGTATACGCACTGTCTGGGAATGTTTCAGTTACAAATGCAGGCACCTACATTAATGATATCCCTATTCAACATTTTTAAACAAGCACAAATAATATTTGTAAAAAAAAAAAGTTTAATTTTATTTATTATAGTAATAAACTATTTTATACATTACAGTTGCTTTGGTGTGCTTTTCCTGTCTTGAGTATGTGCTCAGAAGAACAACAAGGGGGTTTTAAATTACTCTCTAGAACTTCTGGCTAGCCATTTTGTTGCTGTTGGTTTGTATCTATCTCGAGTGTTATCGGTAGAGAAGTTTGATGTTACTGTTTTGGTCATAAACAATTCAGGTTTCCATATGCCACGTATGAGTACAGTCGGGATTTACACTTCCAGGGCCACTGTAAACTGAACTCAGGTGTTCTGTAAAGGGAATATCCTGGCACCCCAGGCAGCGTCCTGCACTGGGAACTCCAGTCTGGGCCCGGTGTCTGCTGAGCGGGAACAAAATCAGCAGAGGACCGGCTGTGACCTGTCTGAAACGAACGTTTGATATCCTGAGGGTACGCGTGTCTTTAGTCGCTCTGTGTTTTAGACTGTGGTCACTATTGCAGCATCTGAGAACTATTACAAAACCTCTGGAAACCAGAGTACTATAGATCAAACGGGCTTCTGCTGTCCCGTCTTCTGCCGCAGAAGAAGATGACCTTGCCACGGACTTACATGAAGACAAAAACAACAGGAATGAAGCCCCGAGGAGCGTCTCACCTGCCAGTGGCACCACTGCAACAGGCAGCAATGAATATTATTTTTTTGGCTACCTCAGCAAAGAAATCATTAACTGGAACGGGAGATCCTTTCAGGTCATACGTGATGGGATCACGTGCAGCAGCCGTTCTTGCGGGCCAGCAGCCGCTCCCGACGTGTATACGAAGTTTTAGTCTTCAGGATATCAGCCTCTAGACCCCGTGAGCTTCGTGTGCTCATTTTTGTGGTTCATTCCCCATCCTCTCGTTTGAGGGTCTGGTGAACGCGGCTGCCACCTGCATTAAGTCACTTCATGGGATTGTGAATCTCATCTTCAAAAGAACAGCAATAAAGGATAAGCTTTCAGACTGCAGAGCTGAGGCTCGACCGTACTGAGAGCAGCCAAGGAGCACAATGAGGAGATATTTTTAACATCATTTCTGCATCCGCTGTAGTATGTGATGTGACAGGATCTCCAGTCACTAGTATTGTTTCACTGGCCAGTATGAAAATCCAGCTTTCTTTTGCCTCATGTTATATACAGTGTTCCTTGGACTTACTAGAAAAGGGAAAATTACCATAGTGGAGGCAAGTACTTTTTTTTTTTTTTTGAGGTCTCTAGAGGTGGCTGTTCTCATTTTC
Organism: Dromas ardeola; assembly: GCA_013398915.1. Lineage (NCBI taxonomy): Eukaryota > Metazoa > Chordata > Aves > Charadriiformes > Dromadidae > Dromas > Dromas ardeola. Next base: position 204,976 of record VYZM01020055.1, read on the forward strand.
TGAACTCTCCATTATTTTCTTTGCTCTGGCTTTTCCTGCATTCTTAGCAGCCTCCTGGCTTGTGCTGCGAGCTTAAATTAGCGCAAAGAGGGATAGCATTGCCCGCACAACGTTCCCCGTCCCGGCTTCCCTCCCCTCATCAGCCCCACAACATTTCAAACCAGAGGTTATTAACTACAGCACTTTTGGGCCCGGATTCGTGTGACAAATTGCAGAAGTTCCTGTTCCACATGCTGTCCCCTCAGCTCGGCTGAGCAGCGGCAGTGAGGGTTCCCCCCGGCCCACCTGCGCCAGCCCCTGCTCATCATTCCCTGCACCTGGGAGCGTGTTCGGGGCAAGGACAAAAGGTTTCTCGACCATGGGGTGGGCGCTGCGCCTTCTGGTTTCTCTCAGCAATAACTGCAGGCGTTGCCGCTGCTCTTCTGTCATGAGTTACTGTGCAAAGGGTGGCACCTACGAGATGCCTGAAGGTGGGTAGCCCATGGGGGTTGGAGCGCGTGTAATGAGGAACAGCCTCCGTGGGGCTGTAAAGGAGCTTCTTGCTGCTCGTACTGGGTGGCAGAGGGATCCGGACCCCACGGAGCCTCCTTCACTTCTACGCTGCCGCCTGTGGGGCAGCTGCTGGGGACCCTTCACGGGGACCTGGCCAGGTCTGCAGCCCCAGCAACAACTCCCGGGGCAGTCTGCGATGTGTCAGCTTGTGGGGAGATGAGTGTTGCCTACGCGGCTTTGAATTTTGCGTTTGGTAATGGGGGTTCTTTAATTGCCCTGTGGTGCATTTTGGTATCTCATCTCTCTTGAAGTCAGAAGCATTCAGGCTCCAATGCTTTTTTGCATTGGAGCAAATTCAACTGGCGTAACCCAGCACCTGTGGGACTGGGTTGCAGGGAATCCACCCCCTCTTGCACAGGTGTGCAATAGCAATGGCTTATTATTTCCTCCAACCCCCACCCCTCTCCCATCACTAAAGGAACACCAAAACTCTTTCTGCTGGGTGCGTGCCAGCAATGCGCCTGCCTGGTGTGGGCAGGTGCTCGGGACAGCCCTCACTGGGGAGCAGTGAGCCCAGCGGCCGTTGCAAGGGGGGGGGACACGCAATGAGCCTGGCGACCGTCTGTCCATCCCCTCTCTTAGCGAGAGACGGACGGCTGCAACGCTCCAGCGCTTGAGGAGATCTTGGCAGACGGGCCACCTCCCGTCCTTGCCTTGTGCCCCACTGCAGTAGCGGGGTGTAGGGCTGCAGATCCAACTGGAAAATGCTGAGCAGGATGGGGCGTCGCCATGGTATTTATTACCATAGCCAGTGGCGTGAGGGGTTTCATTGCAACAGGCGTATAGCGCATAAAGAGGATCAGCAAATAAATACAAATATTTTTCACCTAGAAGATTGCATTTTTGCTCCTTTCATTCTAATTCGCCACAGCCTCAGTGTTGGCATGCGGAAGCTAGGGGGAATAACCTCTGCTCTTCTTGAAAGACAGAATGAGTAAAAACCTGCGAGAGGTCCAAAGGCAGCATTAGAGTAACTGAACTCCTAACATGTCTGTCAGAAGCAGATAGGAAGACACTTGTGCACAGCCATATCTGCAAAATACATGTGCTCAAGCCTGGTCTTTTGTTTTTTTTTTCTTTTCCTCTTCCTTTTCCATTCCTGTTCCCCCTCCCTCATCAAGTTCAAGCCCTCATGTAGCACAGCCATGTTCAAATTTCAGCTGTCCCATGGCACAGGTGTAGGTTTAAAACAAGCCAAACTTTTAAGTTAACAACACTCCTGGAGGCAGGAGTGCATGAGCAACCTCCAAGAGTTTGCTTTTGAAACAACTTTAGTTATCCTACAGCATTTCCTTTATTTTTGTTGGGTTTTTTTTAAGCTTTGTTCACTTGTAGAGTTTTCCTTGAACATGTTTCTGTTCGTGCGGATGAGGAATGAGGCAAAGGTACGGCTTTGCTGTTAACGCCTGCCTGGGGGGACGCGTAGCCCCTGCGAACGTCACTGCAGTTCGTACGTGCAAATCTGAGGGGGACGTGCTTTACTACGGTTGTTTGCTCCACATCCCCGTTCTTCTAGCTGAAATACACAACTCTGGGAGAAAGAAACTGTGCTGGAATATCTATTACATGTGTGGATCTTCTGTAACAGGAGGTCTATGGCCTCTTCTTCATCAGGGGTTATACCACCGGGGGGAAACGAGCGCAGAACTAAGCCTGGGAGCTACTGTGGGCGCAGCAGTAGGACCAAGGCAGCTGAATGAGAAACGGTTCCCTGCAAGCAGCGGCTTACAGTGAAGGGAAACGCAGATGACTTTCAAACCTCTCTGGCAATCTTTTTTGGCGAGTTTTATGGTTAAGCAGAAGGTATTTTAGAAGAACTAATGATAACAGGAAAATTTATTGGACATTCTCAGCTGTGGTGTGAGGGTAGGAAAGAGAGCAAAGATAATCCGTATGTAGCCGCAAGTCAAAATAAAGTGTTTGGTTTGGTTTTCCTTTAAAATGATAACACTGCACATGCAGCCGTATTGAACCTGGCCATTGGAGGTGCGGAGGCAGAAATATAAACTAAAACAGTTCAGCTGAAAGCAAAATTGAAAAAAAGCACCCTTTAGGAAAGTGTGCTGAAACTGTGCATGAAATTACAGTTCTGGCAACAAGAATTGTAAATAGCTCTGTAAAACGGGGGTGGGCACGTCTCACTTGTGAGCAGCAAATAAAGCAGCTGTAGTCAGGCGTGCTGAGAAGCTGCAGGCTGGTAGCTCTGACCTCAGTGGTAGACCAGGTGTCAGGAGAAGGGTCTAACGTTGTGGAAGAAGCACATAACGTAGCCAAAGGACAGCCTTAGATACCTCTCCCAGCAGGTTGAGTCTTTTGTCCTGGAAAATCAGCTATGGAGGAAACCTAGCTGGGTCTCGGGAAAGCTTCTGAGGAAAGCCATGGAGAACAGCGTGAGAGGGGAAGTGCAGTCTGCAAACCCACCACGGGGGCAGACAGCAGGGAGGGAGCAGGAGGAGCTAAATGAAAGCACGATACCCGTGCAAGAGCAAATGGGACTGACTGCCCAGGAGGCTCCTTAGGCTGGGGGTTATCAAGGGCTGAAGCCCTCTGAGTTACCAGCTGCCCGGCAGCTGCTGTGGTTTCCTTAGTGGAGTGTGGCTGTCTTCTGGAAGGAGCTGCAAGATACTTTGCCCTGCCTGAGTTGTCTCTACCAGTCTCGTAGGGTACCCTGGTGTTACTGCCAGCAGCTTTAAAGTTTTAAAGATTTAGCTTAGAAATTTTTTAAAGGTCTTAATGTCATTTTTCTTAGAACAGAAGTTTCCTCAACCAGCATTAAGTAACAAGCAGTTCATAGCTGCCAGGTACTGCAAAAGCAGTACACTATTGTATTTTTGAACAATTGTCATGGTTTTTCAACCCTTGTCAGTGCTCATACTAAGCCTGCAGTTGGTTTTGGTGCTGGTGGTTATTGGCATAACCATTCAAGGCAAGCACGATGTCTTCAAGAGACTGAAGACCCTTTGTAGGTCTCATGTTTTTAACAAGCGATGTTCGGCAGGACTCGACCAGATTGAGGAACTTCGGGAATAAGTAACCTGAGCGAAGTTTGCTGAAGTCTGGGCAGAAAGCACCCAGAGCTCGCTTGGTCACACATCCCTGGGGACCTTCTGGGATATCGCTCTCTGGAGTGCCGGTGGCTCAAAACCTGCCTGGGGCTTGAGGGGGTTAAAACCACTTAGTTTCCCCAAACCCTTACATTCGTTGCCAGGCTGGGAGGGGGTGCAGTCAGAGGCTCCTGTGCTGAAGTCGCAAGGCCCTTGAGTCGCAACGCCCTGTAGAAGGTTTTCTTCATGGTTCTGTCTCCTCTGTGTGTTGGTGTTTCATGGCATGATTCGCAATGGGTCTGTGGCAACTGGCTGGTAAAGCAGAGCCCCGGGCGGGCTGCGTGCTGATGCTGCTGCATGGTGTTTTAGCGTGGGGCCCACAGTAGGGCCATATGCGGAGCGGGTACTGAAGGGGAGTTAATTAGCTCCCCACGCTACAGCTTTGCGGACACTGGAGGCCCCGGCAGGCAGCAGTGGGACTAGGCAAGTGCTGGGCTCGCTCGTTAGGTAGCCTGGTCCTGGGCAGATGTTTGCCAAGACAGGACCTAGGCCATGCCCATACTGTGTTCGCAGCACCATCATGAGAACTGAACCCGATGAAGGGGTGGCCTTGGGGCAGGATGCCAAGAGGTGGGGGAAGGTGGGTGAGAGATCACTGAAGAGCCTGGAGCAGAGATGTGACCAAATGAATGTTATTAGCCTGTAATTTCAACATAAACTACCACTTCAGCACAAAACTACCACCAGAAGAGTAAAGAGACCCATAACTATAAATTTACAGTAACATCATTTAAAGAACTGTCTCATAAATGCTTATTTTTATCTCTGCAATTTGGATTACTATAAGGTAATCCTCCCACATGCCTGAGCCCTTAAAACAACCTTAACCCTTCCAGCAGCAGTCTGAAAAAAAAATATCAACTGGATCTTCTCTTTTTCCCTATGACTTGCCTTTTAAATTCATTTACCAACAGTGTAGAGGTTTCTGGTCTTCTAACTGCGTTTCCAGTTATTCTATTTTTTGATACCTAATTTTGGAAACTCAAATGCACTAGTGCAGGGATGGAAGTCCTCTGGTCCATAAAAATTAATTAATTTTGTCAAGAAAGATCAGCTCTAGAGGGAGTGCTAATACAGTTTAAACTTCACAGGTCATAACCAGAGTTATGTTTCTGTATTATTTCTTCAGTAACCTTTAATTTTTCAATGCTTGGCTGATGCACCTGCCGGCAATGATTCACCTCAGCTCCCCAGCCACATGTAAAGTTTTTCTTAAACCCTTATAGATAGTGAGGCACTTCTTACTTCTATTACCTCTAGTCTGACCATCGCTGGGCAAGGCGTATGCCACAGGTAGCCCATTTCTTTTTACCCGTTTCTGAAAGGAGCTGGTACGCAGGTAGCTATGGTTATTTACACTTAGACCAAACTGGCCCTGGATATGATGCAAGGTGGTGCAGCCTACCTGGTGGTCAAAACTTGCCTGTTAAATCCTGATCTTAGCTTAACTTGCTCTCATCCAGACCTTTGTGACTCCCAGTGTAAGGAATGAGGAGTTTTTTGAGCATCTGTAAGCGTGTTTGATTCCACTAACGCTGCCACATAGTTTCCGTCCTGTCATTATCTGTGTTGGGTACTGAGCACACGTGCCTGTTTCCTCCTGGAGCAGTAGTTTCCAAGGCCAGCGATGCTGACACGTGGCTGGAGAACTTACATTGCTAAAGCTTGTGGGAGCTGCCCTGAATGGAGCAGCGCCGAGTCTGCCTTAAAATCAGACCTTGGCACTCTTCAGCTCCGTCTCCTGCGCAGTGTCTAAAGTATCTGAGTCAGACCCGTTAGATATTTTCTTTTCTTCCCCTCCTGGGAAATGGTGGCATCCCTGAAAGCCTCTCAAGCTTGGAGCTGCCAGTGCTTGCCCCCTAGGCTGGGGATGCCTGAGCTGAGTTGGTCCAGCAGGATGCTCCGGCGTAGGTGACTCACGCCATGGGATGCTGGGACTCCTCTCATTCTCAGCTGCTCTGGCAGGACCTGGGCTTGACATGATCGCATTTGCTGACAGTAGAAATCTCAAATAAAATAGTTGTCTTCATCTTTTCTTCCTTTTACACGCAACTAATGGAGGAGCCGCTCCACAAGCAGCTATTTGTGAAACTGCTGAAACCAGTGCATGTAACACCCCTGTGCATCTGCGCCTGCAGGGGATCGGCAGAGATGCCCACCAGAGAGGGTGGGTCTCAGCAGCCCCTTAATACAAGAAATGAGCTACTGTAATGCAGATTTCCCCTCATTCCTCAAAGGTGTTACAGCCTCAGCGTTCTTCACAGGCTTTGCGGGGAGCAGTATTTCAGCTGTCCCTGCTGGATTAAAATATACGCCTTGACTAACAAGTGGCTGTGCGCCGAGAGAGTTATTTTTGCAAAGCAATAACGGGCAGCGCTGCTCGGGAAGGGGAAGGGGGAACTGTAAAGCTTAGGCAGGAGCAGCTCAGGCAGACCAGGCATTGCAATCTCCTCGCTCTTCACAGCTCCTTGAGGAAAATCGTGCCAGCGCGCCCGAGGAAAGCAAGCCCCCACTCAGCGAGTGTGAGCTGCAACCCGCTCAAGGGTCAGCAGTGACGGAGGGTAAATTAAGCGGGTGCACAAGAGAACGGAGAGGCACTGTGTTATTGCTACGACTAATAACAAAATTGCCGCAGGTTTTCATAGTTAAGCTGTTTTTCTTCTGACCTGTGGTGAGCTGGTTATTCCAACTAAGCTGCTTTTAGCTCTCAGATGTGAAAGAGATACGCGAGCAAAGCCTCGCGTGCCCTCTAATCAATGCAGCATTAAAGAAAGAGCCACTTAGCATAATCTTACCATCCCCAGTAATAACGATGTCTGGGAGGGATTTGTTAGCCAAAGAGGGGGCTAGGGGAGGAGGCATGTGTGTGCCACAGACTTGATTACTTCAGCTTAGTGGCAGCCGTTAAAGCCATGTATTGCGCTACGCTATGCTTGCTAGTCACTTAGGCAGCTTTTCAGAATGTGCAGCTCAGTTTCAGAGCCATCATCTTTGTTTTGGTCACTGCAAATTTGTGACTTTTAGGGTCTATCAGCAGTAGTGTCACCACTCCACATCCCGCCCCCACCCCCCCCCAGTCTAGAAGTGCCTCCCCTTTGGTTCAAAATGGCCACTGCCTTTGGCAACTTCTATCTTTGTCAACTGTTTCCTAGGTCCCTCAACTAGCTTTTCCCTAGTGTTTGGTGGTCTCCATCTCCTCCTCCCTCACCTTTGTTTTTTTTCGGTAAGTGGGGGTCCAGTCTCCTGCAGGCCTCTGCAAACTCTCACCCCTCTAGGACCATCACTGAGGACTCGCATGGAGGATGCACTTCTGGCTACCACATAATTTCAATTACATCAGGTGCCACGTGATAACGAAGAGTCAATTCTCAGGTCATGCTGAGAAACATGTCTCCAAGCTGAAGGTGTAACTGAATACATACATGTAACATGCTTCAGGCACAGGCAGAGCTCTTAAGAGAACTGTGTCTTTGACCACGCGTGCCCCATGCCTTGCCTCATGCCGCGCTACTGGTGCTTCTATAAGCAGGACAGCTCAGAAACTTTGTGAGTTTCTGAGTTTGTGAGTGGGCTTGTTCTTGAAATAGATGTTTCAAAGTAGCAGGAAAAAGAACCCTTGGAAAGACTGAGTGTGAAGGAAATCCATTTACTTCCTATATGATAAATATTTAAACTATAAGAAAAATTGTGCAAGCATGCGTCGTATTTCTGACTGTGGACCAAGATAGCAAGAGTCTGAAGGGAAGCATCATTTTACTTGCATACTACTCTCAGTGACCATTCCCAAAAGCGTAACATGCTGAAGTCTCACCTTAGCTGATCTACGAAAGGTGTATTTGCTTTGTAAACTCACACCATCAGGGAATGCATGTTCCATGCGGTGCACTAGAGGGATAAAAGTGACCCTTCTGCATTGCACCCATCCTGCAGGCTTCCAGTGCGTAGTGGTGTTTCTTCATGGCAGTGAAACACTTATTTTTCTTACACCAAACCGTAGCTTTCTAAGACACAGTTCTCAAGCCAACAGTCAGTTTCAGCTTTATTTATTTTTAGAAACAGAAACGGTTACAAAATTATGAAAGATGTATAAAGCACTGAAAAAAAAATACAAAACAATTTTAGTTTAGAAATAAGCATACTGTAGATGACCGTGAAGGTCATCTTCATATTAGAGTAGGAAATTTTGCATGCATACAGATTGGAATCTAATCACTTAGCAGCCCCTTGTTTCACGTAATAACAGTAATCGATAAGACCGAAGAACAGACTCATGACTTTTCACTCCAGTGCTAATTCCACTTAATTACAAAGTTTGAGTTAAGTCTGAGGAAGTTCTTGCCCTTAGCTCAGTTCTAATCCAAAATGGAGGCCAATCTCAGATGCTTTTAGTAAAGTCAGAGGCTGAGCACAATATACTTCTTTGCGGCTGAGAGGATCCCTGCAATCATTGTAAGTTAATCAGGAGGGCCATGGCTCTGGCCAGGCAGCATTCAAGGTTAATTTTATTTTGAAAAGTCCATGGTATCTCCTAGAAATGACTTCCACAGGAAATCACTGCATTCTCACGGTGGAAAAAAACCCTTTCCCTAAACACAAAGGGCTGGAGATTCTGCTTTGAAACAGCAAGTGATGGGCTTAGTCTCCGGAGGGGTATAGAGCTGAAGCCTCTGCCCTTATTTCTTCAGGAACAAATGAAGGGGAAAAAGAAGGCTGCCACAGTTCTGAGCAGCAGAGGCACCAGAAGCGCAGGCGCTAAGCTGAAGCCTCTCTCAGGGACTGAATTTCTTATTGAAGGGATGAGCTCAGTCAGACTTGGCTGAAGCTGCAGGAATGACCTCCAAACAGGCCGAAATGGCCGGTGGGGGAGCACAGAACAAGTTTTGATAAGAGTCCTCCTGCCTTTGGATGCGGGAAGCTGCTCTCGGAAGAATCCTTCTCTAGGACTGGTGGCCTTTTGCCAGGCCTAGGGAGAATGTCTAACTTTACAAAGACTAAGGGTCTTCTGGCTCCTTTTCAATATCAGCTTAAGAAAGAACAGCTTATGCCAGACGTGAGTAGGGTCTCCCCTTCCCTCAGAAAAATAAGCACGTGCTGAAGCACTCCGGCAGCCCCGACGCTTGGAGGCAGGACCTTCCCAGCTCTGGGCAACACCGTCTTTTAGCAAAGATGCTGCTATAATAGTTCTGGCTGTGAGGAAAGGACACGGAGCTCTGCCTAATTTGGTGCCACTCTATTGGACCTTTCTGCTGTGGTTTTGTTTTTGGGTTTTTTTTTTTAAAGGTCTTAAAATGCTACTCCTAGGGTGTCTTTAATATTGCAGGAGCTGATTGCCTGGACACCAGAGAATGAAGCTGAACAGGTTTACCATTCAGCCAGACCTGGGTGATCTCCTTTCACAACAGAGAAATACAAGAGGTTGACTGAACAGTTCCCTTGAAGGTGGGATTCGCCCCATAATACAGGTAATATTATATGCGTTAGCTCTAACACAAGGCAGAGAGCACTTAAAGGCCAAGGAGCTGTAAGATCATATCTGATTAAAGAGAAAAGCTGTTTCTTAAGAAAAGACCTGCTTCCCTACACCCTCTTTTTAAAGAAACAAACACAATTCCTAAGACTACCAAAAACAGGGTGTTGTTTTAAAGGAAAAATTTTAAATGAAGAAATTAAAGAGGAAAAGCAGACTTTGCTACAGTAGGTAGCTTAAGGCTGAACTACTGCTGTCACTGAGAATAGCAAAAAATGTTCTAACTTGTATCAGAAAGCAATCAAGAAGAACTGATGAGCATCCTGCCCTTCATGGAGTAATGTAAGTGCAGGGCACAGCCCTGTGTGCCCCTGGACAGAAGCTGAGGGAGACTGGGCTTTCTGAATTGTGCAAGGTAGGAAAAAATTCTTTCTCCAGTATGTCAAAATAGGCAGTAAGACATTGGAAAAAACAAGTACAATATCTTCAACATATATAAAATACCTATTCCGCGATGCATGCTTCCAAAGTACATAGAGTCACAGAGATGCTGTTTTATAAAAATAACATAATTCAAAATGCTTCATAATTTCTCCCCACCCCCCAGCCACAGCCCATCAGTGTTTCTGGTTCAACTCCTGCATTCACAATCCAGAATTGATTACATGAGCTTTTGGTTTTAACACATTAACCGAATACTTGGGTCTGGCGCATCCTTCTGCAGGTAGGATATCCAGTGTAGAAAAGCCATCAACCTGTCTTAAAAATCATCGTGCTGCGTCATTCCTAATTCACAGCATACGTTTGCTCCCATTCGATTCCAACGTGAGAGTAGCAGTACAGGAACCCAAGAACAGTCAGTGTCGCCCATGGCCAGCCTATAAATAGAAAGACAGACAATCCTAGTCATAATAATTAATGACTGCTTCGAGTAGAAATACTTTTGGGATGACCAACTTATGATGCTTCTAATTAATTTTATTAGCAATTCAGTCTCATAAGTAAGTAGAGCCAACCCACTAAATTTGAAAGGGGAAATCTGGATTGTTTGAGCTTCTGGGATGCCTGACCCGCTGCAGCCCCAGCCTTTTCCATTTTCAGGATCAGGTTTATTCCCGCTCTGCACCTCCAAACAATGCTTGCCGAATTAAAGAGGCCTGCTTCAATCCTCTCCTTTGTGGCGGGCTTGTCTATTGAGCAGATCCCCGAATGAACCCTGACGCTTTCAGCTGGCCATGGCGCTCTCTAGGCACAAAGGGATGCACAGCCGCAGTGCAGGTTATTAAACATCGGAACAAATCCAGTTGCCTGTTCTGCCAAAAGAGTCTGGGGAAACCTCTGATATAGGGCTAGTCTGGATACCCTGCAGCTGGGTGTAAAACTGATGTACGTCTACAGCCCTGTAAAAAGCTAATGGGGGTCAGAACGCCATTGTGCCCCTGCAGAACAGACAGCCACATTTACCTGATGTGTTCCTGTTAGATTGGTTTTTTCTTATTAACTAAAAAGACTAACTCCTCTTATATATAAAACTTTTGCTGGGGAAACTACATGTTTCGTCATTATTTCAAATTCTTTTTAGTGAAAGTCACCATCTTTTCACTTGAACTTTTTACAGCTAAAGCAGTAAGGAGGAGGTCACAAGCCAAAAGGTCTATTGCTCTCCAGTGGAACTGTAGATCACATGAAAAATCCTTATCTGTAGACTTCTGAATCAGATAAATGATTTTGCTTTTCTTGATACCTTTCCTGGCACCTCCATTCTCCTTCTTCATCCTCCTCCTCCCCTTAGAATTTACAAAATTTAGAGTTTATAGTCTGAAGGCCCCAACATCAGGCCCCCATGTTCTTCAGTGTGTTTTGTCTGTGGGAAGAGGGCAGGGAGGAAGGTGTTTGAGGGTTTTTTTGGTGGCTTTTTTGTTGCCATTGTTAACATAAGAATTTTGGTTATGTGTAGTTTGTCTGCACATCGTCCTCAAACCACCAGCGGCTGCTTCGGAAAGAAGGGCTTCGGTGCTCCCTCTTGGGGAAAACTCTAGTCTGAAGGAATCCGCTGGCAGAAATGAGATTCCCCATTGGCCTGGAGAAGGGATGGAGAGAAGATGTAACCTCTCCACAACATGATGCTCCAGGAAGGACTCTTTCTGAAGGTATGCTTACGAGGTATTTTGCAGGCTGGCTTTGTCCAGGCATCAAGCTGATGCCAGTCTGGAGATTGTTTAATTGTGATAATGTCCAGTTGAGCCTTAACGGCCTGCCCTAAGCAGGGCTCGCTGCCTTGGGCTCAGTCCTGCACTTCTGGGGACCGCATGTGCTGGGACCCTTCCTCTGTGCTCCGGGAGCCCAGGCAGTGTAACAATTCACCCTGGAACAGCTTCAGAAAAAGTCATTTTTTCCCCCGCGAACAGCTGTGTGTTTGATTCACGAATCTCTAATTGTTCTGGCCTTGCTTTGCGGTGAAATACAGTCTTGTAACCTGAATGATTTTCATGGAGACATTTACAAATATTAATCACTTGTCCTCACAGCACCCTAAGGCAAAATTGTACTTTTTGTGTAATTATTTGTTTCACAAATCAAAATTGCTGAGGTATTGCCAAAGGAATTTGTAACAATAAAATAGTCCCTTTTCTTCTTCAGTGAAATTAGGCTACTGTAGATTGGGTTTCACCTTCAATAGCAAGCTAAAGCCCAGCTGTGCTTTGTCTCTGATAAAATTGCGCATGAAAGTATGTCAATAAATGTAATAAAAAAATAACTCTTCTGGCAGCAGTATTGTGGTGGCTGCTTTATACAGACAGAGCCAGAAAGTTAAAAGAAGGACTGAGTCTAGAATGGCCTTCTTTTTTTTCTTCTTTTAATGGGCACTTTTGGAAATCTTGCTAGATACGTATTTTGCATTTCTAAATACTTTACAGCTCTGGCACACAGAAAGCGTGCCAACAGCAGTCTTTAGTCTGACTTGCTTGTTATCCCCAGCTAATGTATAAGACACCTTGTCAGAATACATAGGTATGCACTGGAAATCTTCCCTAGGTGCCTCAGATTTATACGATTCCTCCATAGTGCCTATGACCTGGGTTCATGGGACTCTTCTGCCGCTATGATCAGGCTTGCGGTAATCCTCCTGGGACGCAGGGAGTCTCTCCTGCACACTAACAGGTACCAGGGGTTGCATTTGGCAGATTACCTCCTCCTCATCTAATTAAGATGAAAAGGAAGGGGGAAGACAAAGTGACCCACTATGGATGAGGGAAAAGGGGATTTTTTTTTTTAATTTAATCTTGCTACAGCTATTCTAGGAGGAGCTGCACAGATCCCAAAGCATTTCTTGCGGCATGGGCAAGAGGTAGCCAGCTCTGAGCGGGGGTGAGCGAGAAGGCACCTCTGCCCTGCTGGCCCTTTCCCGCCACACAGGAACCATATGCACGGCTGCTTGGTCTCCAGAAGGTGATGCTGTAGGGAAGGACACATCAAGCAACGCTAATCCAGCAAGGACGCAATTTCAAATTCTGCCTAGCATGTAAACGACCTCTGTATCATCCTTGTGCGTGACTTCTATAATCAAACAGCAGCATTGCTCTCTTGCAGGGTGACTTCACAGGAGCCTTTCTCCTTGCTTAGTTTCTCCTTGTAAACCCGAACAACCAAACGGTACTCATGGTCTCAGATCCGCAGTTCCACGGCAATCACTCTTTTTGCCCTGGGCCAGCAGTGTAAGTTATGTTCTTCCCTCAGGCTTTTTGCTGACTGTCATTCTGCTTCTACCCTCAAACACAATTCAAGGTGGCTCCCCAGCTTTACCACATCACCCTAAATTACTTCATCCTCACCTACACTGTATCGTTCTCCAAACTCTCCTTGGAAGCATGCACGCCTGCATTCTAGATCAGTATCTCTCTACAAAATCATATACATATAATGTACTCTTGAAAACAACATTGCTGGGGTCAAATCAAGTACTAAGCTATTAGTAAATGAGTTAAGTTTGCCTATTCAAAAACATGTCACATACCACCTTAAATCTTAACATTTCTTGACTGTCTTCAATAATTTGATTTTAGGCTTGAAGGCTAAGTTTCATGAGACAACTCAGATTTTCATAATCCTTTTTTGTGGAAAGATGACTTAGTATTCATTAACATATGCTATTTTTAAATCCAAGAACAAATTCATATGCTATCTGCAAATCCAGCTATATTTGTGAGCTTTACCTGCACAAATTTCTTTTAAAAAAACAGGACTTCCCTTTTAACAAAGGAACGCTGGCTGAGAAACATTAATGGAATCACGACTAAATTCTCTGCTTATACAGGTATGCTGCTCCACAAAAATCAAACACAGACTCCTTTGTGAAGAGGACTGTGAGGTCCTCTGTGAAGCGGTTACCTCTGTGGCGAGGTTAACAGCAGCGCTTTATCCATCTATCACACAGCCTCTTCCCAAAGAAGGGAACGCCCAGTATCAATACAGGCTGTGTGGAGAACGGCTTTAGAGCGGCCCTGAGGAGAAGGACTTGGGGGTGTTGGTGGATGAAAAGCTGGACATGAGACAGCAATGTGCGCTCGCAGCCCAGAAAGCCAACCGCATCCTGGTCTGCATCTGAAGAAGAGTGGCCAGCAGGTCCAGGGAGGTGATTCTGCCCCTCTGCTCCGCTCTGGTGAGACCCCACCTGGAGTGCTGCCTCCAGCTCTGGAGTCCTCAGCACAGGAAAGACATGGACCTGTTGGAGTGAGTTTGTAGGAGGGCCACAAAAATGATCTGAGGGCTGGAGCACCTCTCCTGTGAGGACAGGCTGAGAGAGTTGGGGTTGTTCATCCTGGAGAAGAGGAGGCTCCGGGGAGACCTTATAGCAGCCTTTTTAGAACTTAAGAGCGACTTATAAGAAAGATGGGGACAGACTTTTTAGCAGGGCCTGTTGCGATAGGACAAGGGGTAATGGTTTTAAACTAAAAGAGGGTAGATTCAGAGTAGATAGAAGGAAGACATTTTTTACAATGAGGGTGGTGAAACACTTGGAACAGGTTGCCCAGAGATGCCCCATCCTTGAAGGCATTCAAGGTCAGGTTGGATGGGGTTCTGAGCAACCTGATCTAGTTGAAGATGTCCCTACTTGCCCGGGGGGAGGCAGTGTGTGTGGACTAGATGACCTTTAAAGGTCCTTTCTAACCCAAACTATTCTATGATTCTAACTGCAACAGGAACAGCTTTTGGAGTTACTGCTTCCTTTAAACTTTCTATCCCCTCTTCAGGAACACTTCTGGATACTTTGCAAACATCTAGCAAAGGTCATGTTTCTGGCATGCTCTGGATTTTGAAGGGATTGGAGTAAAACTAAGCTTTCAACTTAAATGTAATAGCCTGGATCACATCTCTCAAAAGACCGGTTATGTCCTCATTACCTCAGTTCAAACCATCTGAACCAACATTTAATCACGTATCCATAAGGAAGCTCTTTCAAATTTCCTAATCACCTACATTAATGAAAAAGCATCACAACAGCAATGTCTCAGGCATACCCAGGTTTCACATCATCATGAAAACACTAGGAAACAGCTCTTTGTTCCCTCCAAGCTCTGAGATGTAAGAGAAAGGGACTGTAGTTGCAGTTTGCATTTTCCAAAACTGCCTTAGTAGCTTTGGGACCTTTATGATATTTTCAGATGTGACTTGGCCGCAAAGTCCTCAGAAGTCTTCAAGTACAGAGTAGTTATTAAATCAATAGAAGTCAGAAAAAGTCATCTCTTTGAAAAGCTTGACTTCAGGAGCGTACATCTTACTCTGACTTTGATTTGGAAGTACCTAAGTTGCTGTAAGACTTAGCACTCAGGAAAATTTATCCTTAAACAAAAGTTCACATGTGACAAGGCACTGAAGCAACTCCCCTGTAAAGTGGAATTAAGGAGACACAACTGTGGGGAGGAGGAACAGGCACTGATTTATCAAGCAGAAAAAAAGCCAAAGCAAACCAGTATTTGAGGCCAAGACCTTTCTTACCTACAATTACTAACATCCTTACAAGATCAGTAAAGTGCTAAGGAAAATTCACAGGAAAAATAACACATTCAAAACTAAAGATCAGTTGAAAGAAACCTATTATCTAGCCCAACATTTGAAGCAGAGGATAAACTCTGGATTTTTTTAAATTTTAATTTTAATTTCAGGTCTGTTCATCACTTCCAGGTAGACCCCTGCTGACCATTATAGCAGGGCATGCCCAACAGCATGTATTACTGCGCAGTCTGATACCCAATTACTCTTTATGTATTTGGAAAAGGAAACCCTATATATTTTCAGCTGTGTTAGCATTCAGCATGCACATGTGGGACTGGGTAACTTCAAAGCACGTTAGAGGTGATACAACTGGTTTATACAAAATTGCTCCGTGCGTCATGCATCAAGTTTTCCAGCTGCTCCGTACACACAGCCCTGACAGACGCAGCCCTACTTAATGCTGTCTCTGGGTAGCACTGCATTCTGCAGTATGTGCTGTATTTGTACAGCTGAACAGAAACTAACATTTATTTTACTATCTTTTCACAGATACTGTTCTTCTTCCAACAGATCAAACTCAGTGTTTCAATGAAGGGAGAAATGGAAGGGACTTCTCTCTTTCTCCTGGAGTTCATTCCTCTTTCCCGGCACCCGCCCGCCCCTTCTTCAGTTTCTAATCAAATTCTGTCACGGCTTCAGATTGCTGGACTCACCCTTAGCAAGCTCTGGAGTGGTTTATTAGTGGCTGGCAGCTTTGCCCTGAGCACTTCTGTATTACAGCTCATCCTAAGAACCAAATTCAGAGATGGGAAGACGCAAGCAGAGCTGGTAGGAAGCTGGGAAAAAATCTCATATATGTTGAACTATATCCTCTCTGCGATAAAGTAAACTTACTGCAGTATCATGTAGGGCCAAAAAGCAGAGAATAATAATCATGTAAAATATTAAATGAAGGCATGTAATTTCCCTTTTGCGTGGCTGCAGCATAATTATTTGCTATACCGTAGGTACAGCAACATATTAGGTTGACAGAAAATTTATTAATGTATCCAAATCACCCAGCTGTACCCCATCCCAATCCATTTGCCCCATCTCCGCTGATCTCTGTATGCTCTGCTTGAGCTGACCAGATTTGGCAGCGATCTAAACCTGATTCAGAGATTTCTTCCCCAGTTTATCCCCCCATTGCTCTGCAAGCTCTGTACCACCTAGAGAATTTGACTAGAAGTGCAGTTTTTCACTAGTCTGTATTTTCTTGAACAGTGCTATCAAAGGACTTTTTTCTGTGTGCATCAAGTGCTGCACAAAAAGCTTTGGTCAGGGAAACAGTCTTCTCATTATTTAAATTCTTCCAAATCTCTTGATGCTGGTCATCAAATTTTTTTCTATTTCTTTTTTTTTTTTTTTTAATAATCCGTATTTGAGGATAGGCCTTTAAAAATGTAAGTGTGAGCATCACTCGCTGTAGCTGCTCCTCTTAAAATCCAGCAGAATATTTAATACTTGAAATCTTAGCCTAAAGGCTCATTAAGGGTCCCAGTTTCTGGGTTTAAAATGTAAAATGAAGAGTCTACTCATTTGTGTTATTCAAATGCTTAAATTCAACTGTGGTGCTTTTCTAAACTAGTGGCTAACTTAGGCATTACTGTCTGAGAACAGCCTGTATCCTTGTGTAGGAGCTTTTACTAATAAGTATTTTATTTTTGCATCCTTCCAGTTCGGCTTCTGATACGTAAACTTCTGCCGCTAACAAACAGGCCTGGAAAAAGGAGCTGATGCAGAGAATTTCCCTTCCATTTTACTGGCTTCTTGGCTGTTGTGTGGGAGCACTCAAAACAGGGATATCAAATCACCTCTAGCGGTTCATTCAGGGATGACTGCAAGGATGGTAAGGCAAGATGCCATACATAGAGGATAATGAATTCAGTTGCAAAAGAATACATAGGGCAAGCAAAGCCCAAACTGAGGGATGACAGGTTTGTTTATGCTGTTACTTTCGGCCTCCACATTGCACACATTGCGAAGGATAAGCAATAAATTCTGCCAGCAAACGCACAGTCCTCGAAGTCCCAGCTGGGCATCTCCATCCTCCCACCCCATGTAAAGCGGCACACAGATTCACATGTTCAAGATGCCACCTCATCCTGTTATTAGTCCCCAGCAAACAGCTCCCATATCTTTCCCCTCCATCCACTGCGCAGCCTGGGAGCAGAGCAGCAGAGTGTCTCAGCCAAGGGGAACTGGCCCGGGAGACTCCAGGCTGACCTTACTTATTGCTGTAGAATTCCAGGTGTTGAAGATACTTAAGCTTCAAGTGTGGGTAAGGTCCAAATGTGCAGAAAAAGTATTACTGTACAATAGGAAGATTCCTATTGTAGGAAAATAGGAATATTTCAAAGGAAAACCAGGGAAATGCTGTAAGGGTAACTCAAAAGCTGTCCCACACAGCATATGGAAACAAGACTGAAAAGGACAAAATCCCTAGCTGGCAGGTCTAGACCTGAACCTCAGCCAGGTACACTGGCAGTAACCACAAAAGCTCCCTCTTTGGTAGACATGAAGTAGTTTCTAGCTAAAGACATTAACAAATGTATAACATAGCAGTCCACTTAACATGAATTTTAAATTATACCATCCTGGAGAATGCTTACATCTGTGGCTTTCGAGGAGTCCTTATCACTGCTGAGAAAAACTGAAAATGGATAGATAACAGCTCTAGGTGAACCTGCTCTGGCAGGGGGGGTTGGACTAGATGATCTCCAGAGGTCCCTTCCAACCCCTACCATTCTGTGATTCTGTGATCTGCAATGCAGGATGAGCAAAACTCACCCGTATCAGCATTACTGAGAGCAGAACGCAGTAGCCAGTGTTTTCATAATGCAAACAGGTTTTATTTAGCAGATAAAGGTCACAAAAGTTGTGGATTTTCTGTGTTCTTACTGTGACTGGACCCACGCTTTACCATAACTAAAATCCTTTTACGTTTATGCTTGACGGCACTGAAGAAAGCTGCGTGCTGACAAGGACTTTCTTAACAACACGAAATCAATTCAGCCTATGTCAGGACTAAGGATGCCAAACGTACATTTTCCTATTAATTAGATAAGCTGCAAATAAACAATTTCATAGGTAGAGCTGAAAAGATAGGCCTATCCTATAGCTTTTATAAAGCGCTCCTCAACACAATCCAGTGATGATGCCAAAACTAGTGGCATTGCGTTAAGTATGTACGTGAAAGAAAAAAATAACCTGCCGTGTTATTTACAAATGCTGGTAAATGGTCCGTGGATGCAGGTATCCATACAGGATATCCCTACCTGCATGCATTTGCCGTTTTGTCTTTGGAGCCAGAACCTAATTTAATGCTACCTAACCATGACACTAGCAGCTCTCCAGATGCTGTACAATGTAGATCAGAAGCATTATTTTTGCTGTACGCATCACATGATGTCAGCAGGCTGATGCTTCACTCTGTGTTTCTTGGCGGTTTTTTTGCAGTATTATCTGACCATAATTCTACCTTAAGTGTTTTTACTTCTAAACATCGTATAAAGCACAAAGGAATCATAGGAGTTACGCCTTGTGCTTCATGTTTTAAAATAAAGCTTTTCCAGCAGAGCTAGTCAGTGGAAAAAAGCCTGAGATTTTAGGCAGTGGTCCTGGTCTCATGTGTGTCAAGTTGACTCTGGAGTAATTCAACTAAAATCAAAAGAACCATATTCATGCTACTGCTGAATTTGAATTAACAGTAAGGAAGACCGCTTAAAACTGCCTGGCAGACTCTTTCTGCCACAACTGCTAATAGGAAAGGAAAAGAAAAGAAAACAAACAGCTTTAGTTTTCAGATTAAGAAGGGGTGAATCTGTAAATCAGAAGCGACCTTCCTTCTCCTCCCAGGTCTTTAGTTGAGAGCTACACACAGCTAAGGTGAAATCAAAGCCCACAAATTATGAAATATCAATGTTTGTTCTTTTATTTTTAGAATAGAGACAAAAGCTTTCGAAAGCATTATTGTAAATAAAGATGCATCTTCACCTGGAAGCAAGGCAAAAGAGCTACTTCTTCAGAGCATTGTGCAAAGAAAACATTTTAGAGTAATATATCTGGCTTGGCACGCATAAGCACAGCACTATGCTTATCCTTAAATGTCTACTCAGGTATTCCCAGCACAACCTCCCCTTAAATACGGTGTGAACAATTATGGAAAGATAACACTTGCAAAGATTTTAGGGCATTTTCCGCTTCTAATTATTTGCTGAGAGCATTATAGACGCCAATCAAAGCACCAGAGCCACCAGCCTCCTTTCGTTATGGTTGCAAGATGAAACAGGAGAATAAAGAGCTAACTCCCCAGAAGAACATCAACCTCCCAAAGGCTGAGCTGGGAACGTGCTGCTGCTGCCTGGCAGGATCCTGAGGTGAGTCTCTTAGTGATGCAGAGAGATACCCGTATTATATACAGAAAGACATGCTGAGCAGAAGGGTGAATTAACTTTCCCTCTACTAGAGCCTGAATTTCAGGGAAGATTTCTGTATCAATCTAATTGGGATTCTTGGATTTAGGTTTGTATGTCAGCCTTTTTGCATACAACAAAAACTCCTCCCGTAGCCCTTTAGTGCTTGGGATCTCTTGAGAAATCAAGGCTATATACTCTCAAAAGCAGAGGATTTTAACCAGGGATTCAGACAGGTATCATCAATCACCAGCAAGCAAACGTTTGGGTTAAAAGGTGAAGTATTATAATTTATTTCCCCAACCTAATTTCTGGCTAAGGCACCCTGGAATGGCCATGAATATAAGATGCTCAAATGACCATAAAATAATTAATTTTTAAATGTGAAGAATTATTTAAGGATGAATTATGCACAGTCCCTTTCCTACCTGCAACACACCTTTTAATCTACAATTTTTCCTTGTCATCCTCCACCTACGTTCCCAGACCGTTGCAGCAATGCTATGGTGCTGCCCTGTCCCTTCACAGCGTTAAGAATAAGAAAAAAAGCAGACAGCGTGACAAATTTAACAAACCAGCTACGCTAGCGATAAACAAACTGCAACTTCTCATCACAGAGCTCTCGTACCTGAAATGCTCCGTGTAATGAAAATTATATTACCTGTTAGAGCTTAATGCAGTAAGAGAAGGGCTGAGAGCACATCGGTAATTTACAGGAACACTGCACTTGGGATAATTGCCGTATCAGTGTAAAGCTGTGACTACAAGCGAGGCCACTGAACCGAGTTCTCACTTAACAGAAATCCAAACATCTTGAGGGAAGGAAGTGCATAGATAAGGTAACCGGGCAATCTTGCAATCGCTTACTGAGCCGTAGCAATCGATTGAGGGCTAAGGCACTTTTAATGCTGCTGGTCTCAGGTTATATGAAGGTACTCCCCTTCCACTTGTGTCTTGTTTTCACAGCGTCACCAAAGGGCTGGTGTGGAGTTAAGGCAGGCAGCCCTGGAAGGACAGTGGTGCCTGAAGGCGGCCATCAGCCAACAGAAAACGTTGACAACAAACAATCCCCATCACACATATCACAGCATATCACACGAAATGCAACTGTTGCATGCAAGTTACCTGCAGGAAAAGGACCATACGGGGTTGACCTTGGTTGAACAGTTTTTCACTTCTCACCTGCGCAAGCTAACCTGATGCTGCTGCAGCCCACAGAGTTGCAGCAACTAAACACAAAAATTATCAGTAAAACAGTTCAATTACAGATTGCTTGTGGGTAAGAGTCTGTGTTAGTCCATGATCAAGACCGTTTGAAACAAAGAAAAATATAACTTAAAATTACTTGAAAGATAGCAGTATTTAATTGACTTCAAGGTCAAAATTAGACAATTTACTTGTATAGTCTCAGAAAATGCATTCTGGATTTTAAGTGTAGATGTAGTGAGTTTGGGGAGGAAATACCTTTTTCCCTGCGTTCTGTGTGAATCGGAAGTGTGCTCTCTGCGAGACAGAGCCCAGAGAGTACCTGGAAACACAGGTCCTCCTCTGTGAGCTGTGTAAGCGTGGAGCTCATCTGAAGCAAAAGCGAGCAAACTGTTTATCACTGATGTCGGAAAACACAGATTAGAAATACCCAGGCAGCTACATCAACATGCAAAATCTGCCAGCACTGCCAAGTACAGGGAGTTCGTTTCCCGAGCCTTGCTCTGCTTTCCTGGGATCTGGTCCCAGGTCAGTAAGCAGCCACCCGAGGGGAGGAAGTGTCATCAGCACAAATCTGAGCAAGTTACCTACCCGTGTGGTAACCCAGAGCAAAATGAATCTGTCAGCCCAAGCCCCTTCACCTGTACACTGAGGGTAACAGCACTTCTTTGCCTTGTAGCTGGCCCAGAGCAAGGCACGTGGAAAGATTTACATGTTGTTATAATAGCCTAGCTGCGCTCCTTGCTTTCCTGCTTTAAGAAAGCTTCCTGAACAGGTGCTGAATGGGATCACTCACAATGTTCCTTTCAGGTAAGATGACTTCAGTAGAGCAAAGCATATACAGGAACAATCCTGCAACTGCAAAAATATTTTCTAAAAAAAATCCTTTTTTTTTTTTTTAGTATCTTTAGTAGAAGAAAAATACCCCTCACAACCACCATCTCCTTTACATCCTTTACATTTACATCAAACTACAACCAAGTAAAACAGCATTACTATGCCTTGCCAGAAAGTTAGTGCCTATATTTAAATTGTCTTACTTAACAAAGTGCAGCTTAGTGCAGTGAGATGCAATCTTTCCATGTGCTTTCGTGGCCCACTACAATCAGCAAGGAGCATGATCTGATGCATGGCTGTTATACCCCCTGTCCCACCAGAGCTCTGCTATTCAATTAAATAAAAGCAGTGCTGCAAACCTTTAACACGACTGCTGATTGCGCTAACGTACACATCTTGCTCAAAACCAACGCACACATAAAGCTCTCTGGAGGAAACAAGTGACTCATTTATATACATCAACTCCGTAATATTCAACTAGTTTCTTGTCTCCTTGTCCAGGTGTGCAATGAAGTGACACTTCAGTGATTCACAGCCTTGATCGTGATTGCTGTTGATGTAAGGCAGGAACAGATTAGCTGAAGTCAACTGTAGAACCCTGGACTAAGCAACAAAGTGTGAGCCCCAGGGGCAGAGAGGGGTGGATTTGCCCTCCCCAGAAGATGGCTGGGCCCTACCTGGATGTCAGGGACACGAAGGCAACAGCAGGCTCTCATTGCCCTGACCAGACTTAGCAGGGCCCCCACATTGCCCCCGTGTTTATAAAAGTATATTGTTTATGCATCTACTGTATGCACACTGTGACTTCCCAGCCCCACCTTGGCCCTGCCTCATCACCACCACCTTGCCCAGCCCTGGCTGGCCCCTTGGCCGACCCTGGTTGACTCCACCGGGGTGTCTCTGCCCCTTGCTGAGGCATGTTGGCGAGCGCAGGGTCCTGCCGGCATTGCTGCCTCCCTGCTCCCCCTTCCTGGTGGAGCAGCCTCAACGGCAGAGACCAGGCTTTAGCCTCAGCTACCGTGGGATTTCTCTTAGTGCTAATTTCACATCTCATGGGAGAGAAATACAATGAGAACTGGCTACAAAGCAGTCATTTCCATTTGTAAATGGGATAGCACAAAGGAAGAAATGAGGACAAATTTCCATATGTACAGTGCCTGCTAAACAATCATCTCCGCAAACCTCTCCAAAGCGTGCGCGGTGCATGCTGTCTTTCTTCACGGGGTCAGCCGCACAACTAGAATAATTAATTAATCCAGGCACCATCACATCAGATCAGAGGATCAGAGCTGCATCTGATTTGTATTATTTGAGATCACAGTTCATGCGCAATGGTGGGACCGCACAGATTAGTCAGATTAAATATAATTTGGG
Source organism: Dromas ardeola (assembly GCA_013398915.1). Taxonomy (NCBI): domain Eukaryota; kingdom Metazoa; phylum Chordata; class Aves; order Charadriiformes; family Dromadidae; genus Dromas; species Dromas ardeola. The sequence continues at coordinate 227,964 of VYZM01020055.1, forward strand.
GCTAATTAACGAATGCCACATCTCAAGCAGGCCCAGGCCACGTTCAAACATCTTTGTTTACAATCACTACACGTCAAAACACCACTTTCTCATATCCCCATTTTGAAACTAAAACACCAAGGTGGAGAAGTAACCCGCCAGAAGAAGAGAACACGGTGGCTACAGAGGACTGGCCGGGCTCGGGCAAAGCCAATGTTGAAGCAGGATGGAGCGCTGGGCTTGCAGAGCAGCTCAAAGCCTGGCCACGTGGGCACGCAAGCCCAGGGATGGAGCGTGCCCTGCGAAGAGCAAGACATGGGGAACAGCTCTACAGGTGATAGATCAAAGGTCCTCTTTGTCTGTTAGCATCATTCCCCATGTCACGATTATGGTGAATAAATGATCCAATGGTAATTGGGCTATGCAGCTAATGTTTTCAGCATGGCTGAAGAAATGTGAAAATGGTTTATTTTAAAACCTGAGGTGAACAAATATCTTATTAGATCTGATGCACTTCAATGGGTGTGTTAAGATGGGAGAAGGAAAGCTAGCTATGGAAAACAAGCTACCAAGAAAGGTAGCCGTGATTTTGTAGGGGATGCAGTAAAAAAGTTCATGGGCTTAACTGGACTGTGAGTGGCTTCATTTTAGTTAGGATTGCCAAAGCTAAAGTTGGCAACCCTTGGTATGTTGGTGAAAATGTATTGCCAAATGAAGATATCAAGGTGTCCATCATTTCCACTGATTAGCTGGAGAAGATCCAAAAGATTGCCATTTTTGAGGCGAGAGATGGGGAAGATGGGGATGGCTCTCCCTGCTGAAATACACTATTTTTCTTCTGAAGGCAGTATTCCTCCTGATCTTGACAAGGAGTTTAATGCCAATTTCTTTGGCAATAATTAGGATACCTAATAGAGAGGACAGAGCGTTCATTTTCTCCCCTTCCACTTTGTTTTCCATTGGATCTTCTACTAGATCTACATGAATTATTACTAAAAATCAATTCCTCATTCTGAGCTACAGATTCTGGATGAAATGGAAGAGCTGCTCAAAAATTTATGCATGGTGACTTAATGCAGCTGATTTTTGCCCAGGAAAATGGAGAATGAGATAACAGTATCCATTTATTTTATTGGATATTAACTCTACTTGGAAATCTTGAAGGCACAATCTGGTTGTCCATATATCGCCTTACTCATTTATTTCAACAAATCTTTTGAATGGATACTCGCACACCAAGTATAGATTTTGAAAGTCTTTCTTTTTGGATCAAATTTTCTGACACAAATGTCAGCATCCTTCATGTCTGCACACACTGTATTCATCATATGTGCCAAGGCTGCTCAGATGACCCTCCATTTCCCCTTTGAAGAATTATTTTGCATTGGCATTTGTCTCAGTGTTCACTTTACTGCAGAACTGCAAGATAACTATGGATAAAAGACCTTCCTCTGTCCTTTAGCGTTTCAGTGAGTACTGGACACAAGAGAAGAGCTCAGCTGCAGTCAAAGTTTGTCGTAACAAAGAAGCCTGATTAAACAAGAGAAATGTACCATTTGGTAGAACCCTTCAGCCATTCATAAAAGGAAAAGTCAAACATAATACTTCATGTTTTGATCAGAAACTCTGCTTAAGTCTTTGACTTGCATCCTCGATGACCTTTAAATTGCATTTGGATACATTTCAATTACCAAGGCAGGAAAATTACCCTGGCAGATGGACCAAGGTCATTATCAATTTACTAACATCTCTACCTTCCCTTTTGCTGAAGCCCTTGTATCCTCTATGGCTTTAGAATAATAAATTATTTTTTATTCTTCAAAGAGTGATGTAGCTTAATTTGTTTTAAATCCTAACCCAAACTGCAACAGATGTTATAATTGTTGGGTGAAATTGTCGGGAGAGGCTGTGGCACATCTCCATTTTGATTTGCTATTGGAGGCCTCAAAACAGAATAAATAAAAGTATGGAGAAGGATAGAGCAGAAGGGTGACTCAAATGCATTGGCATCACTCTAGACAAAGACTCTGAAAAAAAAAAGATCAAGGGGTTAAAGTGATCAAGTGAATCTCCAGTAAGAAGGAAGAAATGTCAGAGGTAGACTGAGAACTGAACTAGGGAAAGAGGGACAGAGAAAAGATGGGAAGCAAGAGTCAAACTCACAGATTTGAACAAATTAAATTTTCACTAAGAAAGAAGCCATAAGAGGATCCTCAACTCACCAATACTGATCTAACAGTCCAGTTAGAAAACGGGCAAAGAATGGGCACTACACACTACATTAGACAACAAATGGTCTTGATCAAATATGTTATGAGAGAGTATGAGAGAACACATTCAAGTACTCTTATTCAACAATACTTATTTTTTAGAAAAGGAGACAGGAAAAAAGATTTGATAGCAGTATTTTATTTTTTTTTCCAAATCTTAGGTGGTTATTCTTAGTCTTAGAAGTAAAAGCAAACGAAGCTCGTATGTCAACGTAAGCTTCCCCCACTGCTCATGAGTGTGCCTCAGCAGGGACACTAGCTAGCTCCACTTGCCTTGTGCCTTTGGTGCGTACGTGCATCCCGTACGTGCGGAACAGTTAACTGAAGGTCATTTGGCACCCCCAAAAGATGCCCCCTGCAATGATATATTTGTAAATTGCGGCTGCTACTAACTAGAGTGGCCTTTACCTGGTAAAAATGGGTCCAGTCTTTTGAGCCTTCTTTCAGAGCTTGTTATGCCAATTTTGTTTCAAATTAAAGACTTAAGTTAGTCTATGGTGAAGAGCTGTAGGCTTGGTACAGGTTGACCAGCAACTTAAATTATAGCTGTGATCTTACTAATGCAGAAAAATTTTATTGTCTTGCCTATCGGAGATGTAAGTGGACTTAATCTTGTATCTCAATCATGCTTAACAGAACACTAAACACAAGTGCTGTCAGTAGCCAACTTCTTTAATGAAGGCAGCAGTACATAAAGCTGAACTGAATTATTCATGAAATTACTCCTGCAGAACTCACACGACGGTAGAAACACTCTGTAAAAAGTGTTGAGTAAATGTTAACAATTTCTGAAAAAATAGCCACTATCTTTGATTAATGGAGATCTAGTGAGATTATACATTAATTTTGAACCATCTATAATTTGCCATGGAAGTAATTTGTGTCATCTTTCAAACCCAGTACAAATTTGGCAATGTACTACATGTAATACAGGGTCTCGATGTAATTAACTTCAGTAACTAAAATGCTCGTAAAGTGTCTGTCCTCAGCTAAGCACGGCACTGCCACGGTGTCAAGTTTCAAGAGAACTGATGGGTCAGCACTTACTACTGTAACGGAAGTACAGGAAGGTTACTGTAGGCAGACCTTTACAGTTGTTTTATATAGTACTGTGCCTGCACTGAAATGAAATTATAGATATTTAACGTAACACCACAGACAGTGTGAAGATACAGAAAGTGCAAAGCGTAAGGCAAGACAAAAAGGAAATCAACCAATCCTTATTTTTTCACAATCACGCGGAATATTCAGCATTTTAAGATGCGACATCTAGGTATGTGGTAGGGTTTCTTGTTTGTTTTTTTACTTTGTTAGTGGCCATGCTCGTAGTAGCGCCTGCACACCATGTTACAGCAGCAATATCTATTGCATTTGCTGGGGTCCAATATAAGGACCAGATTCCCAAAGGGAAACATGCTTCGCCCCAGGAAGCTTTTGCTGGAGGCTCGCACTGGAGCTGCCCCCAGTGCTGGGCTCAGCTCTCTGTCTCCGTTGGAAACCGCTCCATGGCTCAGTCAGAGAGCCACTACATAAAACCCCCAGGATTTTCTGTATCCCTGTGGCTTGCACACTCCCCTGTAGCACAGTGGAAGAGAGAGGTGCCCTCCCTGCTCCACAGACTACATTTTGTTTCTATCCAGTAACGGTTTGAAGCAAATCTGACTTTTCCAGTATGGCCCAACTGGCAGAAACTGATGCAAACACATCCTACAGATGCTTCCAGCTTGTCTTTAGCGTTCCCTAGAAGGCATCAAAAGCCCAGGCCATGCAGAGGACATCTCACTACTCCACTTTACCTGGGGAGCGGGCAGTAAAGATGAGGGCAGATTTTCAGAGGAAGAAATAAACCCACAAATAAAGACAAAGGCATCATAAAGGACTCCTAACCTATGCATGACAGATACATACACTAAGACAGACAATCCTGGAGGAAAAAAGGGGGGACAGGACAGAAAGAGACATTTCCTCCAGACTGCGAAAGCAGGTAAATGCTGACTCTCTCCCCTAGTTTCTCCTGCCCTCATCTCACAACCTTTCATCAGCAATAATGCTACTTAAAAAAGAAGCCCGAGATAAAGCTTGTGTATTCAACTGTAACGCAGGAGGCCAGCTTCACCGAGAGACAGATCAGCAATGCTTATTGCAGTGTAAAGACACCTTCATGTCAGTGAGTGATCATGACTTTTTAAACCAGGAATTGACCTTTCTAAACTTGTCATGGGTCAAGCAAATTGAGACATGCCTAATTCATGGCAACCCCTTCTATATACAATACAGTGGATTTTTCATGCACTGCTATCACTAAAGACGGTACTGTCAGCTCAAGAAGCACAGAAAGCAATGCACTGAAAGGATCTTCTAACACTACCGTGTTTCTGCTTCATGATCACTTCTGGCTCTTCCTTCTGTGCTACTGATCTCCAGTCACAAACCCCAAAGGACTTGGTGTCTAAGCAGGGCTGAGAAAAAGCACACCACAGGGGGGAATGAATGCTGATCTACTGCCGACTGACAGCAGGCATGAGAGACAAGATCTATTCCCAGTTCTGTTACTGACTTGCTAGTTACAGACAGCTAGACAGAAATCCCTTTGTGGTTCTTCCCTCTTAGAAAAGCGGTCCTCCAAAGAAATCTCAGACTAACTCCAGACATTATTTAGGAAGTCATTAGTCCTTGAGAAGTTTGGCATCCCTCAGGCCTAACTTCTCCTAAATGCGGTGGACCAGTGACTCTCACATTAGAGCTAGCCTCTGTCCCTTACACCAAGAGGGAGCCATTAGTAATTTTCCTCCAGGAAGCACAGTTCATTATATGCTGCTGTCAAGTCTAAAATAGCTTTTGGCTCCTTTAGATTTTTCTTTTGTTTTGTTTTGCAGCATGACACAGAATAAAAGGCAATGTGCACTGAACTGTTTATATGATAAAAGGCACGACTGCCACTACACAAGTTGATGCAGCTCAATAGCTGAAAACAGCCGCTTCCTGCGGAGAATTGATGTGACAAAACTTGGACTCATTTCTGGAGTCAGGCAATAGATCTTCAGCCCAGTATAGAGCAGCAAGTGTATTGAATGCAGGCTGCATAAAATTCAGTATGCAGCTTACCCCAAATTAGCTTTTTGTGAGATGGCCTCACCGCTTGGAGAACATTTCTTAAGAACAACACCTTGACTGTGTTTTCTAAGGCTATGAAAGCGTATGTGAAAGAAACAAGGCCGACTGCAGTAAACGTAAGTTTAAAGTATCTGGGATAAGCTCCTACTAAAATTTTCACATGACATAATAAGGATCAGATTTAAATACTGTAGTCTTTGTAGAAAATGGGTTTACCTGAGAAAAGAAGATCCAGACATTTAAATATGGTACTGACACAATCAGTGGTGATTTTGCCACCAACCATAAAGGACACAGGACTGGGTTGCCAAGGCGCGATGCTCCTTGTTGTATGGCGATGACCACTCCCAGCAACTCAGGTAGAATTTAGAAGCACTCACTAATTTGGGGGACTTGGCTTGAAAGTAGCTGAAATATTGATGCCTACCTCTCCCTGGAAATATACCATTTGCTTGTGATTGTTACTGGGGGACTTCACATCTATGAATACATGATAGGACCTTCTCTCATTACCACTGCCCCCCAACCCCCAAACTATCCCCCCCATCTGAGAAAAAAAGTGCATTAAATATTTTAATAAACAGCAACACTTCAATATTAAAATGATGTATCTCTCCAGTAAAATAGTTCGAGTAGAGGACAGGAAAATAAACAGAACTTTTTATATACTTCAGTGAAAAAAAGCAGACACAATTTTGCACAGACAGATTAAAATACAAAATAAAATTGTTTAACAAGTAAGTGCCCAACTCCTGTAAAGTGTTGCATCTCCTACTCTTAATTTCATGAAAAGCATTTAGAAAACAGAAAGTGACACTTGTGTCTGTTCTGAATCTGTAAATTTGACTCGAACAAACTCTGCTATAATTCCTCCATCTATCAACTTTTTCACTTCAGTATTTGGTTACCTTACAGCTACCAACTTAATTACCTGCATGACGCTTCTGTACATGGAAACTGTCCCACCTTTTCATCACCCCCACTGTTATTCTCTAAAACCTGTCAAGCGCTGCTATTTGCTTTCTCATACTGGGGGAAGGCTGCAGGGACTGAATACAAATACCAGAGGGTTGCCTGTATGTGAGTACCGTGGTGTGTAAAAGAAATCCCACCCAGGACTGATAAACACAGCAGGGCAAAGCAGAAGAAGGAAGTCCAAATACAGTAAGCTGTAAAAGGAACAAATTGTGGCAGGGATAGGCACAAATGCAGGTGGAACTGTCTATAGAGCAGACACCACAAGTGGAACAACTGTCTGCAAAGCAGGACCACATAGGGAAGCTGTCGTGTTGAAATCAATGAGAACAACTGGTGCAAAATAACAGCATCAGAGCAGGGAGAGCAGAAGGGCAAACGCTACTTTCCATATTGTGCAGACAGAAGTCTGCTATGCTGACTCAGAGCTGTGCAATAAATCCATATATGCTTGAGCCTTATGCTTATGACTGAACAATGCTTATAGGCCATGCATTTATGAACTTGCATATGGTATGCTCAAGCTCTGCAGAAATCCAACCTAGAACTAGATGAGTTTCCAAGCCAGATGCTACTTTTGGAGCTTTTTGCACCTACTTCCATATCAAGTCACAGACAAGTTTGCATCTGTCAAGATGCAGGCACAGCACAGACTTCTACCATGGGAAAATGGTATTCCCAAGAATGGACAACGCTCGTGTTTGTTTTTTTCTGCTATTTTCATTGTACTGTCACTGAGATAATGCCAGGCTCTCCCCTGGACAGTAACAGTCAGCTCATAGATACAAAGATTGGATTTTGTTCCCTCCCTCTCCTGCGTCAATGTACAGTTAATGTGTAAGTGAACTGTAGTTAACATACAAGTGAACTAACTTTCATCTGCCATTTTATGCTACGCCACTGAAGCCTCGGAAGATCTTTCTGCACCTATTCACACTCGCTCCATGTCTTTTTTACCATTAATACTCAGTATCATCAGCAAAGTTGACCAGGAAGCACAGGATGTGAGCAGGCAAGTAACACGTGTCTCCCAGACACCTAGCAAAAATTTCTTCTTCTCCAGAAGCAGAGAGAGAACAGGACAAAATCAGAGTCATGTTTCCTTTATAGCTCAGTTCAGCTCCTGGGGAAGCCCAGTGGCGCCTGTTCCAGGCTGCATCTCTGCCTAGACCAGAGCGCACGACCAGCAAGCACTAACAAGCAAAACAGAAGGATGCGAAGAAGACATAGAAGACACAGTACCAACGTTATGGCTCTGTCCCTCAGTCCTGACACAAACTGTTTCAGATCAGGCTCCAGACTGATTTACACTGGTGCTAACTCACCCAATAAGCAGTTACGTATCAAAAAAGAACAACTGTCGCCATTAACCTGAGCAGGACTTTCTGAATAAGAAGAGTGACTGGTCAATTCTCATAAGACAAAAGGCCAAATCCTGACAGACACTGTTGTTCCTCACCTCTGGGGCACGAACAGAAGACCTCCCCATGCTTCCCTTCCCCTTCTCCTCAGCTCTAACCAAACGCCAAATCTTGCCTCTGGCCTTGCAAAGAAAACTTCCAACCTGGTTGCATGTACTTCAGCCCCATGCCTGGAGATGCCTGAAGTGTTTTGGCTGAGTCTTTTCTTCTAGGAATTGGCCTGAGGGAAAGTAGAAATAAAAACTCAGTGCCCCACCCCCCAAAAAAAAGCAAATGAAGAATTAATGGTCTTGTAGTGAGAAATCTGAGGTCCTCCTAAGCCTATTTGTAATACATCAATTCAATTTCTTTCAGGATTAATATAATACAGAAACATTAATATTAGTCTTCAGTCTTCTAATTTCACTGCTAGAAAAAAGCAAAAGTGTGCAGTCTTATTTTAGCATGAGTAAGTGCTCAGGGTACAAATGTATAGAAATATTTAGGTAGATACTTATAGATACATAGTCTTTCACAGTTATTCTGCCTCTCAGTTCTTACTCGGTACCTGTTTTTAACTAGTATGTGGGAAAACTTTCAGCTCATCCCATTGGAGTAGATTTGAAAGCCACAGAGTCTCTAAAAGGCCTGTTAACTTTTTTCATATAGCAAAAGGGAAGGCTGTCTCAGGAGTCAGTGAGTAAGAAGTAATTAGAAGTATGCCTGACTTCTTGACTTTCCTGGCCATTTAGGCATCAGCTCACCTGTACATGGGATTTTGCCTTAGTGAGCACGTTTCAGGCATTTGAGGTGTTTTTGATTTGGAAAAAAATAACAGAAATAATTCTCCAAGAATCAAAACCTGCAGCCTCTTTGGAATTTTCTTTATAGCTTGTATCAGTCACTGATTAGGAAATGGCAGCGGACAAGATTGGCCAGCCTTGAAAAAAGCCACACACACACTATTGTGAACCCAGTTATCCCTTCATTGTGTATGCAAAACACAAACCTCAGCTAAAAACAACATAGCCCCACAGATTTACTTCTCCAATAAACTCTTGGAATTTCCATTAGGACATTCCCCCCCCCCCCCCCTCCCCCGGTTTTTCCTATCTTCTTTCCACTTTAAAAGATCTCTGGAGGTGGCAGGAGCAATCATCGTCAGACTCTCCTAAATGACCAGCTCCAGGCTTTCGAGGTTTTGCTGAACGCAGAAATACACCAACACAAACAAGCAGCCCCGGGAACCCAGACAGAACTAAAAGATGGCTCTTAGCAAAGGAAAAAGGGCTTTTCAGGAAATACCACAAAGTGTACAAAACAACCTCTACCCAACATTGATTCCCAAGACCTAACATTGCAATAATAATGTTAACAGTCAAAATGTTATATTATATTTTCTGTTCCTGAGAAAAAGAGGTCATTTCTGCTAGTTTTATGGATTCAGGTACGCGTTAGTTCAGCCCCCACCTTGGATGGACTGCGCAGCCTGGCACACGGCGTGCCAGCACAGAGCGAGGAAGAGGAGTTCTTCCAGTTCCACGTCAGGAGGATTTCTCCTCCATGTGAGTTTACATGGTAAGTCCAGATTGTTCATCAGCCACCCACAGCTGATAGTCACCTTTCCAAAATCCTCTTTAATACTTAATTCTGCATTTTATAATTTTAAGCCAAGTCTGTGCAGCAGGAGGCCATGTGTGAAGAAGATAAAACGGAAAGTTTTAACAAAAACCAGCCTCCTCGTGTCCATGAGAACTCTTAACCTGAAAGATTCGAAACAATAATGCCTGGCACTTAAATACAGCTCCCACATCAAAGTGCTTTACAGACCCCACGTATGCTGCAATAAAAGACTCGGGGAATATAAAATGCTCCTCTGTCAGGGTGACCGTGTCAGTAATTCCAGTTTAAATACGCCATGTCAGGAGACTTCCACCAGCTTCCCTGAGGACTTACTCCTGCAAAAATCTTTCAGACTGTAACAAATTGAGCAATTGTTGTGTGTAAAACTTAGCATCACACAGATTTAGACGGAGCATCCAAACGGACAATGAGCATGTATAATACATACATCCAGTGGCAGAAAGCAGCCAGAGACTCTTACTGAAATTTGCTTCCGTGGTAGATGCAAGGAATCTTAGAGAGAAAAAGAGGAGGTGGAGGCACAAGGTGTAATGCAGCAGAAGACCTCATTAGAGCAGTGGAAGGAGACACAAAGGAGAAGCAATTCAGTCTTAGGACTCGGGATGCCAATGGGGCAAAAACAGTGGAAATCTGCGTATAATGGTGTAAATGGTGTGGCACAGGACAGGGTTCGACTCAGGAGATGGGGGACAGCTGGCAAGAGGAAAGGTACGGTCTAACACTCAAAGTTATTTTTAATAGTTGCATCCATGATTGGGTGGAGATGAAGGAATGTATTTTAAATGAATTTTTACTGTGTAAATGACATTTCAAGGCATTTTGCTTTTAAAACAAACTTGTTTAAAACTTAATAAGAACCACTGACTTTCCTGAATATCTGATTTTTTTGTAATTTATTCAAATAATTTATAGAAGAAATATTGCCTTACTGAATCATGCTGTGAAGTTTAATAAGTTAAAAGGTGATGATTTTATATGAGTGTAGAAATGGAATAAATAAAAGCTGTAGCTGTGGACGTCAATTCCAGTTTTATAAATAATGCAGTTAATAATGCTGTGACAGAAGTATGTGAGTGAACTCCTACCCTATTTTAAGTACTTTTCTACCACAAATGCAAGTATTTTTCATTTTGAGCGTGAAAAAGAAGTTTTGCCCTAATTTTCAGTTATCATTTTCTTACGAGATATGCGGGAAGATTTTCTTTGAAGTAGATGAAAGTTAGAAACACAATGTGAATCTAACCCCAGCAGTCTTTATCTTCCTCTTCTCACCTACAAAAGAAAACTGGCAGAGAGTGTAAGAGCCCACTGCTGAAGGATTCAGTATGGACCAGACTTTCTGAAGGTCTTAGATATCCAAAGGTGCTGACAGGTTCTTCGCTGCTATTGAAAATCCCCCTAAACACCAAGTCTCCTACCTTCATTGCATTAACATTTGTTTGGGAAGAAAACCATGAATTTTTGTATTGACCATGAGAAATACATTTTTTTTTTTCTCCTTTTTTTTTAGGAAAATAACAAATGCAACAAATTAAGGTTGAAATTAATTCCCTCAATTTTCTTCCTCATCTACTGTAAGTGTAAGGTCAAGCAAGGGTGTAGAAACTCTCTGATTTTAATGAATTCACTTTGGACTGAAGTAGACTTACCGCTCTCCCTTTGTTTTCCTACTCTTGTTAAAACCCATGAAAACTTGATGACTTGATGACTATTAGACCTAGCAGTACTCTAGAAACATTTATGTTTCAAAGACATCTCTCTGAATTTCACACTCTTCATCCCAAGCAGAGCCCACTTACCACTCATTGCCAGTACCTGCCTTCGGGCCACCTCTACCTCGCCCCGTCCTCCTCCCTGCTGAGGTCTTCTTCCTGGCAGGGCTTCTGCGTCCCACCACCTCCCCACCTTTGCCCAGGCGATTGCCAGTCAAATAAACCAAGACTACAGCAGCCCTGTGCTGCCAAGATGTAGCATTTCCTATGACTTTCAAGGGGCTGCCTGAAAGCAGCCTTTTCTGCACCCTGCCTACACATACACCTGACGGGCCAAATCACTACTACTATGGCAATGCAGAGCAACGCTAAATCCATTGAAAAACCCAGCCTTTAGGGGTATAGCCATCCCTCCTTTTTTTTTTTAAAAAAAAAAGAGATCTCAGTGCTGTCCTTACTCTACTTTGTGCTAAGAAACTTCTCTATCAAACTGGTTCTGCCACAGACTGTAAACAGCGTAAAAACTCACAATCTACTGTCACTGTCTGCCACTCTTCAATTAAATCCATTCACGATAACTGGAAACACTACATTTTCTGCTAAATTTCCTTTAAAAAGAAATGCAACGAAACCACTGAAAACCAAAGTCAATATCTACGTATAGAGAAAGGCAACGTGGTTTTATTAATGCCATTGAATAGTGACTCAGTTGGATCACAGTATCAGGTTATGTTTAGGGAACAAGCATGAACCACACCACCATGCAGAAAGCTGCACAATTTAAATATGAGAGGAAGATCCGTGCAGCTTGTCAGCACCGAACAGCAGGTTTTGGTATTCTCCTACAGCATATTTGAAAGCAGTAAGTTGATTTCCTAATATAACAGTATTCATATTTGCAGAATTTTAAAATATTAGAAGCTTTTCATAGAATTAACCAGTACTTCTGAAACTTCTTTTTACAAAGCATAAGAACCAAAAATAAAAATATGAATTGCCTCCCCGTCCTTTCCATATTATGAAAAGCACTCAAATAAAGAATTTCCTAGATTTTTAATGCATCTTTTTCATTTCTGATTTCAAGAAAGAGTAACAAAGCTCTGAGTGTTGACACTAAGCAAAATCTTTCTTTACTTCACACAATCTGTTTTATGACTTTGCATGGGTGTAGTAATCTTTTTATATTCAGATCAGGAGCAATGTCCAAATATTGTCTTAACCTTGAAGCTATGAAAAATCAAAAAGCTCATGTCCTCTTTCCAGTGGTAAAAAGCATCCATTGTACTCCCACCATATAACAAGATGCTAAACAATAAAAACCACACCATTTTTAACATCTGGTCTCCGGTTATCACTACATTACAATTACAAGATGGTTTTAGCAGGTAGAAAAAGATGATCTCAAAATCCTGAAGATAAGCAAATTATCCTTTCACTGTACAGACCTCTGCTACAAGGAGACATTAACATTAAAATTATATAAGTAATAATGTAACAAAGGGGATTAGAAGATGGTTAAAATATAAACAATGTTCAGACTTCACAACATTTACCCAAGTGCTCATAATAATAATATTAGATGTTACAAAACTGCCTTTTTTGTGTGTGATTGCTCAAATTTTCTTAAAAAACAGCTGAAGATTTTTCATAAAATCATTTCAAAGAGAAGTTTTGTTTCAGTGAGGAGGTATAAAAAGGACAAAATACAATCTGTTCATCTATCTTCTAGGAGGTGATAGGTGGTATTTCTTAATTGAGTTATGGAAGAGAAGTGTACTATTTAGCTTATTTAAAACTCATAATTAGATTTTGATTAAACAGCCCAAAACTTGAAATGTAGCGCTCAGACACTTTTAAGAACACTGTTTTAATATATTTTTAATCAAACTTAGTAAAGACTATGTAAAGAATAATGAGTGGATCTCCACAATCAATGCTTATTGCCTATGTTTGCTTGACCAAATTCATATAATTTAATGTGGTTTCTGCATGAAACGCGTGAGACTAGCCTGTGAGAAAAGTTCATCTAGAAAGCTGAATCTCAGCATTTCATTTCCAAAAGCCCAAGTTCCTGTGTCAGACAGGAGGTCTGAAGCAAATCTGGAGAATCCTGTTTATAATAAATGGAGGCAACTGATAAATATTACTGCAACTACTCAATTGTGTGACTGCAATGTCAAACTTTATAGAATATACTGGTAGTTAAATTGCCTCACTGAACAGAAATTATGTGGATTTGAAAGGATTATAAAAGGATAAATTATCCCAGCTGTTCTCATTCTCTTAAGTCACTTTTATTAAAATATTTGCTGGAGGCAGTGTTGTCCTGATGCTTAATTTTCACAGACGCTTTACAGCCACGTATAGCAGCAGAGTTTTTATTAAGTGGTTATTGTTCATGTATGGCGGCAAATACAGACAATCAGTATTACAATTTTTTTCTCTTTTTCAGGTATCAAATCAAGGGCTTACTGGTCTTAAAGTTGATTTTAAAAAAATATATTATTGGTGACTAGGCATGCAACTCATTTCTGTCCTGTTTGAGGAGCAATGTCCTGTACTGATTGCTAGTTACTGCAATTTTAATCTTTTTATTACTTTAGTTCACCTTTTCAAACTGAGAGTTTCATTAACACCACTAGAAATGAACTACTGAGAAAAGGGCAGGAAAAGAAGCGAGAGAGGTGCTGATGCTCTGACCTTCAGCACTGGTGCACACAGAAGGAAGAAAGGGCAATACCTTGTGATGGTACATACACTCGCATTTCCTCCCTTACACCATTCTCTAGATAAAAATGAGTTCTGGATTTCTATTGGATAAACGAAAAAAGAAAAAAGAAGAAGCTGGATCAAGAACTTTTCTTTCTTTTTTCCTCTTAAGAGCTTGTGCAAAAGCTCATGACCACCAACCAGCTATTTTTGTAAGGAATAGGCTAGGGATGCTCTCCAATTCTTAAAGGAAAACTCTACCTGTTATTAATCAGGATTACCTGGAATGAGATCTCACCCCAAATAACAGCTGAAAGAACAAAAATGAGATGCTTTCTCATTAGCGGGGAAAGCCTCTGCCAGCTGAGTTTGAAACAGGCGAGCACGTGCCTGCACTGTTCCACCTCTCTGGTTGACAAACAGCTTTTCCATCTCCAAATCAGATGCAGCTAATTTGCCGTAACAACAAATTCATTCAAGTGTGTGCATGTGCGTGCGTCCACCTGCACGTGGAGATTTTCTTTTAAACCTGAACAGCTAGATACACCCTGTTATAACACAGCATTTAACTATGTTTACTGATTTTAAAAAGTGCCCAGCAATCCTGAAGAGTGAAACAGTCTTGCTTTTCCTTCTCTGATAAGGTAAGACACTATATTTTAAACTGAGAACCATAACAAAAATACATTGTGTATTCACTACTACATTAAAAAAATAAGACGCTCAAACACACAGCAGCAGGGTGAAGAGGCAGCGGGACAGACAGGATGAAAAAGACCCCTCCTTCTCAGTTTAGATCTTTTGTTATATTACCCACATTCATTACATATTCAAGGAGATTTTAATGGATGCCAGACCAAGAGAAATAACTTCAATTACTTTAATTAGTTTTCCTTCAAAACTACATATAAAAATGACAAATAGGAATGATGAAACTTATTTCCATATACTTGCCTCCTAGTCCTCAATGAGTGTGTTTTTTTCTCTCTCTCTCCGTTTTCTTTTTCCTTTTGGTTTTATTTTTTTATTAAATCTGCAGCACAGAACAGATTGTCCCAAAAAGAACTACCATTCTTCTATGTCACTGTCAGGGATAACGTGTTCTGGTAAAACCAACAGATTAATCAGTGAACTGGCAATTCATTCTCCAAACATGGCTCTTGTTCACATGCTGAAAAGTTAATGAATTAGTATATATACATTTACTAGGAAACACCTGCTTTTAATTGGGGAACTTCTTATGATCAAAAAACCCAAGATCAAATCAGGACGACAATGCTCAATGCTTTTTTTTTCCCAATGTTCTCCTCTCTCCAGCTCTGTATTTTCAATCTTTTCTGTGATAATTATACTAATCTTTTTCATGTATAAATACACCAAGTTTTGATTATAACTCAGAGAAAATGGATGTCATAATTAAATAAAAATACACCATGTGTTTGTTTTTTAAAAATGTTCTACTTCTGAATATCCTGCCCGGATGCTTGCAGGAGGGAACAGGTCAAGGAAGCTGTTCAACATCCTTTGCCGAGACATTTTAATGAGAAAGGCAGCAGTCAATACAATGCTGTCACCTTAACACACCCAAACTGCTCCTACAGTTTTCAGTGTGCTGCTTTCTGGTAAAGAGAAACTGCTCTTTGATGCCAGTTAGCACCACGGAGCTGATGAGTGTGCTGGTTCATCAAAGGGGCCTGGAGGGCACCTGAGGGCTGCAGCAGAGCCAGCAGACTCCCCCCTGAAATACTGGTGTGAGACATCACAGCTCCTCTGCTTTGGGTCTCGAGCCTGGCCAGCTTCTCAGCAGCTCCAAGTTCTTTGTTTCTTTAAAAGCCTGATGCCTTCATCAACATTTTGCTCTTCAGCAGGCACAGGTCTGGCTGCCGCTGTGTGACCCCGAGGCAGGCTGCAGCCAGCTGCGCTGCCAAATGCACTGATGGACACATGCTGCACATGGACTCTGCTTCATCTCCTGCTGCCAGCATGGACTTACTGACCAGGTCACTGCTTGTTTTCGGGCATTTTGAAGCCCCTGTTAAAACTGACTCTTTGCATTTAGAGGTAGGGAGAACAGCTGCCTCTAACTGAGAAGTGTTATGACTTCATTATTTTAATTAAATATTTGTATGCGGACAGCAACAAAAGAACACATCTGCCTGCCAGAAAATTAGCAAAGTGAGGCTAACAAGATGTAAGAATTAGAGAGAGTGCAGTGAGCTTGAGACCTGCTGAAATCCTTCTTCATCATATGATCATTTAATGCCTTGGACAGGTAAGAAATCAGCCAGCTACTTAAGTCAGAGCTGAAGGCACGCAGTAGAAACACTTACCAGCCATACACAGCACTGCAGAATATGAAGTAGTAAGAAACCAATTATAGACAGATATATTTATATTTCCCTATATGCCTGTAACTGGACCAATATCTAATCTTGTGTCTTCTACAGGGCTACTAGAAATTGGTACATTTTGCCACAGACTGAATATGACCAGCTGGTAAAACACCGAGTTGGTTGCCAATGGTTAAGGAAGCAAAGATTGCTGAAGAACTGCAGTTGGAGGAGGACTACGGGGGACTTGCTTTTTTTGCAGTCTACTGTCTCCATCCCAGACTTACAATTCTTTGTAATCCTGACCAAACTTCTCTCCTTTTGAAGAATCTGATGGTGAACTTGCAGGAATGTTCAAACTTAAAATGCACAAGTCTACACGTGCAGTAGGAGCCCACTGAAATGTCCCGGATTCAACACAAGGTATTTAGATTCTAGTAGCTGGGTGAGAACTTTTCTGGACCAAAATATACTGTCACACTGACTCTGCAACTTTAGACAGGGAGAGATAAATTTATACGAACGTTCTGTGTGTGGTTTCTCATTAAAAAACCTGATGAAACAGAACCTTTTACCATTTCCTACAGGAGGAAAAAAAAATATAATCCCTGCCCCAAAAATCTTGTTTTGAAATGCAAGCTAAGATTTTATTTTTCATTCAACTCTAAATGAAATTTAAACCTAAGGCAAACACATCTCCCTGGACCCTATATGACAGGTGAGGAAAACCAACTGCTTTTGACTGGTTTTATCCCATACTAAGACAGGAAATTCATTTTGGAGACTCAATACGTCCCTGAAACACGAAAACCATTTCCTGCCCTGCTCTGGTTTCCAAAAAAGACTTTGCTGAATTACGACGTGTCTAACACAGGATGCTGGCCAAAGATTGTCCATTTGAACTGAAAGAGTGCCCACTGCCTATCAGGAGGAGGAAAATTCAGCACTGTTACCTCCAGCCTTATGCTATCCTGAAAAGTCCAGGTAACTGCTACAAACCTGGCTGTCTGCATCCAGGCCAAAGCATTTGCTGTTGCTGTGAAGGTGGCTACAAGAAGCCAAGTAGTCAGTGCTTGCCAAAGCGCAGAGAATGAAGTAACTGTCCTATCTGATTGATCATGCAGCTCTTTCAAAGCTGTTCCTTACTCACTTCTCTTACATCGCAGCCCTAAGAGAGAAGCTTTCACAGTGCTTCCATCAAGGATATAAATAAACGTGACAAGCTTTTAGCAGCAACCTGTTAGCACTGTCCTTGCATTAGCAGACTATCACGAAGAAATGGCCTCAAGCTTTTAAAGATGAACTAAGAAGTGCCTCTTCAAAGAACTAAACTATTCAAATGCGAGAATTTAATTCCTGCTTAGTGACGTTCACAACACTGTGTGTTAAGCATGAATTGAAAACAGCCTTCAGTTTGCAGCTATGCCATTTCCACTCAGTCCCCCAGCAGAAGCTTGGGAGTGACGATTCCTCACAAAGGACTGAAAATCCTTTAAGTTCTTTTACATGGCTCTAGCAGCAAAAAAAAAAAGAATAATAATAAAAAGCTTTACAATAGGCGTAGAGTCTTGTATCTTTAATGGGTCTTTTATATTTACAGACCTTTAGACTCTAGCACCGTCTTTTCAGTCGGGATAAAACTTAGGAAAACTTGCTGCCACCAGCTGCAGTGCAGCGACAAAAGGCAATGCACTAACTCCCAGCTTTACTCTGTTTCCAGAAAGTGAGACAGCGTTGCTGCAGGGCTTGATGACTGCATAAGCAATCACCTACGGGTGCACTGAACTGAGCTCTGATGATCAGGTGGGTACCAGCACATTAGGGAACGGCTGATACAGTCCGTTATTCAACTACAGGCCCAGAGCTGCAATCCACAAGCGTGCAGGTGCCTGCGCGATCAATGTGCTCATCACCTGAAGCTTTTCTCATTCCTGTCTTGAAGACGCACTTTGATCACCTTAATAGAAGAGCTGACCTTAAGAGAAAACAAGAACAGAAACTGCTATGAAAGACAGCCACGGGCACACAAAAGCTTCCTATGAAGCAGCGTTACTCATAGCCAGCTGCTTATGATGAGCATCAGCACTCTCGTCGGCTCGTGAGTCAGCAGCACCTGCTCCCCATCACCTTCCTGCAGGATACCTAACACAGCAGCCCTCTTAAGCACCCAGCCTTTTGCGGTAGGACCTAGCCCGCAGGGTATGTACTGTTTGTCAGCCAGTATGCCCTGCTAAATATAACCATGCCTTATACTAGTGCCTATACATTTTGCATATGTGCAGTAGATGTTGAACTAGACACTCACTAGAGCACAATGTCTAAACAGAATCCAATTTGCGCAGAATTAGTAAAGAAAACTTTAGGAATTTTTAGTGTTTAAGGATTTGGTAGGTAATACTTTACTCTCTGTGTAGTCCTGAACCATTGTTTCAGTTTAAGCGCATCTCTGCAAACATGCGTACACAGAAACCACACATGACTCTACTATTCAACCCAAAAGTTTCCCTTATTTCGACTGTAAGACCATGCGGTGCTATTGTACCTGGTGTTCAGCTGAAGCAAATGGGAATAATTTAAGAATCCCATGTGGGATTCCCACACAAAAATATTCCATGCGCACATTACAGTTCTTCAGGAGTGCTCTATTCCATGTATCAGTCTGCAATTCCTATAGATGTGAAAAATCTTGACAGATAACGGGTTTACTGTACTTTCTGACTATCTCCAGTGGTAAGTAATTTACCATCCGTCCTGTAAAGTTGTGATAAGCCCAATGTCCTGTTGCTTATTAATTATCAGCTCAACAAGCCACTGAAGCAGGAAAGAAATGCACAGCAAGCTGCTTCCTGCCATCCTGCTTATTTGCTGTAACAAATGGTTGCAGAGTTTACAACACATCACATTGAGCGAACCTGGCAGGATTCCTGAATGCAGCATTGTTCAAAACATGTCCCTGCATCTCACTTAGGTATATTTGTTCTGGGACTGTGAAGTCTTCCTTCCTGCACCACAAGAAGCGGAATGGTCTAAGGAGGTCATTTTAGGTGACTGGAAGAAATCCTCCCATCCCTGTGCAGCCCTCCCAAAATTAATTCCCTGTCTATAGTGTACCAACAAAGCTAGGGCTGAACCCTCAACCTCAAACAAAAGTAACTTTGCCTTTTAATGTGAACTGCCTCTACTGGAGTGAAATAACTCCACTGGATATCGCTGTATTTCATAGCGGAGATACTGATCTTGAATTGTTTTAAACTGACCTCATATTTGCCTGTCTATTTTGGAGACCATAGTTTTCGGTGGAGTCCTGACATAACTGAAAACAGTGGAAATTTCTCTCATTCCCATCATTCAACCTTGTAATTTTAGGCACAGTAGCACAAACCAGGTATCTACCTACCTGACCTGTGGACGGAGTCGGATATTGTGTATCCAGTTTGACCTAGACTCTACCTGCAGAGTCTAGGTATAAATTCGAGCTCAAATAAGTACTGCCCTCTTAGCTATATTTGTTTCAAAGCTGCCCTGCAGAATTTGAGTGTTGCAAAGAGGAAAACCAGAACAAGCAATCCATGTCCTCTTTCTGGCCCTGCAGCAGCCACATCAAGGGGCAGAAACCTTCCAATACCTCTTCCATGAAATTAAAAATAATAATTATCCATTTCACTGGATCGGGTAAGAATTTCTGCACCAGCTATTAGTTTTGTGTTCTTGGTGTGGAGAGTGAATGGAATTGTAATATGTAACCATCATGCTACGGTCAGTCACATATGCCATGGTCCATGCAGACTGCTGTTCCTGGAAGACTTCCCAAGTTACCATTGCTTCTATTCACTTTGACAGCTCTAATTTTTGTTCTGGAGCTCTCTTTCTAGAGGAGAAAATGGCAATGATCACAAAACATTGATAACATGCATAATAAAAAGCAGACCTCGCTATCATTCTCATTTGTGTGGCAGCATACTGGAATTTTAATTTGCCCTGCTTGCAACACCAGTTTGTAAACCAGCCCTGGAAGGTTCCTTTTCTATTGAAAAGGTTGAGTGTGTTGTACCAGGCATGCAACAGCTCCCTCCCTGTTTCAGCGAGGGCTTCCTAACTTCTCATTTCTAGACACGAGAAAACTTCTGTCCTGCAGCATAGAGAACTTCCTGGATACCAGGAATTAGAGAAAATTAAAATTACACCTATTCTTATCCTCTGCCTCATTAATTGCAGTGGGATTTAAATACTGGCAACCACACACAAACGACAACACAACAGAGATCTTCCTACTCTCTAAGAAACCATTCTTTCACAGATGTGGTCTTTATTTGACAAGCTCTCTACTGAGCATGAGATCAAGCAAAACAGACCAGAATCGACTTTCAATTAAACTCAACAGCTCTCCTTGATTCATGTAGGACTTGACTCCAAGCATAAGACATCTGGCACAAGATTTGAATGCTACGATGTCATGTTTACTGATTTTTTCCCTTTGAATACACACAGATACATGCATATGGAAGTGGCATGAGATAATTTTGTTAAAACCCCATTTATTTATTTAGTGCATTCACTTCCCACCCTTCATTATTGCTGCTTAAAGTACTTCATCTCAGGGAGAATGTTATTAGAACCCAACAATATAACATATGGTCACATTTGCTGCTCTGTACACGGACTACTTTGACAAAAGAGCACAAGAATCACAAGATATAAAAAGTACAGGTTCAGAAGGTGAGTTTTGTTATGCATGTATGAGAATCTGAGGGGTTTTTATACTCACCCTATACAGAGTATTTTGCTCAGAATCACTGTGGCTTATGCCATAACTGTATCGTGTATTTTCTTATAATATGGCTATGCAACCAAAGCCAAGGGATGAATGCAGGATAGCCTCCATCTTACATGTGACAATGAGAAAACAAACCTCCCCTCAATGTCCTGCATGAGCCTATTTTCTATCACTTGTCTATATAGTTCCCTATAGTTCAGGAATATAACAAGGTCTCATCAGAAACAACAGCTTACAAGATCAGCAAAAGCTTTTGTGCTGTACTGTGTATGTAGCACTTGAACTGCAAAATTCAAACCAGGGTAAAAGGATGGAGCATTAGACCAGAATCAGAAAATCTCGTTTCCATTTGTGGCTCCACTAGAATCTTGATAGGCAGCACAAGACAAATCATTCACCTCTATGTGAGGTCTACTGAAAGCAGGACTTCTCTGCAGGAGTGGAGAAAAACAGATAGTTCATGTCAGTAACATCTGCAAAATGCAGGAAGGTAACGGGCTAAAGGCTCCCAGCTTTTCAAATAAATAAAGGTGATGGCCAGAGCCCACCTACATTAAATATTTTTTCTCTTCTCGTGAAATGACCAGAGTGAAAATCCTGAGATACTTTTGGCAGAGCAAAATTTACAGGACATATTTGTTATAAAAAAGAACAAAACGAAGAAACACTACTGTTCTTAAAATAGCACTAGGAATCAACTAAAAATGATGTACTTAGGAAAGAGAGAGCTTAACACTGGCATGTCGAAAGGAATACATTTCCCCTATGGCCTTTGCACGTCCATCTGAGTACTCCTGATATGATTACTTACACCTTCAAACTTCGTATTTTCTTTCTTTCTTGAGCTGGAAATCAGCTCCAAGATGGCGACAAACGGAAATAGTAATGCTGAACTTCCAGCTGAAGCTGAAGCTATCGGAATCAAAACTCCTATATTGGGAAAACTAGATTTTTTATTTTTTTTTTTAAAGCCCCAGATCCTGGAGTAGCATAAAAATTTCAGCTTTTCATTGAAACTAGAGTTTGTATTCAGCCTTCATATTTGTAGAGAGCTACCTGAAACACAGCTGGACTGCAGCCAAAAGCCAAGAAATCAAAGTTACGATAGAAAACACAAATGAAGCAAAGCTCTAAAATGATTTTTAAGACATTAACACATTTTTTGTGATCAGACTTCTGATATTTTGCTATTCACATTTGGCAATGCTGAGAAGGAGATCCAAGTGACATCAGTTCGCAGTCCACTGTAAAATTAGTTCTTTTGTGGTATTTTCGCTTTAACATTCAATAGTGTTTGCTCAGGTAAGGAGGGGA
The DNA here is from genome assembly GCA_013398915.1 of Dromas ardeola. Classification (NCBI taxonomy): domain Eukaryota; kingdom Metazoa; phylum Chordata; class Aves; order Charadriiformes; family Dromadidae; genus Dromas; species Dromas ardeola. The sequence goes on from VYZM01020055.1 coordinate 250,185, forward strand.
AAGTAGATGGGGACTGCCTCAGCCATTTGAAATGACCTCTGCAATTTTAATCCTTATTTTTAATCACTAACCTGAAAATTCAAGGTAGCTACTTTGGAAAGTAATACAACAACAAAAAGGAGAGGCTGCTCTTCAGGAAAACCAGGCTAGTATATTTAGCAGGCAAAACACTCAACAACAACACAGGAAGTGGAATTGTGTAATTTTGTTTTACATCACATCACGTTTCCAGTTTAATTTATAATTAGCTACAATTTATTCAAACTTGGCCTTTACTAGATTTAATAAACTACAATGTTTCCTACTGCCCTTTAACAAAACTGCATGGCAACAAGAAGTAATGGAGTTAATGAGGGACATCATGGAAATAGTACTAGACAAGCCTATAAACCCATCTGTACATCATGATACAGCTATTTTTTTTCCCCAACGCCTGATTTTGCTCAATTAGAGAAGAACTGGGAGATGTGCTGAATGTTACTGGAAAGCCATTGTCAAATGCTATAAAGTAAGATACGAAGTTTGGCTCACTAATACAATTTGCATCCAAAAATCAAATGCTAGGGAGGCGAGGGTTTCAGCAGGGTCAACTGCTACACCTGAGCTGGCAGAGAAGCGCTAGGACAGCAGTGACTGCTTCCTAAGCTCTGCTTCTGCTAAGTGGCATGGCCACCTGCCCATCGCTGCCTGCCAAATGTATGCTGCCACTAACTATAACTAGTGCAAATACAAATGAGTAAAGAGAAGCCGGGAGCCCATTATTACAGAGAAACACTACAAAGCACGGCCTTACTTTACCTACGTGAAAGACAGATTTTTTTGTCACTCGATAGCAGCGTGAGCAGAATCCCACTGATTTCCATGTAGCAAATCCAGTGACCCTCAGCAACAAAACTCCTGCGGCTCCTGCTGTTTCTCTCAGAACAGATTTATTAGTTAGATGCTACAGTGAAGTCTCCTATTCCTTGCTTTTTATCAGCTGTATAATTTGGGTTCAATATCCTGCATATTGGGTGGCCTTGTTCCATTTTACCCAGTAACTTGCTGAATTCTGTAATAAATGAGTAACTCTTTGCACTCTGACTTCTATGGATCTAACTCCTCCACCTAGGTCCCAGCCACCAAAAGCCACTGGCAAGTGGCTTGCCAGTGTTTCCAGGTATTCAATTTCTCCTCGACTGCAGCTTCTGCAGTTTGAGTCTCGTTTGAGGATGACAGTGCCAGTCTCCTGTCCAGCTAGGGACAGAGAAGGAAGACACTCAATGTGCTGTGCACACGTTGTCAATACATGTTTTTGTTTGCTTTTTTACAAAAGAAGGAACAATTTCTACAAGGCTCATTTCCTCCATCAGACTCAAAACTATGGAAGAGCCCTTATGACCTTGCAATTGTGTCTCATGGGCAAGACGCAATCGAGACAGGGACAAAGGGCTTCCCAAAGAAATGTTTCCAAGGTGATACCATGTACTAGAATCCTGCAGTACAGTGATTGTCCATTCTGCTGACTCTAAGCACAGAAACACAGCATTCCTGCCAATTACTTACACCACTACAGACACACGGTGTTGAAACACTTGGTGTCCTCAGCTTCTTCCTTTACAGGACACCAGGGCCACTTTCCTGGTCTGCACCTTCTACTATGCCACCATTTCTCTCCTTGTCCTCAGCACTTGACTTGATATGACCATCAGGAGCTGGCACTGCCTGACATAACAGGACCTACATTTAGCTCATCCCCTTGTCTCTCGGAACTTCTGACAACTACTTCAGCCCTTACAGCAAGTCTGCACAAGCCCAGGAAGCAAACCCAAAGGGTATATGCTTATATATTGGGTTTGCATGGCGAGGTTTTGGTAGCTGGGGGGTTTCCTGGTTTTGACTGGGAGAGAGTTAATTTTCTTACTAGCTGCTGGTATAGTGCTGTGTTTTGGATTTAGAATAATATTGGTAAAACATTAATATTTTAGCTGTTGCTAAGTAGTCAAGGACATTTCAGCTTCTCATATTGACGTGCCAACAAGAAGGCGGGGAGCACCTAAGAAGCTGGGAGGGGACGCAGCCGGGACAGCTGACCCCAGCTGACCAAAGGGATATTCCATACCATCTGACATCATGCTCAGCATATAAAGCTGGGGGAAGAAGGAGGAAGGGGGGAACTTCCAGAGTGATGCCATTTGTCTTCCCAAGTAACCATTACATGTGACGGAGCCCTGCTTTCCTGGAGATGGCTGAACACCTGCCTGCCCATGGGAAGCAGTGAATGAATTCCTTGTTCTGCTTTGCTTGTGCGCGTGGCTTTTGCTTTACTTATTAAACTGCTTTGTCTCAACCCATGAGTTTTCTCACTTTTACTCTTCTGATTCTCTCCCCCATCCCAGCCTGGGGAGAATGAGTGGGCAGCTGTGTGGTGCTTAGTTGCCAGCTGGGGTTAAACCATGACAGGGCTCTACAGGGGTGCCTTCTGTGAGAAGTTGCTGGAAGCTTCCCCCATGTCCAATAAAGTCAATGCCAACCAGCTCCAAGACAGACCTGCCGCTGGCCAAGGCCAAGCCCATCAGAAACAGTGGTAGCGCCTCTGTGATAATATATTTAAGAAGGGGGAAAAAAACCCACCTGCACAATTGCAGCTGGAGAGAGGAGTGAGAATATGTGAGAGCAACAACTCTGCAGACACCAAGGTCAGTGAAGAAGGAGGGGGAGAAGGTGCTCCAGGAGCTAGAGCAGAGGTTCCCCTGCCAGCCTGTGATGAAGACCATGGTGAGGCAGGCTGTCCCTCTGCAGCCCCTGGAGGTTAATGGTGGAGCAGATGCCCACCTGCAGCCCATGGATGCCCAAAGGAGGCAGTGACTCTGTGCGAAGGCCACGCTGGAGCAGGCTGCTGGCAGGACCTGCGGACCCATGGAGAGAAGCGCCATGCTGCAGCAGGTTTGCTGGCAGGACTAGTGAACCTGTGGGGGACACATGCTGGAGCAGTCTGTTCCTCAACAACTGCACCCCCATGGAAGGGACCCACGCTGGAACAGTTCATGAAGAACTGAAGCCTGTGGGAAGGACTCACCTTGGAGAATTTTGTGGAGAACTGTCTCCTGTGGGAGGGACCCCACACTGGAGGGGAAAAGTGTGAGGGAGCAGCAGAGACAGCGTGTGATGAACTGACCACAACCCCACTCCCCATCTCCCTGCACCGCTTGAAAGGAGGAGGTAGAGAAAATTGAGAGTGAAGTTGAGCCTGGGAAGAAGGGAGGAGTGTGGGGAAGGTGTTTTTAAGATTTGGTTTTATTTCTCATTATCCTATTCTGATTTCATTGGTAATAAATTAAATGAATTTTTCCCTGAGACGAGTCTGTTTTGCTTGTGATGGTAATTGCTGAATGATCTCCCTGTCCTTATCTCGACCCACGAGCCTTTCGTTATATTTTTTCTCACCTGTCCAGCTGAGGAGGGCAGTGATAGAGCGGCTTTGGTGGGCACCTGGCGTCCAGCCAGGGTCAACCCGTCACAGTGTACAGCTTGTTTTCTTCCCTAGAACCCTGTCTGTGCAACAAGCCCCAGGAAGAGATACCAACGCTGATCAATACCCATCAATGAAATGGGCCATTTCATTAGCATCAGAGCTCTGCAGGCAGCCTCTCTCACTGCGAGCTGGCTGGATGCCACCACGAGCTGCTCTCATTTTCATCCCTGTAACTTGACACATCATTGGCACACAACAGACGAAAAAAGCAGGTAGATTGTGTTAACTCCATCACCGATTTTACTGTAAAAAAACCCGACGCAACTTGGGACATAAAACATTTCCTCAATTTCTCCCTTTAATATGTGAAATTCAAGTCAAAAGCTAGAAGGTTTTCTAGCATACAAAGCCATATAACTCACAATGAAGATGACAAGCACTGCTGATGATCAGACTCTGGCAACTTTCAATATCACTGTATTGGCTTTGGACCTGACAGCCCATATCGTGGCTGAAGCTACAGCCAGTAAACCCAGGAGCTGAACACACTATGCTTCTCTGCTTCCATCTTTCTAGGTACCAGGTTCAGGAGCCAAAGCCATAAGTCACTTAAGGTCTACCGCTTGACCTGTCATTTAGATGACTGCTCCAAGCAAAGAGTATCAGATAATGAAAAACTTGGGGCGGGGGGGGAGGGAAGCAGTGATTTATAAAACTAAGTTAGCGTGCAAAAATGAAGCTGAGCAATTAAACTTTAAAGAGGCTGCCATTGATCGGAATCTATCAGTGGCAGTCGGAAGAGTGAATAAACACCTTTTCGTATCAGGCTAATTGGAGGTGACAAAGAAGAGAAACCTGTTTTGGAAAGGACTCCTGGAACAGGTCACCCTTGACAGCCACAAAAGAAAGCCTACAGAGGCATCAGCACACCACTTTGCTGCATGGCAAGGGCATGCTCAGGAAAGTTCAGCAACACAAACCTCGCAGGTAATTCCCTGCTCCAAAGACCCCTCCCAGTCTCTGCAGACACCCAGGACCTGCACCCAGTTATGTGCTTGTTGCTATTTCAGTACTATCCCAGAGTCAGGAGGCCTGAGGTCCGTGTGATGATTACTGTTAGCAACCAGCCATTTCAGAGGACTGCTGGGGATTTTACTTCTCTGCAGAAGCAAAATCACATCCTTCCATGCTTGAAAATGGAACAAGGAAAAGAATACAAAATTGTACAACAATAACTAACGGTACAAATGAAACTGGGCTGGTGCCCAGCTAATGCTGAGGATGGTTAAAAACATTGGCAGAGAAGATATCAGGAAAAAGGTGGCGAAAAAAGAAATAAAGAAGGAGAAGGAGGAAAGACCTGCAGAATAAGCAGGTAAGGACATAAAAAACCAGAAATTCTGGGGATAGGGTATGAGAAAATAGTACATGCAAAAGGAAATGGGAAATTAGAGTGGAAATAGAAAAGGAGACCAAGAAAAAAATTTAAAAAAAGCCCCAATCAAACAACAACAAAAGAGAGATACTTGGGCCAGAATAAAGAGGAACACTAAACTCTGTGCCAGCATCCTTACACCACACCCATCTTTGAGGTACCTCAAATAGTAAGAGTTTCAGCCTGGACGCCTCTGGATCTTGTTTGGGCTGTTTTGTTGCATTTGTTAAGGCAAAGCTAATCCTCTCTGTATTGTTCCCATTTGAAACTAGAAGCAACTTTTAAAATGTTGAACAATACAGTAGAAGAGAGATAAGCCTTTTCTCTGCCATACTCAACTGCAAGGCTCACCAAAGAACAACCACATTTCACTGTTACAGCAGCTCAGGTAAATCTAAAAGCTAAACTGAAATCTCAGAAACCAAAAATCCATCACAGTACCAGAGAGCATGAAAACATACGAGTATGAGAAGCAAGCTGGAGCTTTTCCAATCTGCTGCAGACTGCTGACTCTTCCAGACTGTAACACAGACTGGTTCTGCACAACAGTTTTTCACCTGTGATTCATTTTAAACAACAGATCTGATCCTGAGTAAGTGTTACTTATCTAGTTCGTGCTAGATGCTCCTGACACAGTGGGTTAGGGAGAGTTTAAAAAATAATAATAATTAAAAAAATCCTTTAAAAAAAGAAAATATACACTTTGGAAGTGAATACTCTGATTGCCTCTGCTTACAGCACTTTGATTTGCACCATAGAACCACGTGATCTACTTGAACTGGATTCCTCTGCTGAAATTAAAACCTTAAAATGCTATCCAACACACACAGTCTGAAGTGACCTCTTCTCTTCATGAAGCACCCTGTGTATGGATGTGTGGATGTAGGCTAGGACTATAGATTACTTCAGGTCAGAAGGGACCTCTAGAGGTCATCTGCTCCAGATGCCAGCAGCAGCAGCTTAGTTTACTCAGGGCTTTGTTCAGCAAAACTCCGCAACCTCTCTGGCCAATCTGTTCCAGTGTTTAAATATCCTAATTTTGAAAACATTTTCCATAATATTTAATTGGATATTCTTTTGTTGCAGCTTATGACTACTGTCTCTTGTCCTGTTACCATGCAACTCTAAGATGCCTCTGTTCCTGTCTTATCCCTTAGGTAGCTGAAGAGAGCAGAAAGATCCCCTTCAGCCTTCCACCCTCAAGCCTGAAATTTTTAATGTGGACCTAAGTTAACGCTATCCACTCTGAGACTGTTACAACACGTTAACACTTTCATTTTTCTTGTCAAAAGCATTTCGTAATCAGCAGACCCTCAGCATCGAATGCCGCTTGTACAGCTCTGCTCCTGCTGCACAAAGCTACTTGCTGATGCAGACACAGCCATACCCCACCAGTTTGCGCACAGCGAGCGCAGGGACGGCGTGCCCAGGAGCACTGCAGCACACTTAAACAGGTATTTTTTTTGCCTTGGCTGTAAGCCGTAAGAAGCTTAATTACATTAGCCCAAATAAGTCATTCAGCAAAACCTCTCCAGCAGACGGCCCACAAAGACACCCTTGAATACAAAGTCATCCCTTCAGTATTGGTTCTGGATAGGAATTAAGGAGAATTAAAAATATTTCAGCTCTTATAAATGTCAGTTTGAAACGGCAGTTGTCTAGATGGCCGGTGGGATTTTGCCACCATCACAATTTCATGGTCATCCTCAACCTCAACACTAATACAAAGCTAATTTGATACAGTTCTGAGTCATCACTACTTTTTTATATGTTTAAAATCTCAGTTGCTTCCAGCAGCAACTAATTGTTTATTAATTCCACCACAGAAGATGCTGTAAGGGATTTACAGTAATTAATAGAAGCTAATCTGCTTTCTGCCCTGAACTGTCACTCCTGCACATGAACTAATGAAGCAGTGACTGACTCCCAAGCTCCAGAGCTGCAAACAAGAAGCCGAGTTCTGTGCTACTTTTCCCTGGTAGTCAGGAAAGGTATCGGCTTTGTGCAAGACGGTGATATAAAAAAAATTCTTTCCCTTTTTTGAAAGCAACCAAGAGAAAACAATTGTATCCATCAGCTCTCCATCCATCACCTTCCTGTCATCTTTCAATTTATTTCTGTCACTCTTTGTGGGAGGAAAGGTGTGCAAATGCAGCTCACAATCGTGAACCCTGGTGACTATAACTGCAAACCACTGCATTGCTAATCCTTTACGAAGCTTGTTCCAGATTTATTTACCTTTGCAATAAAGCCAAGAGATTCACAGAATTGGCTGCATTTGCAGGGCATTCTTTACTCTGCACTGGTAAATATCATGAGCAGGGAGATATATGGGGAAAAACACCTATAAATCAGAAAGGCTGAATCGGCTCAACTTTACGTTCCAGGTATGCAGACAACATACATCCCACCATTCATCAGATGCTGCATTACTTAGATGCACTCATGACTAGTAAGACAGGAAACCGTAAAAAGCAGCCCTCCCTTTTCTGCTTGACCCAGCCTGTCATCCAACAGAGATATCCTTGCTAACGCACCCGAATGCTTCTCCATTGACACTAGCCCAAAGTTTCCAAAGAGCCATACGATACTATTGCCAGGGTGCCAAGTGAGCTGATCCCCCTTCCAAATCACAAACCAGTTTCTCTTAAACGATGAAGAGGTGGCTGCAGAGCGGTGAGGCTCGTTTTAATGGAGAGCAGCTGTAAATGCTGGCATGTATAATTAGTAAAATAATGCCGCAAATATTTAGACAACAAAAACTACAAACAACCTCTGTGATGACAAAGGTAAGAGTGATAAGCAGCCATGACTTAAAACAAACTAATTACGACCGATAAATCTATTCCCTTTCTGGATAAAGAACATAGGAAATTTACTAAATCTGGTCGTGAGCAAAACATAGTGGGATGGAGTGCAGCTGCAGAAATGTCAAACTATCCTCACAAGGTTATACTTGACATTCTGGGAGAAATGCAAACAACAAAAACTTGGAAGAAGAATTCCTAAGTGTCCTTAAAGAACTATAATTAGCTATTGCAGGTCAAGACTATACCAAATAGCAGGATGGTGACAAGAGCAAAAAGAAAGCGGATTTTGCCTCTTAAACTTTGCCATTAAGTAAAAGAAATAAATGACAGGCACCCCAAAATTCAGATGCAAATACAGTATTCTGAAGCAATCTAACATGGTAATGATCATATTGGTATGCAAAGCTGTACAACTGATTTTTGCTTCTTCTTTTAAGTTACGGAATGAAATCTTGTTCTTCAATGCAAATTCTACTTCAGCTTCAATTCAATTTCATCTATGCATTTTAATTTGAATCACCACAAAAAAAAACCCAGATTTTTTTAGATAGTAACTTTTAAAAATGGTCTTACACTGTTGCCCGCTTTAAAAGTAAAAAAAAAAACCAACCCAAAAAACCCAACATAAAACCAACAAAACAACCACAGAATATTATTTTTGCATTGAGCTTCCTGCCTTTTTTTTGCAGCAACATGAAGACACAGTGAAAGCATGGCCTTGGTGAACGACTTCCACATACGAGCTCCTGTGTACAGTCAGTTGCTTTACATTTAGCATAATGACAAAAAAACATTTTCCCAGCCCCTAGCAAGTTTTTCTTTCTGCACTACAGGGAACGACAATACCTGAAGTTCAAACCACAACTATGGGGAGCAGTTTGAATGCCCTATGGTTCCACTGTTGACTGGCTACATGCCCGACAGATGTACCACAGGTAAACAGAAACTCTTTAAAAAAAGCCTAAATCCTTTTGATTTTAAACTCACATTGTGAAAAGAACTACTGTATGCTTGCAAGTCTGGGGAGGGGGGGGGAAACAAACAAACAAATCTGTTGCATTATCATGGGCATCTATTTGTGGTGTAGCTGCAGGGCTTCTTCAACATTACTCCAAAAGTGAGAACAGAGCTTTGTTTTACAAGAAAAATGTACTTCCCCTCTGTCTGAAGTGACAAAGATCACAATATTTCTAATAAAATATATTTTAAAATATATGGTTTTTTAGCAGAAAGAACTCACTCAAGAGTCCCCACAAATTCCCACTTGCCTGCCCCTCAGTCACGTCTAACATTGTTGAGCTATTTTTTCACTTGCTATAACCCAGGCTGTCTCAGATACATCAGTTCTTCGTGTCCTTCAGTGTTATGGGATATCAAATGCTTTGTTGGGATAAAAAGCTCTACGTCATGTCTCCAGCAAACTGGCTTTTCGTCCTTTTTTTGAGGGAAAAATGCCATGTTATTCGAACTAGATTAGAAGAAACCAGAGCTCAATTGCCAGACAACAAGTTTGCATTTATGATTTGGAGGCCAAACAATGTCTGTGCTTCACTTGAAATATAATAAAGAATGGAGAGGCTGCCTGCTCAGTAGCACTGACCAGGAATATTATTCTGTAGTAACTCTGGCACTTTAAATTGAGGACTCGTTAGTCTGGAATTTTGTCATTACTTTTCTACACAGACGAGCTGTAAGAACCACTGAAATTAAAAACCTCGCAACAGAACGATTATTTTAAGAAACAGAAATTGGTAGCATGACAAATTAAGAGATAAACCCAGAAAACTAATTACTGTCATAAAGGAAAAAAGATGGAATCCTGGAGTATGCCCGTAACATTTCAGCTAAATTATGTGGAAACAGCAAGAAGTGCAGTGAATTCACCATTGGCCACCACTCCCTGTGAGACCTGGAGAGCACCGATAAGGGAGGAGGTCAGAGCTAGCAGAAAGAAATGAAACACAAAAATTGCAAAATGTAAAAAAGCAATGCCAGCACAGCAAATTCAAGCGAAGTTACGTGTAAGAAGCTTTCCTCAGGGCATCTCATAAAACACATTTAGCATTTTAACACTCCTTTTTTCTGTTTGAAAACTTGAACTTTAAGAAATTTGACAGACAATATTCAAGGCAAACTACCTGACTCGAGCACATAGGTAATCTCAGGCACTGGATCAACCCTCAAAAGCTGCTGTGTATAAATTAGTGTGTAATAGTTACCTCATGAGTTTTCCCTCAGTGTATGGTAAGTAAAAGGGAAAACGGCAGAGCCACTTTAGTGTAAGGTTTTATGTACTTACAAACACACGTATCTATTTGGATCATAGCTACATCAGTACTAATATTCAAAGCCTATTTATTGTTCTGCCTTTACCTTAACAAAACCGTAGCTTAATATTGGTCTAATGAAAAGGTATGTCTTCAGCTCATTTTAATTAAGCAAATGCAGTAATGACCATGTGAGCACTCCTACTGTAGCTCAGTAAAACTGATGCCAACAATTGCATACGCAAACCTGTTTCTAATCTGTTCATCTAATCTGTTCGGTAAACCGAAATACTCAGTCAGCCTCTCTTTATGACAGCTCTGGGACTGTGATTAAAGCTTCTTCAAAACCAAGTACCTGACTACATGCATAAAATAAACCTGCTTTATCTTCATTACCTGAAATTAGCCTATGGTAAAATGATGCCAGGTAAGCATTTTACCCTTCTCCTTTAGTCAATGGGAAGACAGTTGTATTCAAACAAATGCTGTGTGGGTAGATATTTCAATGAATTTGAAATGGAAACTTTGAACTTGAAATTACCCCATTGTAACTGGAGCCAGTCTGAGATTTTAATGAAATACAAATACTGCATTTCTGCAGCATCACTAAGTTACCTAACGCGAGCATGTGGGCATACTGGAAAGCATTCAGTAAGAATTATAAGAGACCTGGAGACAACATAAAAGAAAGACTGATGGAAAGACACATGGAAAAAATAAGGGAGGAGTGTAGTCAAATCTGTAAAAGGCCACCTAAAAACAGAAGGAAATAATCTGTCCCATCACAGAAGGAAATAATCTGTCCCATCAGCTTGTAGTGGCCAGAGAAGAAGAGTTCCTTGTGTCAGCAAAGCTCAGGTTGCCTGACAGGGATGTTGGAAGGGCAGGCAGTGGCAACCTGAAGAGCAGACTGGAAGCCCAGCACTGGAGGGCTGCAGAAGAACCTTGTACAAGTACCTGTCCCAAGTTACATAGGTATAGGATGCGTATGCTGCCTTGAGGCAGCAGGGACCAAGAACGTCTGCCTGAAGGTCCTGCCTAGGCTACTTAACCAACTCCACCTGTGACACAGAGAAAGCACCACAGAGAGTTAAAACCATCAATGCATGTTTTCAATTGCATTTTCTGGTGCGTGATGGAGTGTCTGCACTCAATTCATGTCTCCCTCTCCTTGCCCGACACGTTCATATATAACAAGGAGGAAAATAACATATGTTCAATCTGCAGAGTCACAGACTGGTAAATCCTATATATGTACCCGGCAAACGAGTTAAACGATCCTATTGGTTCACTGTTTTCCAGAGATTTTCAATTATTAGGGCAGCATAGTTTCACATGGGAAAATTGTCTTAATTATTACAACACCAAGGCAGTGAATGAAGGAAACCCAGTTATCACGCTTCACATGCATAGGCTTCCAGAAATCTTCTAGTAAGGTGATTCACAAGAAGGAACTGAAGAACACCAAGTAGAGTCCAGTAGAAAACCAAAATATTTTGAAAACAAAAAGAACTGTCCAGAAACAGAATGCAAAGAAAGAAGATAAATTCCTTTCTGTGAAAACTAGCAAGTTGGGGGGGCTTGAAGATTTCACATTGGTGCTGTTTGCTTCAATAAAACAATCTGGAAATTCGGTGAGGAGTAAGAGAGAGAATTTCAGATGCCATGAAATTATCAGCTTCTTCATGGAGCCAGCAATGAAGATCTGGTATTTCTTACATAGTGGGGGAAACCTACTCGGTTCCCTACAGGAGCAGGGTGAATGATGAAAGTAATGCAAAGCACTAATGCCATCTTCAACAGATACTGTACCCATCCAGTGCTCAAAAGAGTTAGAAATTTGGGTATGGTGTTTGCAGTTCACACAAAAATCCTCCCTGCTTCTGTAATATCTACAGATATTTGGTAACACCTATTTATTATACTGAAATCTCCTTTTGTGCTTCTTAAATCCCATTACTGATTTACTTCCTCCTGAATACATTATCAAAAAAATAATGCTAGCAGTGCCAAAGACATCACTTCATGAATCATTTGTATGCTACTTAGTCTCCTCAGGCAGTTGTTTGCTCTTCAATGTCCTCAAATTACTCTTATTCTTCTATATCAAGACACGTTCAGGGCGATATTGGGATTGGGGGGTGGAGTGACCCACACAACACATGATATCCTAAATGGTCACTGATCCGTGACAGTTATTGCAGAGCAATATTATTGTCAGTCTGCCAGTCAGCCAAGAGGGATAGGCCACCCATCACACATCCTCTAGCCCAGAGTAATGTCTTTCAATGACCACCACTAAAATCCGAAACTGTGAAAAGAAACGATCTGACAAAGAATTAACAGAAATAAAAGTAGTCACAAAAACAGTCAAGCATTTAATTCTTCCCTGGAAAAGACTACGAAAAAGGATTTAAAAGGATGAAAATTTGAACAAAAGAACAAAATAAGGGCAATGTGCCTGCTTTCATGCCTTGCAAGTACACTGCCTGCTAAACACAAAGCCTCACTAATGTCTTGTGGTATTTCAGCAAAATGTAAGTGTTGATGAAGTCAAACTTGTGAATGTTTTCCTGGAGCCAGCTCTGCTACCAATAACGATAACAAAGGCTCACCCCACTGGTAGGGTGGTAGATTTGTTTGTTGAGGGAATTAGGGAAAAAACATACAGAAAGGGATATTCCCAGGGACAGTATATAGTTGTAAAAATTTGGCTGAACATGGTTTGGGTTTTATTTCACGTGACACTATTTTTGTAGGAAAGGGCATACTTTTTGATCCTTTCTAAGGGTTTTGTATTCTTTTTAAGGTAAAGAGAAATACAGCCAAAAGATGTTATACTTTATGATGTTTTACTTCAAAATGGTGGACATAGCAAAGAAAAAAGTCACCCTACATGGGATAAATGAGTATTTTTTGGTTTAGAAATAAAGTAAAAGAACAAATAGCCAGGGGTAGCACAGCCAGAGTAGGTGGGCTTTACATCTTCGCTACACCTTAGCTGGACTTTATTAAACTACGATAGAATCTACGGCATTCTGCAGTCTCTAGCCTGCTGACAGCTGTTGCAGGTTATCAATTTCAGCAGAAACTGGAAAAGCTTTACAGCTGCTCTAACCTCTACCAGCAATGAAAAAGTTGTCTTCGTTGCTGAACAGTCCAAAGAGCCGTTTCTCTCCTGTCCACCCAACTTCTTTTGAGAGAATCAACTTTGACAAGAAAAAACCCTATCCGTTTCCAGCTGTAACAGACATGAGAGCTTTGATTGCTGAAGCAACTTTTGCAGTCTGGGTATGTTTTTCTAGCTAACATTAACAAACGACCAGAAAAGATTCAGTTTACACTTCAAATAAAAATCAGCATGCATGCAGTTCATAAGCTGCATCAATGCACCCTGTACTTTGGCCTCCTAATACATACAACACAAACAAGGGCTATAGTCGAACATCAAACCCAGTACTAACCCAAACTAAAGTGGTCTTTCAAACAAAGTGTTCCTGGGTATCTACTGGATTTAACTGGAATTCATGGTTATTTGCTGTTATACATATTGGAAAGGATTAAACTATGAACTTCCTTAGCACTGACCCCACAATTGTGCAGCCTCAGGAGATGTGCTTTCCAGGTGACTGTCAACTATCAAGGGAGAGCTACCAGCAAAGCCAGTCAGAACAGCCACGATGATTGAAAGTGTTGAAGAGGAAAACAAAAAGAAAAAAGAATCCTTTTAAAACTTGGAGGAGAGGGGATGAACAAGAATTCGGACAGAGTCAGAGGCAAACTTCCTTGGATACATTAGTATCTCAGATGGCAGATGCCAGTAATTTCACAGGTTTAGATCTTCACCAGAGGCTCTGAACTGCTCCTGGTGCTACAGAAGCCAATTTGTATCTAACTCTTTATACAGCATTAAAAAAGAAAAAGAAAAAGAAAAATGCCCTTAACTACAGTTCGTACTAGCTGCATTAAAATGCCAAGGTCAGTTACCTTGCTCGCGTTATCCTTGGCAGTTGTGTCAGTGCCAGCCATGCAAACTAGAGCAGCCACCCGTGAGATGTGAATCTGCACTCTGCTTTTATAGATTGGAAGTGTTGGTCCATATTACATTTTTAAGTAGGTATAACTTATTCATTCAACAGAATGTGCTCTTGCAACGAGTTGCCGATCCCACTGGTATCTTGCACCGCATGGTACACCATCCGTGTTCCTTGTGCTACTTTGCAGCAGGACTGTCTGTTCCACAAACCAGTCTAGTAAAAGGAACTGGACAACAGCTTGTCTCCAAGCAAAGACTGTGAGAGCCTATGCAAAAGCTATGGAGGAAATCTGCAAAGACACAGTAGGCTTCAATGAAGGTCTTTCTTCCAAGGCTTATTTTGCGTGAATTTGCAGTGTGAAGAAATGCTTAGGCCAGATCTTCATTTTGGCTGGATCTGCCTTGTTTCCTTTTTTTTTTTCCTTCTGTTCTCCCTCATAGTAATTGTCTTCTTTTAATCTCCACTGGAGCTTAAGAAGGAGCTGAGAACACAGCTCCATTCCTCCAGAGCAGCAGTCAAAATAATATTAATTAGCTTTTGTCTTTTGTTGTTCTCAGGCTTTACTTGTAGTTAAGGCAAAATATCTGACTCCTCTGTCAATAGCAGAAGAGCGCAGAGACCAAACATATATTTGTAAGATAAAGAAATAATGACTGCTTCCTCAGTTCCATAAGAGAAATTAAACCCTGCTGTTTCAGGGAGGTGTAACATTATGTACTGCCCTATGTAATTATGCAGTGCAATTATGCAATTATGTCCTGCCCTGGACATGAGTGTGTTCACTGTAGTCAAAGTCAGCAACACATTCACTTGACCAGATTTTCAATGAGGCCCAAGTAGCTTTCATCCCTGCCAAGAGCTTCCCCAGTCCTACCAAAAGAGAAGCAAAAGGACCATATTTACACAACCTTGCCCCTCCCAGCTTGCACCGCTCAGACTGAGATGTGCACTGGCTCTCACTGTAATAAAAGCTTTTGCTGTTCTGCACTCTCCAGACCTGGTCTGTTCCTTATGCTCTTCCCGGAGCATCTGTTTGGGGTGCTAGCATGATACATGATACTGCAGAAGACAGACCTTCGAGTGTGCCAGGACTGGCCAATGTACTAAAACCCAGTCCACATGACAGTCTACCATAATGCTGAAAGAATATTTGCACTTTTAAAAAGACTTTTGAGGGTCTTTAGCCACAGCTTGCTTGTAATACCTGAATTTGTCCCATTTAACTAATGAATACTGCTTTCTCTGTTTCTCCTGCATGCTCATTCAAGAAAAATGAAGACAGACCCTCCATGTCTAACATGAAACCCTTACTCTGCACTGGCAAGGTTAGCCGTTATCAGTGTATCACATGGCCAGTCAGCAACAAGATATTAATTATAGAGCTCAAGTTATAACCATTAAGTTTTCATGGAAGGAGGATTTAGTGAGTAGGACTCATGATTCCTGATTTCTCCATCTACTTGTGCCCCGACTTAATATGCAACCTTGGCCAAATCACATTGTGAGAGTTGCATTAAGCTGGGCACAATACTGTTTACACACCTCAGTGAGCACTATGAGGGCTTTTGGCACGTGGACAAAAATAAGGTGCTAAATAAAATAATCTGCCCTCCTAGAATTATGAGTCAAACAATGTTAAAAGGCTCTTTGGGGGATACTGATGGTTTTCCATCAGGGCACTAGTGATGGTTTTCCCGAGGGTCTTGATGATCCTTCTTTTGGCTCTATGTGTCGACTCACAGCACTTTGCTGTATTAGTCATGCAGATCTCCTGTTACTTCTGATGAAATGACAACCAATCTGTGTAAGAAAATGCTGGAAAACAGAATCTCATTTCACTAGGACATCATTAGTAAGGCTAGAAATAAGATCAGCTAGACGGAGACTGCTTTTGCAGGAAGTAATATTCAAACCACCATGCAAATACTCCTTCTAGCACATCTGAGGTGTGACAAAAACTGAATCCCTAACTTTTTTCATAGCTTTTATGCAATAGCTGTGGTTTCAAATGGCCAAACTACTGACAAGAGGAGGAGTTCGGTCTCCAAGCTTATTCCACCGCTAGAGCAGTTTGCAGACCCACCTTGATACTGCAGAGTTCCTGCTAAACAGCAGCAACTTTATCCAAACCCTTCTTCCCAGTTTGTATACCAGACACATGGAAAAAACTATCAGGTTGTAGAAACTCTCAGTTGCTCCTGACCTGGAAGAAATTTGAACTTAAGCTAAGGCGAAAGACTGTACATGCCATTAGCAATTCTCTAGAGTTTTTCAGTCATTTCATTTTCCACATTTCTAACCAGTCTACAGGTTAACTGTTTTTAAGCACTTAAACAAGCTATTTGGGCAGGAATAAGCAATTTGTCTCCTGTCTCAATATTGGAGTAAAAAAATAAGATACTCATATTGGACGTCATCTGTAATGAAGTGTGCCCGTGTCTTGAAGATTATCTTGTTCCATGTGTAAGTTTTAATTTCTGATTTGCTGTACTAAAAACGTAACTGAAACTGAAGCAGTTCTTATATATAAAACATTCTCAGCTGCGTGCAACAGATGTGCTAGAACAAAGATCACTATTTTAAGCATTTTAAATCAAAGGTAATAGCAATGGGAACAACATTAAGATTCTCTGATGTACTGGTTTTCAACCATTTACATACACACTATTTGTTAAACAGAAGATGCCTTTACTATTTACTAACAGACAGAGGGGTTGGCAAAGCATTATAGTCACAATATTCAAGTTTAAAACATTTTCAATTTTTTGCAAACTATTCCTCACTGTAAGATGCATATTAACGTGCAGGTAATGGAACAATGCACTTACACTTTTCTTTCAATGTTAAAAAATACTAAAGAAGGTATTTTTCCATCTGAACAATGCAACTACTTCAATAACACTTTATTACTATTTCTAAAGAGACAAACAACCCTCTCCCACAATACTCCACCACACAAGTACCATGATTTCAGTTTCTGTCCAATCCAGATGCAAGATAAATCTTTATTCAGACATAAAAGTCCCACCAGTGGGAGTATTTTTATGGATAATTTGTATCACAATACACAAGTCACTCTTCTCCTAGGATTGCTTCAAAGCCTAAGTTGGAATTTGCACAAGGATTATTGTATTTGATAGAAGGCTTAGCTGTGGGCCTAATAAAAATCACATGAAAGAGGGCAGAAGTAATAAAAATCAATAGTCCACTGTTGCTATATGGTTAGGAGCATGGCTGTTAACAATACCAAAAAACCCTATCACATTATGTATTGGTTTTTGCATGCAAGCTGCAAAAATAAGGAAGTAGCTTTAAAAAAAATCAAAATAACTAAATCAGTTATTAACAACAGAGCATATTTTCTGCTTAAGACGCTTAAATACTGCTGTGCTACTCTATAGCTACAAATAACTCCCACCATTTACTGCTAACCAGTAGAATGGGCAGAAAAACACAGGTCTGGCAGCTTGACAGAGATTTGTAGAAAAAAAAGACTTGAGTATCTCAACAACTGTCAGAAATAAAACGGATCTTGTTAAAGCAAGGAGGGCTAAGACATTTGTATCAGGCTTTTAAGCTAGCCCACTAACAGTGAAAATTCAACACCTAATCCACAACCTAACAAGTCACAACTGGGTATCAAGCACAGGCTCTCCTTATTTTAGGAATTTTAGAAGTGAGTGAGAAAAGGGAAAGATAATATGGAATAAAGTTTATTAAATAAAAACTGCTCTAACACTAGAAGTCCATTACTTTCTTGGAAGAAATATTCTTGAGGAATTTCCCTGATCGGAAATTTATAATTTTTCACTACAGAATGAACAGCAGGCATCAGACGTAATTTGTCACAATAACCGGGAACACTTACAATGATCTCTGACTTTACAGCTGGATTTAAGACATTACTATTTATTATATTTATTTAATCTAATATCTCACCTACATACTGTTACTTACACACACACACATACACGCACTAAGAGAAAAACGTAGCATTTCTAGGATTACTGAAGTTAAGTCTGGGAACTGTGCCATTTAGTACTCTAATTCTATCTGGTCTCACTTAGCTTAGGTGGACCTGGACCATGCCCTTCAAAACCACGTATTTAAACGGTCATCGGAAGTCACATCCATGACAGCACTGGAGAGCACCATACCCCAGGGGTGCAGCCTCTGCAGCAGACAGAACCGACATTTTACGAGTTAGAGACAAGACATTTCTCCATTTTCTCAGGGGAAGACAGTGCCCAAAGAGATCAGAAAAGTAGTAAAGCCACATTCCTCCCTGCTCATCCATCCTTTCTTTACAGGTGCCACACTAGATAGAAAGATTATCAATAGAGTGCTGTAACACTGAGCAAAAAATCCCAGCTGTTTAGGAAGGAGACACACTTCTGCCCTCACAGTGCTTCCTTAGGGACATCAGAGCTAAGTTTGCCCCACTGTATGGTGCCATTTCTCATAGGGTTCGACCAAGTCCACATAAAGTTTGATATATTCCAAGTCGGGCATGAACTTAAAACCCAACTCTGCACAGTTTCGGATCTTTGTGGTCTGGGACCAAGTGCATTAAGAAAACATGCCCCAGCATGCCATTTAGTAAAAAACATAATGACAGGGGCTAGAAGACATTTTACAGAACTGTTAGCATTCATGAGGGTGTAAGTCTATAAATTTTATCAAATATAGGTACAATGCTTCACTCCCTCCCTCTCAAAAAAAAAAAAAAAAAAAAACAAA
>VYZM01020055.1:269018-283354 GCA_013398915.1 Dromas ardeola
ATCAATTCAGACAATTTTTTGCAGAATTCGTGCACTTTTAGTTTTCCTGTTCTTTAAAGCAGTGGCTAGTCAAGGATGGTTGAAATAAATTCATTCAAAGATAAAAAGAAAGATGCTAAAATAGCCTGAGACAACTATTTTTGTTTGTGAACCTAGAACAGAATTACAGACAAAACAGTGTTAGTGTAAAATTGTTGCCTATTTATGCAGCAGAACTGTGCTGTAGTGTAGTAAAATCTCCTGTCTAGCTTCCTCAGTGAGAAAAATAAGCTCTTAACTGCTTTTCATTCCTGTTGCACAGGCAACACAACTTTTGGAAGAGGATCTGCTTCCTCTGCAGCCCATGCACCTTCACAACAGAATTGTTAAGAACATCTGAAGATGCAAGAGCCAGAATGAACACAGCTTGAATTTCTGATCTCACGCTGATAAGCAGGGTTGGCATTTGGAGAAAAAAGTGTCTTTTTTTCCTATAAGCTGAGAAAATTTGATCTAGCAGTCTCCAAGTGGCAGTAATTGTGGAACCCCACAATGCTGTTTTAACATCACTTTTCAGGAAATAAACAACTTAGAAAGTTGTCATGAAAGTCTCAATGATTGCAAAGCTAAATACAGCTGGTGTTCCAGCTCCTGCTGTTAGATGGTTACTTTCTGTATTTGGGAACTGTTCTCTCAATGAGCATTTGTAAAAAGTGAAATAGTCAGGACTAGTTCAAATCTGAAGAAGATGAAAGGAGCTGACAGAAGGAAGAAAGAGGACTCCATGATGAGAAAGAACTAGCAGCTACAAGACTCCTGGAAATTTCTGAATAAGGGCAAAGAAAAAGATTGCATCATTCTTCAGAGAACTTTTCTCAATGGTTGCAAGTCTTAGCTGAAATTATGGCTCTTACTGATCAGTTACATACATGCCACCATACCCATGAGTTTGTTTATGTATACATTTCCCAATAAGCATAGTGACACAGTAAGTATAAAACAGCAATTCAACTATTTTCTACCAGGCTACGTTACTGTGAGACTTTTGCTGTGTATGGCAAAAAAACAGGGGAATGAGAAGGCAAAACTGTGAGCATCCTCTGCCCTCCTAAGGTTCTTGTCTGGGTTATTTTGCATGGCAAGAGCCAGCAAGCGCAATGGCAGAGAAGAGAAACAATTGTGGTCAGCGTGGATCACTTACACTTCTTCCTCTGCAAGATATGGCCAAAATTATATCTCTCCCCTCAACACTCAGGATGAGCAGGGCCTGGCATGGAAAAGAGAGCTAATGGTCCTCAAAAATTACTCTTGCTGGTCATGCATGACAAAAAAAATCTGGCATAACCACAGCCACACTCCCATCTTCCAGTGTTGCTTCTGGAAGCAACAACACCGATCCCTCTGGCAGCCCTCAGCCCCAGTCCCTGCCAGTTAATCTACAACTCAAAGGGGAAATGAGGAGCACTATTCCTGCCTTTTTCATAATTCCCAAAGAACAGTTTCAAGAAAACGTGGTTCCAAGGGTATTCCTACATTTTGATGTGTCTGTCATTGTACTTCATGTGCATAAGGACACAAAAGAGAAAGGCATTCTAGAGGCGTTACACGATTATTTTTTTAAAAAAGTTCTCCCATGAACTTTAAAACCATTCCCACCCTCTTACTTCTTTGCTGAGCTCTGCTATAGGAATTACAAGCTGAATTACATGTTGACAAACAATCATGAGGCCATGGCAATTTTAAGCATTTTGAGACAAAAACTAGTTTTATGTTCATGCTATGTTTAAGACATAAAGGATCCACATACTCAAACTACTTCAGTTTCTGAAAGACTATGCTAAAACACTATGTACTGATCTGGTACACCAGCAGAACATGCATGTTTGGCGGTATCATTCATTCCAGGTTCCACACTAAGCACATTGCTATCAGCAAGGTTACATCTGTAAGATGGACTTGGCCAACCCAACCATTGTCCATCCTACACTTTACTGGCATCATTACAAAGACAAGAAAAAGGTTGTATGAACCTTCCCCAAGTCATTGAAAATCCGGAGGCTTTTTGCCTGTGATCAGCAAAACTCATTACGTAGAAAACTTGGTTTTTTATAAAAGAGCTGTAGATTGCCAAGAAGGCAAAATGCAAAACGATGAAGGAACAACTCCCCATTTTCTGTGTGCAGTGCAGTTTACTTCATTCTGCAAGTCACGTACAACATAATGCACAACAGTGCACTCTGTACATGCAGTCATAGGGTAGACTCTCCTGCATTTTTGTACTTATACAAGCCATATATAAAATAAAGGCTTTAACATGGTATATGAGATTTAGGTTCTTTGTGACTGATTATGACCCTGCAGTCGTATTGATCCCAGCAGATGTGTCTGCACGTGTTCTGGGACTTTCTAGATAGAAGGATCTTTCTGCATTGATATGATTGCAGGATCAGATCCTAAGACTGTGAACACAAATGGTAAACTATTGACATTCAACAGCAACAGTTGAATTTAAACATAGCAATGTTCCAACAATTTTTCATGCACCAAAAATTTTCACATAGAACGGAGGCTCAAACCAACAGGATTCAACAGAAAGTGGCAGAACATGCTTTATTGTTTCAACTCCAAAAAATCCCCAAAACCCGTAAGAATATTTGCTTTTATACAAGTCTCATCCTTTGCGACGTGAAGGGGGGGGTGGGGAGGAACATTTCCTCCTTATTAACGCAGACCAAAATGCATTTTTCTTGGTATTTTGCCAGTTTACTTCCCAATGAACAGCATCCACCAAGCAAGGTCACATAAATGACTGTAAAAACAAGTTTCCTTGGTGCATGAAGAGGAATGAATAATTTGGAAAAATGTGACATCTTCAGTACTATTCCTGCCACTATGCAATATTTCTCTAAATTATGCAATCCGTCAATATTGCATTCATAAATGTATTTTTTGAAAAAATGACCTTAAGTAAGTTTCTGCATAACAGCAGCAAGTGTGATTTCTCAGGGAAAGTGAGTATCTGGAGGAACAGGAACGCTGGAAGACCATATGCCAGCTACTCTACAGCAGAAGCTTCCAAACGAAAACAAGGGCCATCTGAAAACACAAATGACGATAACTCTGAACAGTCAGTCATTGAAGTAGCCCTCCTTTTACTTTCAGCTGCAAAGAAATTTGAATGAAGCCTTTGCAAGGGATGCACAGAACAGACAGCAAAGTATTACACAGTCACAGGGACACCTCAGCTGACAGGTCTTGTGGCCTCCTTTGAGGTCCTTCGCTACATGATTTCATTCCTCTTGGACCTTTAAGCCCCTTCATAGCTAGATATTTACAGATATCGCTGCTACCAGAAGTTGTTGAAGTGCAATATGGCTTCTAATACATCATTGTATGTTATCCGGCAACACCTCAGAGTTCAAAAGTCCAACAGAACCCTGTTTATTAACAAGTTCTAACTACTTTGCTCCAACTCTTTTTATTAGCTTCCTTCAGCCCTTAAAATGTATTAAATCTGTTAACTAAGCTAACTAACAATATTCAGATAGTTTTTGAAGGGAGAGATGCTGTCGTATGAACTGCTGATCATCCTGAGACGCTTTTCCTACACTCGTTATTGCAGCAAATGAGGCATATGATCAGCAACATATCTAATGGGTAGACGTGATCTTACATGAGCCAGACAAGAGCATACAACACCTGCCACAGGAATCTCTCGTCTTTTTTTGTTATTGACATATCACACAGCAGTGGAGCTACACAGTGAGTAAGTCCTGGTTTTACAATTATTTAGTTGTTGAACATAGAAAGGCATCTCAACCACTAATATACAAGTGATTTTTTGTAGAAAAAGGACCTAATTTCAGTGTCTTCAAAATCAAGGGCAAAACTTATAGAGGTAACAGCAGTCTAGGATGATGCCTTGAAGGTTCCTGATACCCTTTCGATTCCCAATTCATTCACTATGTGATTTACATAAAATGAAACAAATATAAATTCTGAGAATAATTCTTCAATACTGCATCATTTAAATTTAATATCATAAGATAGTGGTCTACTGTTTCTGCAAAAGGAAGCCAAAAATTCCACATTTATGCATGTTACACCAAACGTGTTACACCAAACTCTTTGGTTCACTCAAACCTCTGAATCTTGTATCTTGTATCCTGTACCATGGAAATTCTCACTTGTAAATCAATGTATAAGATGTCCTGTGAAACACAATCTGAGATAGTGCTGCACAGTTGGGAAGAAGTCCAAAGGCCTTCTGCTTCCATAAAGTACGTCAGGTAATCACCTAGTAGCCATGAGAGTATCTTTTCTTTTCCCAATAAATTAACCAAATAACTGAATTCTAATCAGGATAAAACCTGATTTTGCTTCAAAGCAAGCTGAAAGTGAAAACTAGAGGCAAAATAAAGGCTTCAATTAATGAACAAATATTAGACACTGAGAAATCAATTTTAGTTTTGCATATGACAATTGGTTTTAAATGCTCTCAGAAATTTATCTAATGAAACATTCATATACGACACTATGCATTTAATCCTAAATGCTAGAACAAAAGAAACAGCAAATAATTTCAGACTTTTCCATGAGAGTATTTGTCGGTAGTTTAAAGTTGCACCATGACTTCCACTAAGTTGCACCTCAACCACAGCACTATGGGCTTTTTTTCCCCCCATCAGACCATCAGCCTTCAAAAAGAAACTGCCATAAAACATTACTGAAACTGCATTTTTGTACCTTACTGTGGTCCTTAACTTACTTGAAGAAATACATAAATCCAAATGAAAATCCTGCTGTGCTGTACACAGATTTCTCTTCCATGTAAACAGCTGTATCTGCTGATGAACCACCAAGAGAAAACAGGGCTTGGAATGGGTCTGGAGGCCATTCAGAGGTTCCTCCTGTATCACGACGATATCAGTATTTTCTACATTGCTTGACAGATTTTTTGGCTACCTGGAGACTGTCCTCCAAAGATGGCAATCCAACAGCTTACTTAGGTAATGTGTTTCAATACTTTCCATGCCTTACAGTTTGAAAGTTTCTCCTACCTCAACCAAAGCTTCCTTGCTACATTTTACAGTGTTTTTTCTTCTCCTGACCTCACTGGCAATACAGAATAGCTTGTTAACATTTTCTCTGCAGAAACTTCTATGTACCTATTTCTCCCCTCAATACTTTCCTCTCAAAACAAAACAATCCGATTTATTTCAGGGTCATGGCTCCTAGACTTCCAATCATGTTGCTGTATTTCCCTCTCCCTAATTGTCAGATGATTATTATTTTTTTCAACTGCTGTAACCAAAACTGGCCATATTTTTCACTTTAACCTTCAGAACATCATGTATGAGAAGAGGTCATTTTATGCATTTTACACCACTGTCAATGCACCTCGGTGTAAGGTCTATTTTTGTTGTAAGTGGTATGATGCTGTTGATGCACAGTTTGCGATCTGGTAGAACAGTCAGGTACCCTTCACTGCAGGAATTCCGCCCAGCCAACCATTCTGTACTCCTGCGGTAAATCATTTCTAACCAAGGGTGAAATTCACTCTCAGCTGGATGTCTACTAAGGGACACCTTCTCAAAGTTGGACATCCAATTCAATCTAAATAGCCTGTACAAAATGCCTCTGAAGTCAGTGAAGAGTGACAATGCATCTCATCCCATGCTAAAATAGATGTATGTGGGACGAACTGCCCTAAAGAGAGGCACTTCTCACAATTTAGCAAGGTAGATTGGATAGTTAAAGTACTGGTTTATAGTTAAGTTAAATGATGGCTGTCCAGTTTTTAGACAGCTATTCAAAGTAAAATACACCTGACATGCACTGTGCGCTTTCTTCATTGATCTGGGCTCTGTTCCTTGAAAACCAGAGGAAGTGCAGGAAGCATTTCGTACCTTTGTCACCCAATATACTTGTGTCCCCTCCCAGCTTACTGCATTTGGCCTTGCTTGCTAAGACAATTCAGCCTCCTAACCAAAAGCACTGCACAGAGCTGGTCCCAGGAGACAGCCCTTCCAAAAAGAACCCCCCTTGTTGGACCCTCTCATTTTAAAGTGAAGTATTAATTAATTACTCTGAATACAGGATTAAAACCAGTATGTTATATAGAAGACATTTCTCCTGCTTTCTTATTAGAATGACACTGTCTCATATGAGAAAAGTCTTACTAAAAAAAGTCAAAGCAAACACTTGTTGCAGGAACATTTTTCCTGATAAATAACTTATGGGGCCACGTTAAGTTTTAGAAACAAGCACTAAGGCTGGTCCGAACTGTTTGAGAACAAATTTAAGAACAAATATTCATATATGTAAGACACCCACACCCCTGCTCTTGCAATTTTGACAAAAGTGATTTTAATGATGCACAGAAATTAATTTTGAATCCAGATAAATTTAATCTATTTTTCATAAGAGGAAAGCAAATGCTAAAAAATTGCGCTACCTGGAATGCTCAAAGATGAACTCTCTTTGTCAGTGGTATGGGAGCTGTGGAAAGCACTGCCAAGATGTTGCAAAACAGTTCAAATATCAGTCAAGCAAGAATTCTGGGAAAAAAGAAGGGATAACTATGGCATGTCAAGGGGCATTGCAGCATCCGAAGCTTGGCACGTGTGAGAAAAAAACCTCATCTAAATCCTGTTCCTAGAAGCAATCCACAAAGTTTTAATAACAAAGGTAGCTCACTTGCGTGGTCCTCCTTGCACTGACTATGCTGTTCTGGGGTTTAACTGCTTTCACACCCATGTACTCTCCACCCACTCTCAGACAGCTGTGTAGATTTTTTGATAATACTAAGTCTTTGCAAAAGAACACAGTGGATCCTCTTCAATAACCAAAGAGCAAAACTAGAAGTGCATTTTATACACCTTCAGCTTCAGTAAAACTTCCTTTTAAGACTTACCCATCTTAAATTTGCATCAATCACACACATACTAATGGGATGCTGCTCTCCAAGCACTGTTTTTAGATATTATACAATAGAACTCCAAACTTCTGACTACAAAGTGCTATACACTGGGTGTTTAGGGTTTTAAAATACTGATATTCTGAGGTTCATTTACTTGCCAGACCTGAAAACGCCATGCACAACACCTAAAGCTGCACCTAAGCCTGGAGATCTGATTTCTGCTCTGAGATGCATTTTGTTGCTTGAGCTTAACATGTATGTTCTTGACTAATCTTGTTAGCGATCTACAATTACCAATCATATTCATGAACTGTGAAAGGCCAAGTTACAAACCTGAATCGAAAAATTTCACCAGTGCTTTTTTTTCTTAAAATAGATAAGCAGTGATGTCTAACCTTACTTTCAAACTTATTCTTGCAGCTATTTTTTTCTGTTGAAACTATTAGCCAAATAACTGGGAGGAAACAATTTAAGAGAAAATGAAGCCCTTTAAAGAAAACAGAAAACAAATCTTTTATGTTTTAAAAGCAAAAACGAAACATGAGCAAGTGAATCACCCCATCTTCCCTGTTTATTATCAACAAAAAGGTTCACTATATTTTATGCTAAAAATGTACCTTTCTTAGGGTTGTCTGAATGTTTTTTACTTGAGCTCAGAAGAGAAATCATTCAGTTTATGTATATAACTTACTCTTTAATAGTTTCATTATTTTGGGATGCTGAAGTAGGACCTTGGAACTCCAGAGCTGACCTCTAAATCATTGCAAGGAACAAGAGGAGACAATATTGCATGAAGGAGCAACAGACAGCGGTGGCCTTCGTAGGAGAGCACTTCTAGGCACAGAATTAGCCTATTAGTACTTCCCTCATGATGAAGAAATATTCCTCTACAAGACAATTTGACAATGTGGGGCTATTTGACAATGTGGGGGCAGCAATAAGAACCTAAGAAGAAAACTGGTCCTGCTTACATTGAACTCTAGCAAAAAAAAAAATTAAAGCTGGATTTGTCTCCCGAGTCAGGTCACAGCACAACGCTGCATACTGCTTATTTAGCAACGCCACAGGCTGATACTGTCACCCAAGTTCCCCTGTCCTCAAACTCTGTCCTCAATAGTCAGAAGGTCTCTACACTGACAACAGATTCACTACAGAAAACCTTAATTGCTCGATTATGCTGTATTATGCAGATCCCATTCACTAACCTTCCATAGAATCTATGGGGTTGGCTTTAGTATGTCTGTTCTTACCGATGTACCTGAAATGCAGAGCAGAAAAGAAAAATCCAGCCTGGCTAACTTGTCACACATTTATTATTTGATCTTCAGTGATTTCACTGACAGAGAAGCTTGATAATTCTCTTTCTAGATTTGATGGGAGAAAAGCAATGTTTCTTTGTAGTCACACAGCCTGCATAGTTATTTTGATTTTGTCAGACAGATTTTTGATGGTTTTGAACAGAACAGAAAAGAAGTTACTCCCAGTTAGTGCACTGAGAAAAGAACCTGGCTTAGCCCACCCAAGGTAATATTTGGAAAGTTCTGTTACCTAGAAAGCACATAAAAATAAACTTGCCTTCTATAAAGATTCTGTTCCAGTAGATTTTTCCAACATGATTTCCTCCAAGAAATATTAGATTTGATAAAATCAACATTGAAGTGCTAACAGATGCTAGGGCAGCATGAAGTCGACGACGAATTCTTGGCGAGAAGAAACTCTCCTAAGGGGCAAAACAAAAGGTGCAGATGAAGTTAACAACCCCTACAATTTTTCAAGCAATGTTAGAAAAAGATATTGTAGTTACAACAATACAGAAGTTCAAATCCTTATGGAACAGATCCTGAAGCTTTTAAAACATCTAGCAGAACTCCCACTAATGCCATTTAAGTTTGGGTAAGACTTCACAATAAACAGCAGTGTTGAATCATAGCTGAGGTTGGAACGGACCTCTGGAGGTTACCTAGAAAGGTCATCAAAGTAGGTTCAGCTAGAGCAGGCTGCTCAAGACTGCGTCCAGTAGGGTTTTGAACACCTCCGATGACAGAGACTGCAAAACCTCACTGGGCAACCTGTGCCAGTGTTTGAATACCTTCACAGTAAGATTTTCTTATGTTTAAATGGAATTTCTTGTATTTCAGTTTGTAACTGTTGCCTTTTGTCCTGTCACTAAGTAGCGCTGAGAAGAGTCTGGCTTTGTCTTCTTCCCCTCTACAATTAGGTATTTATACACATGGATAAGATTCCCCCTGAGCCTTGTCTTCTCTGGGCTGAACAGTGCCAGCTTTCTCAGCCTCTCCTCTTATGGCAGATGCTCCAGTCCCTTTACCATCTTTGTGGCCCTTTGCTGGACTCACTCCAGCATGTCCATATCTGTCTTGTAGTGAGCAGCCCAGAACTGGACACAGTTCTATACATTCTATGTCTTAATTATTTTCTTATTAAATGTACTCCTTGATGAATTTTTGCTGACAGAAATAAACAGTAACAACATGCTTCTGGGATGGATAATACTATCCAATAGGTTCCAATATGGAGTAAAGCCACCTCAGTATAAAACAAACAGCATCAAACAACTTCAGAAGCCATTAATGCTTTGATTGATTAATAAGACTTCACTGAAAGATTCTAGAGTAGGATCAGAATTGGTTATTGCAATGAGTATTACTAAACAGATGCTTCCATATAAAAAGAAGATTTAAATACACATGCAATCCCAAATTTTTTTTCAGTGCAAATATTACTGCTCATGTTCAAGAAGTGTAAATATCTGTTACAAATTTTTTGGTACTGTTGTTCTAATGATACAAATAAAGTAGGTCTCTCTCCATCATATAGTAGTTTATATTTTTCTGAATCTATCACCTGAGATGTGAGTGCAGCACATAGACTGCAAGAAGATGGTTAAAGACGGATAAGAAAGTTTTTACTTCCTCCAATATTCAGCTGTTAGAACAAATTTTAAAGAGCATTATAGCACATCACAAGGAAACATTGTGTCATTACTGCATAAGAAAAATATCTTGTTCATCATGGCCCCAGGCTGAAAGCCTCTTTACATTGTGCCTGAAGCTGCCAAAGACTGAATGCTTCATGTGAAGTGATGAGCATTTGCAAGGGCATGGGAACTAAGGAAAATATCTGGAGCTGCTCAGCCTTCACATCATAAACGTTGATGTTGCAGAAAACAAAGTCTTGTGACTGCAGCATTGAAAAAAAAAAGAGCAGTAATTAATCTTTAATATCTGCAGCCAGACCAGAATTCATGCTCAGACACCTGAAACAACATAAACGCACGCTCAAAGCAGACCTAAAAATACATTCCTAGACAATTAAATTGCTAGTTTTGTAAGCATCAAAACAAGTGTTTCAACTAGTAGATTATAAAGTGACAAGTCTTCAAATATATCACAGCTACAAGCATAAAAATACGATTTTAACATATGACTGCAAAGCAGATCCCTGGTAAATTGAATGTTAGCCCCAGTCAGAGCTATATCTAGTGTATGAGTCAGTCTGAGTCAGCACAAAAATGGGGCTAGATAAGCTGTATCAGGCTGTATGCGCAACACAGCAACAGTCAACCTTCCATACGACGCTATGAAAAACATTCATGTATGAGAACAGAGACTGAGATTTTTCTCTGAAAATTCTGGATGAAAATTAGGGCATCATAGGACAAGGGTAGAGAATATAAAGATAATTATATAAATATTCACAGGCACCGACAATTACTTAGTGAAACAACACTTTCCCTTTCTAGTACTTTGCATCTCCAAAGCTGCCCAAGGACTTCCAAAACATTCTCCTTCAGTTCACACTTCTTCTTACACCATGCTAATTAATTCTGATTGAGCTGTAGCTTATCTATAGAGCATAGATCTGATCTATCATCAGATCTACCTTTTACCCTCCTTTTGTCTATCAAACTTATTCATCAATTGTAGAGAGAAACAGTTTTAATTAGGAACGGGGGAAAAAAAAAAAGAATCTCCTGGTAAATCTGTAGAAAGAGTTAGAGATGGACAACCCATCAGACAGCTGGTGTTGGACTGCATTTTCCACCAAGGCACTGAGTAGACTTGGTAAGTTTGTGAGGTCTGCCTGTTTTACAACCAAAAGCAGTACAACTCAGACAAACAACACGAATAGCTAAAAAAGCTCTGCCACTTTTTTTAAAAAAATGAATATAGTTACTAAAAAATAAATAAAACTGTCACATATAATACATCACCCTCTACAAAAGCGCTATACGTTAAACAATACAAGTTAACTGTAGTGCATACCATAAAAGCCTTTGGTCATTTATAAGGTATAATGGAGTAGTTTAAGACAGAAACAGTTTAGACAAACACTGAACTCTTTCTGGGTTTTGCTGTAGCTAATTTCCATTAACTATGCTAGGCATTGATCCAAAAAGCAGTACACATTTTCTTGAGAGTCTCTGATGTCAGTGCAGCTTTTACCCAGCTTCAACGAAGGTAAAAAAAGAAAACGTTCTTTAAACATCTCATGTCATCTGGAAAAAGCTAACCATGAAAGTACCTGAGCAGCTATTGTGCTTAAATTAATACACTGGAAGCATTAATTTACCCATGAAAAAGAAATGAGGCTGGTCTAGATAATCCATGATAACATTTGTGATTTAAATATCTACCAGCATGTGGATTTTTCTGAATATAGAGCAAGTTGTTTTCATCAGCAGACAAAATTAAAAAAACCCTCCACACCCACAACTCTTCATTATGCTATTTAACACTTTTAACAACATGTTCCATTGCAACAATACAAGCAGCTGCTACGGATTTGTGGTGTTTCTCTGGATTTTACTGCTGTCTCTTTCTGTCTCCTCTTTTCCTATTGGAAATATGGCCAGAAGATAGAGTGGCAAAAGAGCACCTAGTGTTAAAATGACAACGAAGCCATGGCTGTCTGTCTGAAACACTTATATCTGCATCCTTCCTCAATGCTTGTAATCTTGCATCAATACCTCATCATACTTTACTTCTACTAATCACCCCCACCTCCTCACACACTGTGAAATAAATGGACTGTAGCATTTAAACTACACAAAAAAAATAGACATATTTTCAACATACTCAGTCCAAAGGCACGTGGAATGACATAGGAGGTGACTTTAAAAGGCTGGCTCAGGCCACCTTTCCTGGCACTGAATGGAGTTTGGGTTATTACCCCAATCCAATTCCTACTCTAAATGAAAATCAGCCTCAGACATTTTTGCCAGATGCTGGGAAAAACCTCTCTCTGCACATAGTTGGGTCTAGTGAAATTGCCTACCATCAGATCTCTCTCAACTGGGCCTTCTCAGTCATCTTACAAAAATAAATGATACTATCATGTAGTGCAATACCTTGAAAAGTGAAACTCTGTATGTTTTTGAGAGGGGTAAAAGAAGACAGGCGTGAAAAGAATGACAGAATACCAGGTTGGAAGGGACCTCAAGGATCATATGGTCCAACCTTTCTTGGCAAAAGCACGGTCTAGACAAGATGACCCAGCACCCTGTCCAGCCAAATCTTAAAAGTGCCCAACACTGGGGAATCCATCACTTCCCTGGGGAGATTATTCCAGTGGCTGGTTGTTCTCATTGTGAAAAATTTTCCTTTTGTGTCCAATCTCCACAGGAGTAACTTGTACCCATTAGCTCTTGTCTTTTCCATGTGACTCCTTGTAAAAAGGAAGTCTCCATCTTCTTTGTAGACACCCTTTAAAAACTGGAACATAGCGATAAAGTGTTTTCAAGGCTGAACAAACCCAATTCTTTCAGCCTATTCTTATAGGGCAGGCTTCCCAGTCTTTTGATCATCTTTGTGGCCCTTCTCTGGACCCTTTCCAGCCTGCCCACAATCTTTTTTGTATAGTGGGGACCAACACTGTACACAGTATTCCAGGTGTGGCCTGACAAGCGCTGAGTAGAGTGAGATAATGACTTCTTTATCTCTGCTAGTGATGCCCCTGTTGATGCAACACAGCATTGTGTTGGCTTGCTTTGCCGCAGCAGCACACTGTTCGCTCATATTGAGCTTGTTGTCCACCAGGACCTCCAGATTCCTTTCCATAGAGCTGCTCCCCACCTGGGTAGATCCTAGTCTGTGCTGCACTCCTGGATTATGTTTTCCCAGGTGCAAGACCTTACTCTTGTCCTTGTTGAACTTCATAAGGTTCTTGTTAGCCCACTCTTCCAGCCTATCGAGGTGTTCCTGCAGGGTGGCCCTCCCTTCTGAAGTGTCCACTACCCCACTCAGCAAACTTCATCAGGGTACACTTGATCCCATCATCCAGATCACTTATGAAGGTATTAAACAGCGTTGAGCCCAATATCGATCCCTGGGGGACCCCACTTGTGACAGGTTGCCAGTTTGAAAAGGACATATTACCACCACCCTCTGGGTGTGACGTGTCAGCCAGTTCCCCATCCACTGCACAGACCACTTTACTCTAGACTGTAACACATCAGTTTCTCTAGGAGGAAACAGTTTCAAAAGCCTTGGAGAAATCCAGGTAAACGATGTGAACTGCTCACATCAACCAAGCAGGTTACCTTGTCATAGAAGGCGATCAGGTTTGTCAAGCATGATTTGCCCTTGGTGAATCCGTGCTGGCTTTTCCCAATCACGTGCTTCATTTGACTTGTGATAGCTCCCAGGAGGATTTGTTCCATAACTTTCCCAGGGTCTGTAATTTCCTGGATCTTCCTTTAAGCCCTTCTTGTTGATGGGGGTGACATTAGCCTTCTTCCAGAATTCTGGGACGTCCCCCAGTCTCCACAACTTCTCAAAGATTATGGAGAGCAGCCTCGCAACAACATCAGCCAGCTCTCGTAACACCCTAGGGTGGATAACGTCAGGGCGCATTGATTTGTCGGGGTCATAATTCTGTAATAGTTTGCACACCAACTCTTCCTTCACTGACGGGGGGGTGTGTTTGCATCAACCTGGATTTTTGTTCCCAAGGCCTCGGGGCCAACAGTGCTGGTAAAGACAGGGGTGAAAAAAGTGTTGAGAGCCTCTGCCTTTTCAGCATTGTTGGTGAGTAAAACTCTCCTGTTTAACAGCAGGCCAATATTTTCCTTCTGTTTCTGCTTGTTGTTTACGTACCTGAAGAACCCCTTCTTGTAGTTTTTTGACATCTCTGGCCAATTTCAATTTGAGCTGAGGTTTTGCTTTTCTAACTGCATCTCTGCATGCCCTGGCAATGCCCTTGTAGTTCTCAATGGGCATTCGTCTGCTCTTCCATCTCTGGTATGCTTCTCTTCATTTTGAGCAGACTCAGAAGCTCGCAGTTAAGCCAAGGGGGTCTCTTGCTCTGCCTTACCTTTAAAGGGGATGAACGGTTTTTGTGCTTCCAGTAGAGCATTCTTGAAAAACTCCCAGCACCCACTAGCTCCTTAATCGTCCATGGAAGCTTCCCACAGAAT
>VYZM01020056.1:0-35944 GCA_013398915.1 Dromas ardeola
AGTGGTGGTGAATGGAGATAAATTCAGTTGGTGGACGGTAACAAGTGGTGTTCCCCAGGGCTCAGTATTGGGGCCAGTTCTGTTTAATATTTTTATCAGTCATCTGGACGAGGGGGTCAAGTGCACCCTCAGTAAGTTTGCAGATGACACCAAGTTGGGTGGGAGTGTCAATTTGCTTGAGGGTAGGATGGCTCTACAGAGGGATCTGGACAGGCTGGATTGATGGGCTGAGGCCAATGGTATGAGGTTCAACAAGGCCAAGTGCCAGGTCCTGCACTTGGGTCACAACAACAATGATCTTAAAGGTCTTTTCCAACCTAAATAATTCTATGATTCTATGACTCTACAAGAAGTCAACCAAAAGTGCCCAAGGAAGTACTTTACTCTGCAGAAAGGCAATACTGATCTTAGAAGAGGAGTCAATGATCGGGCACCAGTACATGACCTGAAGCACCCATCAGGTTGGTAAAAAGCAGAAATAAATGTAATTAAAGTAAATGGATTTACACTAGTAGGTAATATATTTTTGGAAGAGAATCAATTCTTGACTGCATATATATATATGAAGAGGCAGGTATGTGTTGTATATATTTTTACCAGTATAATTCTGGTGCTTTGTCTCTTGCTTCTCTGTCAGGTATATCCTTGGCATCTAGCTCCTGTTTTACAATAGGCAATCCACTGTTTTTTCCTCCCGGGTTTGTGCATCTCTAACTGTGTGACCCCATTTCAGTGAGTTGAAAGAAATGTAGATCAGTTATAGAGGTTATAGCAGAATTGATATTTCCTATCCATAGTTCTCTTGCAATTTAACATATAAACAGCCTCTCAAGACAGTTTCCCAGGAGGGGGGTGGGAGGGTGAAGCCATGTAAAGTGCTTACTGCATCTGAGAGAAACACATCTGGTGAGGCCGTGGAGTGCATTAACTCACCAAGGTGATGAAGTGAAGTTTGAAATGACATTTAAGTGCCATGAGGGACAGCTGCAATGGAGAGCTTCTGACTGGGTAAGGCTTTTTCTTTCAACACACTGAAAAGCTTTTGTTATTCTTGCGAACCTGCTGCTACCCAAAAGGGAGAAGGTTTATCAATATCTAAGAACAAAAAAGAGATGGATCCTCTACTTTAACATTTTTCACTGTAGCAATGTGATGCAAATGTGCCTTCAAGATGGTGCTGGGTTTTCTTAACAAAAACATGTCACCACCACAACCTCAGTGCCTCGATGGAAGCAAATCACACCCTTGATTCCCCCCAGTTTAGAGAAATACTGAACTGTAATAGTACGAATAGTCCCATCATCAAAAGGAGACATCTGACAGCTTTCCTTTATCTGGTTTGATTTATTTTCCTTTTCTAAAGATTTTTTCTGTATATATTTTACAATATAAGATAAAAATAAATAAGAAATAATAAGATATCTAATAAAAGTATATTTTTAATGTAAAAAGAGTAATGATACTTGTCCCATTTGCAAAGTATTTTGAGATAGACCAAAAAAGAATAAAAGCTACACAATATTAAAATATACTATTTAAAGGACAAGTAATAATATTAAACATTTCTGTAGGTTTGTCAGAATCAAGGACTGAGAACCTTCCCCTGACTCACGCTCCTCTAGTGACAGTTCAAAAGAGAAGGAGAGAAACCGGGTTAATTCTTTCAATCCTTTCTTCATGAGTCTATGACTCCATGGCAGCTTAGATTAGCCTAATATGTGGTCCCATTGGACTTCATACAATTTGCTACATTATTTAATTCTGTGAAGAAATGTTTTGCATGCACCACATAGAAATGTTTCTGTCTACAGAGTCGACTGCATCACAAATTCAGTGATCTGAACCTAAAGAGATGTCACAGTGTGCTACACTTTTAAATAATTTACAGTTTAGAACATTTGCTGCTGACACACAAAATAGACACAGAAGCCTACTGAGGACCTTTTCCCCCTTCTACAATATATTTTGAAGTACTGATTAATTTGCTATGAACTAGTATGTTATCACTTTTAACAGGTTATTTTATTACTTTCGGAAATTCACACTGAATTAAATTTTGGTTCTCTGAAATGAATGCCAAAATCATACCAATTTCACAAGTCCAGGATTTTGTTATGGTTTTATATAAGTAGTCATATATTAACATAATTGGTATAAAAGTGTTAGATGTTCTATATAGAACTCAAATTCCTCTTGTACAAACTTCAGAACTATTTTTAACAAATATTGCAGGGATACTTTCACTACGCTTGTGTTTTCCAGAAAAATTTACTTTGTATTTTCCAGTAAAATTCAGCATCAACTCGGCAGCATCACCGGTTATGTTTCTAGCTTGTTTAAGCTGAGTAAATGCGATTTTATAGCTTTATAGCAAACACTAAAGATACAATGAATATTTAAAACAAGTTATAAGAAGCAGTGAGATTGAAATAAACAGCAGAAACTGATTGTGTGGAAATCCTCACAGCACTGGATATGCATACTTCTCTCCTAGAACAGAATTCCTAGCAACTCGTCTTTGAAAATTTCAAAGAATGAGAGTTTTCTTAGGACTAGGGTTTCCATATATAATACTGAACTTAAAAACAGAAGCGGAATTCCTACGTATATTCCCCTTGGACAGGTCCATATATTACATTATGCAGTTCTGCCATTACTGTGCAATCAAGACCTTAGCAAGGGCTTTGATACTTGGCCCTCTATAATTTATTTAATGTCCCTACTCTCAATAGGGCTATAAAGGTAATTGTTTAGGAGCATCTCAAGTGGAAATAAAATCTTTTGATTTCCCAGAAAAATATTAATTTGTGGCACATGTCAAGGAAAACATTCCTGTAGAGTTGGAAAACCTGCTCATTCTTGTAAATACCTTTGTGAGATGGGCTACTTTATGTTTTTGAGGTGTGAAGCAGTTGTCACAAGAAAATTTGACACTCACTTTGAACACAAAAAATCTACAAAAACACATTTAGTTAGACTCACACAGACCATGTCAGAAAGTATTAGATTCAAAGGTAAGAGTGAATCTGTAAAAGAGGAATGTTTTCTTTGTGGGAAAACACAGCTCCAACTCAATGGCAGTTTATACCATAGTGTTCTGTGCTACTGCTGTTTATCGGTAGGACCATGTGGCTAGAAAATATGCCAGGTGAGTGAAAAAGCTGGGGACTGAACTCATTTAGAACTACTAAGAGAAGGGAAAAACACTGTATGTTTATGACAACATTTGTTGAGATAGCTCTGATAACTAACTTAATTTTACATGAAGAAAACCCCAAAGTGAAATTTGACGATGCATGATGTATGTTTGCATAGCTGTATTTTGGAAGCCATGGGTGAATTTAAGGATTTAGGCAACAACCTTTAACTATAAATGAATTCTAATATAGTACTTAAATGAAAACAAACGGATCACTGAACAGACAATCAGGACAGGATCATGGGATCGTGCAGGCTGGAATGGACCCCCAGAGGTGTTTGGTCCAACCTCCTGCTCACAGCAGGAGCAGCTACAGGGTCAGACCAGGCTGTGGAGGGTTTGAAAACTTTCAAGGATGGAGCCTGCATAGCCTCTCTGGGCAGCCTGCTCCACCACTTGACCATCCTCTATGGTCAAGGGAATTACATTCTCACTGAAAATGTTCGTTTATTAAATTGGTATCATGTTACTGAGGCAGCAGTCACCTGTTTCATGGGTGTATACCAGATCCAACAGTGTAGAAACACAGCTGGAGAAGTTCTCAGTTGTTTTCAGAACAGAGACAATGTAATACGGCAGAAGCAGAAATCCAGTTTTTTAGATGGGGGGAAGGGAAGAGCATTACAAATCCATGGATGAAACCAGCTGACAAATTTAAACTGAAAAGGAATGCTAGTAACCATTTAAAAAGCTTCAATTCTTTTGAGGAAACTGCTTGCCCTAATTTCAGGCAGAATGATCCATTAGAAATCCTCAGAGATAGGCAGCGCCAAGCCAACCACTTCAGGAAGATATTTAAACAAGGCCTGGTGCCAGTAAGTGACTCAGTAAGCCACAGGTTTTGTGTGTGTGTGGTTTTTTTTTTTTTTTGTTTCAAAATGTTAAGTCACAGACAAAGTGCAGAAAGCTGTAGCAGAGATGGAAGGAACTGGGAAATATCTTTATTGC
Source organism: Dromas ardeola (assembly GCA_013398915.1). Taxonomy (NCBI): domain Eukaryota; kingdom Metazoa; phylum Chordata; class Aves; order Charadriiformes; family Dromadidae; genus Dromas; species Dromas ardeola. The sequence goes on from VYZM01020056.1 coordinate 4,148, forward strand.
AGCTGAGTGAGGATTTTTCTGTGGGGATATCTTACACTTTTTTGCAAAATTCAACGCTTTAATTTTGTCTCAAGAAAGCTGAAGCAAAACCTTTTATTTCAAATGATAGCATAATGTGGTTCGGTTTTTGTTTTACTGGGTTGGGAATTTTTATGTGGCAGAGATCGAGACCTACATTTCAGAGTTCACTTTTGTTCCCTTTACCTCTTGTGGCACTCCGTGAGAGCTCTGATGGCCGAGAGAGCCAGGCTCCTCACCTTACCTGCATTTCCCACACTAGTCACCCAGGTGATCAATTCAAGGACACCCAAGTCAGAGAGGCAGAAGCACAAAAGACGAGGATACAGGTTTGACCATATATTTACCCTTTTTTCCTTCTGAGCAGGGTAGACTTACTTTAGGCACCCACTGTGTGACAGATGGAGGTTTGTGACGCTCTAAGCCACTGTCCTTCTCCGCATTGCACCTGAGACACCACAAAGATATCCAAAAGACACAGAAGTGTGGCAAAAACCATCCATGTCTGCTCAAACAACCTGTTTCTTCCACTGTAGCTTCCTTTACAACTGTGGGCTTCATTTTGTCATATTTGTACTGTGAAGGAGAGATTTTGGTGGAAGAAGTTAGAGGTCTGTCAGTAGCAAGCAATTGTGAGACCACGACCAGATGGATAAGAGGTTGAGCTGATGACATCTGTACCAGCAGATGCCACAGACTTCATGCCCGTGAGGCCCAAGGTCCTTTGGGTGAAGAGTATAGAAGACCAGACTGTACGGTCAGTATGACCTGGAGACCTACCTGTGTGCAACCTGCTGAGGGGAGTTCTGGAAAATAACGCAACCTGCAGTCAGGTGTAAGAAGGAAGGGTGGATTTTCAGTGACAGCTTTCTGACAAGTGCTGATATCTCTGGGGTTATTTAAGTCTACAGTACTATTAGTTTCTGCCTTTCAGAGTTCGATAAATAATCAAAAGATCTACACAAAATGCAGATATTTCAGAGGAAAAAAATAACCCTATTTTTTACATTCCATCATTTTCCACATATGTCAGATTCCAGCAGAATGGTCCTAATACACCATAGTTAGTCATTTATCACTATAAGATAAAATTGTGAGAGCCCTATTGTAAAGCGTAAAGCAAAAGGAACCAAAATAATTGTATAATTATGATATCACAGAAGAGCGGTCCTCTTCATCCAAGTTTCCAGCTTTCATGGATTTGGTTAAAAAATACCAAACAACACTTCAACATCTGACTTGATACATCCTTTTAAAGTCTAAACATATTATTTTTTAATTGGATGCTGAGGATTATGCAGGTATTGCAGTATTTAAGGAAAAGTGAAGAGGGACTCACAACTTTTAAAACATGTAGGTAACAGAACTGCATGCTGGTGGCCCATGATCATGGAGGGCAGGAAAATGACTCAAAGTTCTTCCTGCCCCATACAGGTAGTCAGTGCAGTGCTCAGCAAACAACATTAACACTAATGGAGAAAAAGCCACGTCTTCTAGGAAAAAGACTGGTCTTGAGTTTTCACCTCAGAAATAACTTGGCTCCTGCTGCTCCTTATATAGTTCTGCTTTGCCCTGACTTTTACACGAGCTGCATTACAAGATGCTAATTCTTCTCAAAGGCATTCACAGAAACCGATCAGGGACAAAGAGGGCAAATGCAGAAATCTCAAGGATATGAAACAATTTACTTGATATTAGTTATTCTTCATAGAGAATGTCATTAGCCTGGGAGAGAGGTGATTCTGTTTTAATTATATTTGCAATGATTAAAAAGAAGAAAGTCCAAACCAATGATTGTCATGGTTTCAGCTGGGATGGAGTTAACTTTCTTGCTGGCAGCTGGTATGGGTGTCTATTTTGGATTTGGGATGAGAGCAGTGTTGACAGTGCACTGATGTTTGTGTTGCTAAGCAGTCAAGGCCTTTTTGGCTCCTCATATCACACTGCCAGCGAGTAGGCTGGGAGCGTGCAAAAAGTTGGGAGGAAACACAGCTGGGACAGGTGACCCCAACTGACCAAAGGGATATCCCATACCATATGATGTCATGCTCAGTATATAAAGCTGGACGAAGAAGAAGAAAGAGGGGACATTTGGAGTGATGGTGTTTGTCTTCCCAAGTAACTGTTATGCATGATGCAGCCCTGCTTTCCTGGGGATGGCTGAACACCTGCCTGCCGATGGGACGCAGCGAATGAATTTCTTGTTTTGCTTTGCTTGCATGCACGGCTTTTGCTTTACCTATTAAACTGTCTTTAGCTTGACCCATGAGTTTTTTCTCACTTTTACTCTTCTGATTCTCACCCCCTTCGCAACTGGGGGGAGCGCGCAACTAGGCTGCGTTGTCTTAGTTGCTGGCTGGGGTTAAACCAAAACAGTGGTACACACACTTCGTACTTTCAAAGGCCCAGTTTCCAAAAGCCGAAAACAGTTATGAACCAGATCAGGCAGGAGGCAGAATTTAATTAAAGACATATGAATAATAATCAGAAATTGTTTAAGAACAGTTTAATAGGTATTCAGAAATCCATACTTTCACTTCTGCGAAAGGCAACAGTGGTTGAAACCACAAACTGACTTGGACAGGAAGTGAAAGCAGCTCCACACACATATGCAAAACTTCTCTCACACATGTGTATGCACATATGAGCAAACTGAGTTTGTACAGATTGTAAAAAAGAAGATATGATTAATAATAGTAATTAATTTGATATTCCTATTCTAGAATTTTAGAACTGATAAAAGAGGCACAGTTAGAATTATTGACCATCAAACTTAAGGAAATTAAGGCAAGTTTGCACATTTATTTTATTTTATATGCGATTTCTCTTTTGTGTTGTTGGACAGAAGGATTAAAAAGGCAAGGAAGTGGAAAGGCAACTATATTTTGCTTTTTGCGCATTTTCCAATTGGAAAATTCAGAAGACGGTAAACAGCAACTACTTGTGTTAAATTTTTTTATGTCGGTAAGTACTGATAATTTGTCTATAGCAAGCTGAAGGACTGGAAAAGGAACTCTTGTGATCCTTGGTGGTGGTTTTCATTTCATTTTTTCACTGCAGAAGTTCTGGAGACTAAAAGGGAACTAACATTTTGTTAACATTTCAGCTAACTTGCATGAGTAACAAGGAGTCCATTAGCCTGACATCAACCCTGGAGCAAAAGAGAGGGGCTGATGACTATTTGTTTAATCCAGAATTAGAAGAAAATGAGTAGAGGGAAATAAAAAAGCCTAAATCCTCTCTGAGCAACTAAAAATCAAACCCAAGTTTGAATGTTTGATTGTTACAAGCAAGACTGCTGCTATAATGGACTTTGACAAAATATTGAATTTGGAACTGGTCAACATTTCAATTTAGAAGATATGGTGATTAACAAAATCAGCAACTTGTCATCAAATGAGTGGGTTACAACTTGGTTAGTTTATATACAGGGAGGTATAACAGAGCAAATATGCTTTAATGGGTCATGCAGGGGTCAGATTTGCTCTTACGCTATATAACACCTTTGTCAATGATCCAAAAGAACGCACAAAAATCTTTACTAGGAAAGACAGCAGATGATTTCCATCAAATATTGATGGACTCACATCTTATATGGAAGACGTATCACAGCATTGCAGTTCTTTGCATAAAGCGATGTAAACAGACAAAACACATATCCATCAACCATATTGGTTATTTTTTTAAACATGAGCTCCTACCTCAGTCAGAAGTTCTCAGATGGTTTTTATTTGGGGTTGAATCTCTGTTCAGGAGGAGTAAGCGTAAGAGTAAGTGGACAAATGAAAAGCTTTGACAGAGAAGCAATGAAAAGCATCTACAAACGTGCCTCCCATCTGCTTATCAGGCTCGTCATCATCACAAAACTGGAACAGCTCCAGTGATCCCATATTTACTGTATGAACTGGTTTAGATCAGCCACTGAGGAACTCTCCATTGCAGCCGAAAGGTCCTATTCTTAAAAATAAGACATGCTTTAAGAATTTTACTTGCAACTGAGACCAAAGCTGCATTAAATTCTGTGTAAAGTGATCTCATCTCCAAATCAATATTAATGTACAAGACAGCAAGCCTCTTAACTATGTTTTATAGGACCAGTCATTTCATGTTACATTAATAATCATTATTATATTATTATGTTTTATTCCAGTTGATGTAGCTAAAAATCCCATACAAGCCTATGAGTGACCCTGTGTAAATGTACAAAAAGAAAAAAATTATCACTATTCACTGGTAAGATAAAAATTGGCAGCACATAAGGGATGGTTCTCATTTCTGTACACCTCTGAAAGTAGCAGGAAGGTCATGATCAGTAGAAGTATGTCAGGAATTCAAAAAGATCAAAAGACAACCATACCTCTGTCAAATATTTTTTCAATGTCGCATCTGATTTTAGAATAGATACATGCAGTGTTCTAAGGGGGGATATCTGCAGACAGAGTTTTTAGCTGCTAATAACTCCTGTGCGCGCACACATATTCCTTCTTCAGAAGAAGTACTTTAAAAGGCACTGAAGCAAATCAAGAGCTTTGAGATGTTTTGTGTCAGCTGCATACCATTTTATCTTGCAACAAGGGACTGGGTGAACCACTCGAGCTGGTTTTGATCCTTCCACAATTCTGCTTGTAATGTCTCCAGATAATTTGGTACTAGGAAAATGTCACATCAGACACAGATACATGGAGCACACACTTTGACAATGTTCTAACCACAGGGGGATTGGCTATGCAACTACTTATATGGCCCTAATCACCAGACTATCGAGCAGCTCAGGTATTTAATGCTGTTGATTCCCACAGCCTGCCTATGAGGTAGGGAAGTTTTATTAGCATGTGCTCAGTCAGAGCATTGTGCTACTTGATAAAACAGAATACTTGCTCAAGGTCACACAGGAATTCTACGAGGAAGCCACGTGTTTGCTCCAGACACTAACTGCACAGAAATCTCGCTAGGAGGGGTAATCTAGAATAGCAGAAAATGAACTAGATCTAAACATTTAACAAAGTTTGCAATTTTGGGTGGAAACTCTGTTTTTCTAAGTTAAAACGACACAACTTGCAACAGAACATAGAGTAAACATCACACTTCTTACTAAGCTCTGTGTAAATATACACAAAATTCATTAAAGAATTCCATAAATTTAATCCAAATGTTTTCCTAGAAGAGTCTTCAAATAATGCCTTACAATTTCAGCTTACCAAAATAGCTTCAAGGTAATGGGGCAAATAAGCAGAAGAAATTCAGCTGTAGCTGTTTGCATGCTGTCGGGACCCCTGTAGCTCATTTCAGGTCTGGAGTTGGCTCAAAGCTTCCTCATGTCTACTCGCTACCTGGCCAGCGGTGGCTTTTCCTATTCCATCTCTATGCCAGGCAGGATGGGCGTGCAGGAGAAAAAACAAAGGGATTTCTGGGATGCCTAAGTCTGCAACAAAGATTTTTAAAAAATTAGTATATCTACTATTGATGCAGTTTGGGTTTAGAAACTCCTCTTTGAATTTCAAATGTGTTCACAAGGTAGGTGTCTTTGCCTGTTAGCTTGTCTCTCATGGTAAATATTTTTCTAATGTGCTTGACCATATCTGATATTGTAGATTGGCCTTAGAAAGGCCACAGGTTAAAATTTGGTTGACTTTCTAACACAGGTTTTCAGTGGTCTTTTCTGGGTTCATTTCTGCATGCCTAATGAGTTGGTGACATCTCATGGTTTTGCTCTTCCTGCGCTTGTATTTTGAAAAGACTGCCTCAGATTTCAAGGCAATCAGGCATGGGATATCTTACTTTACAATAAGTGCTAAGAGCCTTGGTTGTTGCTCCCAGAAGTTATACTAAAATACACAAAATTAGGGGAGGGTTGTACAAAGAGAGAGCGTCACCTTTTCCTAGTTCAAAAGTAACTCAAACATAGATAATTAGAGGAAAAAATGTTCTCAAAGACAGAAGCCCAACTACAGAAACAGAACCTTACACATCCGATGGCTCACCTATGTTTGAACGTATTAACCTGATGATTTCTGTGGTGCTGGTTTACAGTTAACTTGTTCAAACATTCTCCATTTTGCTAGTCTTTTATAGTCCTCTTTTTTTTGTTGTTTGTCTCTGGATATTTTTTTCCTGCTGCATACTGCAATGTGGCTCCAGCAAGTTATATGAAGTTGAGGCTATCTTAGTTTAGTTGATATGTGAAGCACAATCAAATTACAAACAAACCACACATATGATTTCTGACAGTTTAGGCTAATAGTTTTCAGCTCAAATTAAAGTTAAGTGAGAAGCCTTAATTCATGTTTTTGTCTAACTAACCAGACTTAGTTCACAATCTCCCGACTTTTTATCTGCAGTTCTTTTCACAGGAAAAACAAAATTTTTCATTAGTTAGGATAGTAGTATGATAGATAGAAAGAAAGAAAGAAAGAAAGAAAGAAAGAAAGAAAGAAAGAAAGAAAGAAAGAAAGAATTACAATATTTCCATTGCAAATAAATTCTAGGCAGACATTGGAAGAGAGAACCCTTGTGCATAGACAACCAGGACTTTTAAAATTAAAGATTACTTAGAAATGCTTTTTTTTTTCTTCAAAAGTTACAGTTTTCCTTTTATCTTTATATTTTCTTATTTCTAAGGTATTTTTATTTCATTCACACTCTTTCCCTTTGTGCCTCCTGTTTTTTCTGTACATCGAAATACTGTTGTTAAATATATTATACTGCTTAAATCCTCAGAGACTTCCTGGCTTTTGCTGTACTGACATATGCAAGCTCACAAAACTACAAATAAAAGGAATTGCAAATAAAAGGGGAAGTTTTTGAAAGTTCTATAATTTATGATTACCTGGCTGCATTTTCAGTATCAGAACTATCTCCAGAATGTCTTACTTTCTAGGAAAGTCATAAAGAACTGCTCCATGTTGAGTTTGTTCTTAAAAAGAAGCTCATTTGCATTTTGTACTGCAGGGAGTTACTTGTAAACTTCCACACAGCGAGGTGCGAACAGACTAGTGATAACAAACCATGAATTATACGAAGATGTAATTCAATTCAATCACCCCAAAGCCTAAGTGCTTATTCAGGTACTTATATTTGCACAAAACTTCTTTGATTATAAAAAACAGGCTATGCAATGCATTTGTTTTATCAACAATTTTTAACTTAAGAGGTGGGTTGAAATAGCATGAAAACTAGCCTTTGTCTGTGAAGGTGTGGTAAGGAAGAGGGCTAGGAACTAGTCATATTGAGTCAAACTCCAAAGCGCTTATTCCCTCTCTCTGGTGACCAGTTATAGGACACAAGGAAATGGAATGAAGTTGCTTCAGGAGAAGTTCAGATTGGACATTATGAAAAGGTTCTTCACTGGGAGGGTGGTCGGTCACTAGAACAGACTCCCAGGGGAAGTGATCACAGTAGGGAGATCTGTCAGAGTTCAAGGAGCATCTGGATGGTGCTCTCAGTCATACGATTCAGTTTTAGGTAGTTCTGTGAGTAGCAAACAGTTGGATTCAAGGATCATTATGGGTCCCTTCCAACTTGAGATATTCTATGACTCAATGAAAGAAGGCTTCATTCTGAATTTGATTACCAGGGCTGGAAGAGTTTTCCTAAAATCCAGTTCAGCCAGCACAAAAACTATGCCTTTTCTAGTTCATCTAGGCTTTATCTGTTTCAGGTTTTCCAATTTGTTTTTGTTAAATCCCAACATTTTCCAGTGAAAAATAAGTTGTTTGTGTTGCACCTTTGAGAGACGCACCAGAAAGAGAAAAAAGTCTTCCAGAAATGCACAAAACCCAAAGTAAAAAAAAAAATATCGGAACCTGTTTAGACTTGTGATCTTACCCCACCAAGTTCATAATATGATCATAGAATAGTTTCTGGTGGAAAGGCATTCAGAACATTGTATAGGCCAACCTCCTTCTCAAAGTCAGAAGAGGTTGCTCAGGACTCTAGTCAGTCACATGTTAAAAACCCTAAAGTTTCCCAGTCTTTCTTGGTAACCTGTACCAGTACTTAATGAAGAACCAGCAGAACCTGAGACAGCCCTGTCCTCCAGCACATCAGCTGTTCCCACTCAGTTTGATGCCACCTACAAACTTGAATACAGTCCATTATCCAGGTTTTTGATGAAGCTAAAGAGCATTGACTCCAGAATCAGCTTGTAAGGAACATTACTCACAGCTGGTCATCAGTTAGGTTTTGAACCATTAAACACTACCCCCCAAGATCATAATCCAACCAGTTATTGCCAGACCTAGAGTTGCCTTTCCAGTAAATACAGCAGAAGTTAAAGTCCACCATGCTATTTGGGCCTGTGATCATAAGACTCCTTCCACTTGCTTAAAGATTTATCCATCCACCTGTTTTTGACTGGTTGGTCAGCAGCAGACACTTACCAAGGTGGGGGTGCCCACAATTTCCCTCTTTTTGGCAGTTCTTCTAATTTTTGACCCATAAGTTCTTGACAGGCTTATTGACCAGTCCACAGGCTCCTTTGCATGGAGGCTTTGTATAAACTTTCCTTCCCTGCTCCCATGTTTCAAGAGCTTGTATTTATCCAGCAGCACTCCAGTGTGATGTGACTGATAGGAAGAAATAATAAAACTAAATGACTTATCTAGTTATTTAGTCACTTATTTACTTATTATTATTATTATTTAAAATTACTTAAATAATAAAACAATTCAGTAGGTTTAAATTTGTTCATTTCTTGAATAATCCATTATTTTAATTAAGGAAATATTTTCTTATTTCATTAAGAAATTTTTAACATAAGGTGATTGTTTTAGTGTAGAATGAATTCAGAGTATAGGACACAGAGAACAGTGGGAAGAGAGGTGGACAAGGTATCAGAATAAAATACAGACATATATCTTATAATTTTCTTATCAGACTTAAGACTTATTCTGTCAGGTTGTATCTGAGGTAATTTAAGCAGTTTTTGGAAGCAGTGTGCCAGTAACCAAAAATAGAAGTCCCAATTTAAACTACAGACACTCGTGTTGTCCCTGAAGGAAACCAGAGCCAAAAAACACAATCAGTTCTAGGAATTCAGAGCTAACATCATACAAAGGGTTTCAACAGCAGAAACCTTATTTGGCTTGCTGCACATGTCATTGGGTTTTTGGGAGTAGTTCTTTGTGTTTATGAATTCGTTGCTCACAGTCGGGCAATCCTGAAGTCTGTCTTCTGGTTTTAATAGTATATCCACTGAAAAAACATTCACCTCCTCGACATTGCTATTAATCTGATGTTTGGAAAGTGTTGGAAGAGAATGACTGGAAATGTTTGAGAGAAAACTTCGGTTTTGTTCTGTGGTGAGTGGTCAAATGCTACCTCTCACTGGTAGATGAGCAGGTCTTATAAAAATCTTAAGGGAATGATTCTTTGAAGGATAGGTAGTTATTGGAGAAAATTGTTTTATTCCATTACATAAAATTAAGGACAAGAAAAGGTAATATAACTGTTGATTCAACAGAATGATAAATGTGGCAATTGGGGAGAAAATGAAACTATTTAAATTAAAGGGCAGTGCTGTCACAAGAAAAAATGAATATAAACTGGCCAAGAGGCAAGAAATACTTTAAAAAGATCAAAGCAGAACGATCCAACATACTCTTCCAATAGGAATAGCAGAGACAAAAACCCTGAGTTTCAAGAGTGGAATTTGACCCCTTATATAAAAGATTAAAGGACAGAGTTACCTCCTGTGACCTAGGAAACGTCAACAATTTCTGCTAGAAAGTTGTAGGCAGCAGTCTGTTGTTACAATGAAATCCAGAATAGCTGCAGTATTTCTTAATCACTAATAAACTTGTGCTAAATATAGACAACAAAATTAAAACTGCTTAAATAAAATTAAATTAAGACAAATTATTTAACACTAATGAAACCAGTGTAAAGTTGTTATTTGTGGAAGCTGGCTTAAGGCTCCGAGTTTGGCCTTCTACTCCATCTCAGGACTTTTGATAAACACATGTTGATTTTTGATTGAAAACCTGGAGTTCAAAAATCACTTAAGGATCAACTATTCAAAAATATTATGTGTAATGTTAACTCATTTTTGTTCATTTATTTGTTCATATAGATTTCTCTAATGAGACAAAAATAGTCATATGGGATTTCCAGTTTATTATTTCTTCCTGCTGGAAAATAACATTACAAACTATATGAAGAAGGACTGGTTCTGAGAAGAAAGCAGACAAATACAAATATATTTTTAAAATGCAGAGAAGTTAAAATATTTTCTTCCATTAGCCTGTGAATGTGTAAACATCACAAAAGGGTACTAAATGTATGAAATAAGAAGAAAAGCTTCACAGGCTGTACTGGCTCTAAATCACAAGACAGGCTCACCATTGGTCCGCTGCTGACAATTTTTTAGAAAGCTTATGAATCAGTCTTTTTCCTTCTCTTCACAGTCCTGACAATCTCCATTCTGTTCCATTATGGCTGCAATATCTTGCTGCAGCTGAAATGCAATACATAAGCAAGAGGAGATGACTACCCATTATCATATCTTTCTTCAGATGGAGGTGAGTTTACTGCAGTTTGAAGTAAAATTAACCAGGTCGTAGACTTCTTGCATTTTCCCATTATGTTTAACTTTCTGAAGCTCAAGAAAATCTTACAAAACTGGCTGAGAAGAAGTTTCTAGTACAAATTTAAAAAAAAAATTAATAATTTTTAAGGACTATCACGGAATCATGGAATTTTCCCATTTTCCCATTATGTTTAACTTTCTGAAGCTCAAGAAAATCTTACAAAACTGGCTGAGAAGAAGTTTCTAGTACAAATTTAAAAAAAAAATTAATAATTTTTAAGGACTATCACGGAATCATGGAATTTTCCCATTTTCCCATTATGTTTAGCTTTCTGAAGCTCGCGAAAATCTTACAAAACTGGCTGAGAAGAAGTTTCTAGTACAAATTTAAAAAAAAAATTAATAATTTTTAAGGACTATGAACATATGGGCCAACGTGAGGTTTTAAGATCCAGCTGCTTGTGGCTAAAGCGAACTGCGTCTATGTTACATGGTAATGTGATTCCAGTGAGCTTCCTGCTGAAAACAAAGCATGGTCAGGGGTTACAAGAAACTCTAGCTACAAGGAAGCACTGTAATCTAATTACACACTTTCTGTGTGCTTCCCACATTGTTTCTGCCGGTAATCAGTGACTTTCAGACATAAGGCGTTGGTAAGTACGCGTAGCAGCCACCCGGTACATCCACTACTGGCACTGGGTCATTTTTTACTGCTGCATTTCCACTGTCACAAAGCTGTTACTGAATCCTTTAGGCACTAGCATGGTGCAGAAGAAGGGCAGAGCTTTGTAACTTTTTGTTACTCAAAAGTAACTTGTGACTGCTGCTGTTACAGGCTTGAAAAGAATAAAATTTGCCAACGAAAGGAAATATGCCAGTTCTGTATGGCAGACAGAGATTCAGATGTAACTTGCTGGCCACTGATTTTTTTATTTTGTTTTGTTACAAGTTGAGGTCTGTGCATTTGATCCACAGAAAATACGAATCTGTTACAGAACATGCTTTCTAGCTGAAATAGTAGCAGCTAATTCATCCATCTCTCAGGGTCCCTTGGGCAAACCAAGCTGGCATCCATCACATTTAAGAAAAGTGAAAAAAAGAATTAAAACACAGACATTAATAATTAATACAGACAGTGAGGAAAGATTAACAGTGGGAAATGGAAAACCATTTCCTTTTAAATACAGATAAGGGATAACTATTGTGCTGTTAATGAATGGTCTTAGATACATGGAACAGTATCTACCTATTTGCTTAAATACTCAAATTACCTTAAGGTATTTATGTTATTTTAGTAACAACTTCTAAATTCACAGTAATAGAAGACTGAAAGGGACCTCTTGGATCATGGAAATCCATGCCTTGTTACCTGAGGCAACTATGGTGGGTAAACCTTTTATGAAGAGATCAAAGTCCTCTTAAAAACTAATTTTGTTGTTGTTATTTTCATCTGGGGGAGTTGCCTCTACAACTGCTACTGGGTAGCTGTTCCAGAACCTCACTCCTTTGATGCAGTAGTGAAGTTTTCAGGATAATTTATTTCTAGCCTGTTTGTATCTATCTGTTTCTGTGCCAACACTGTTAGCTTAAAAACCTCTTCCTGGTACTCACTTTATTGACATGTTTAGAGAAGGAACAAGCTTATATCTTTTTCCCAGATAAGCCAGAGCAAGGTGTTCTAATTTTACATCTTGGTAGCTCTTCTTTGTCTTTTTGCTTTTGAATTTATCAGTTTTGCACCTGAGGAACTAGAACTGTACCAATTGCTCCAGACACTGCTGCCTTCTGTTGTCTTGTACAATGGCATTTTATGAAATCCTCTTACTGGGCTTGCAATTCCATAGGGATCTTCCTGCAGAATTCTGAAATGGGGTTCCAGCTGCTTGGATTTCCTAACTTCAGAAGTTCATAGCTCTGAATTTTGATTTCCTTTTCACAGTGTCAGTTTTCATTCTTACGCATTTGTTCCTAATAGTCTCCTTTCCTTTCATTCCATAATGAGAATTATAATCAGAAGTGAAGAATTTGCTTCTTTTTGGGACAAGTGGACTTCATCTTTTTCTACTTACTTTCTACAGTACGCAGAGTGGCCCATCTTCAACTGGAGGGCTGGGAGAACACTTTTGTCCAGGGAACCACATAGCCAGCTGGTGGCAGAACTCACCTGACAAGAACTTCAAACCCACTCAAGTTGAAGAAGACGTGGATGTCAAATGTCCCACTTTTGTAGCAAGTGGGACCTTTAGACTGCTGAACAAAGGGCCACATCCTGATATTTCTCCAAATGAAGACATTCTAGGAGTGTTTTCAGCTTCCAAATCTTAGGTTCTGAGGATATCAGGATATCAGAGATACCCTCAGAGTCAAGGAACGGAAGTGAGTATCTCTAAAAGGCAGAATTCAGACATTATCTTCCCTGTAGCGATTGGCTGGTTGATGTGTTCCAGCACCCAACACACAGGCTGTTGTGTTGTGTGGAGCTTTGCCTTCCTTAACTTACCTGTACAGAACCAACATGACCATGTTAACCCTGGGAGTTCAGAGCTAGGCACATAGGTCATAGGCACCATAATACCCTGCAAGACACTGTGTTGAATGTTTAAATCTTTGTAGTAAAAATGGTGGAATATTGCTGCTCAGAATGCGGCTCAATGCCTCTTGCTACCAACTTTTAGAAGCATTTCCCTATTTTCCCCACTTTTGCATGGCAAACAAGATTTACAAGTCCTGCCTATTCCTCAGCATGTGCTGTTCTGATTGATAGTAGCAGATATAAAAAAATGTATGCCAGGCTGCCTATCTCATTCTTCCTTTGTTCTCACAAATACCATACTTTGTGCATAATTTCCAGTTGACTCACCATGAAACAATGTGGAAATAGGAATGTTGCCAATATTAATGTTGCTTGCATAGGACATAAATTTTTTATTTGAGTTTTGATTTTATTAATAAAACATTCAATGCAGTTCCTCTTAGACGATACACTGGCAGCAGACTTGATACATAGTGGAGTTTATTTCAGTACAGTCAGAAAAAATAACCTTTCCTTATGCCCACTTGCTCACTTCCCACTTACCTTATTTTTTCTTTCTATGCTAAAACATGAAACTTCTAAAGTCTCCATTTACATATTACTGACATAAGTTAAAGAACAAAATTTTGTTTCCAAGCACAAAAATCCTAATTGCCATATTACAATAAAAACTATCACGACTGTTGTGAGAATCCCAGGAAAAAGGCACTGTGCTGCATAGTCTGAGGCATGGCAGCTTGCAATAAATTACAAGTGGGCCAGATCCTCAGCTGGTGTAAACAGCCAGGGCTCCACTGGTAGAGAGAGGGTAACTTACACCAGCTGAGGATCTGGGGCTTGATGTGGTAAGGGCAGTGCCAATTTGACATGCAAGCATGAGCTATCAGATTTGTCCTAAGGGAGGTTCATGCACTTCCTTTGTTTTCCACTGCCAAATTCCTTTGACATTCTAATTTGGGTCCCTGAGATAATTTATAACATAAATACTGCTGAAGATAAGGGAGCTTTGATTCCATTTTATATGTATAGCTCCTTCTTGGAGATAATTTAATTTCTAAAGCAGCAATAATAACATCTTCAATAATGATGCTTTCAGGGAATATGGCCCATGATAAACTGTCACCAAATGAGGATGACAGTAGATCATCCTTCCAGATTATGCAGTGTTCATTTAAAACTGGAGGAAACTGAGATGTGTGCAATGAAACTCTATTCTGCAATATTTGATTTATATATCTAAACCAACATCTCCAAAAATACATTCAGAGGAAAACCTGTTTTTCCGAAATATAAACTGTTGTGCCCAGAACTGATCATAAAAATTGTAAAGTTTTCTTCATATTTATGTTTATGTTCTATTTATATGTTTTTATATTGAAGTGGTGCTCGGAAGCTCTTGCAAAAAGAAGTTATCTGCTGTAATATAGATGCAAAGGCACAAAGTAAAACAAACTCTCTCATAAAAACCTTACTGCTTAAATTGCTGGGGAAGAAAAAGAGACCTTCACTATGGAAACAGGGTATAGACAGATTAAGTGACTTGCTCCAGGTCATTCCTGAATAACAGTTCAATGCCTTAAGCATGAGGCCATTCTTTTGTTCCATTTTGGGTCAGGTGTTTGTAGAATGAAGGTGTACCTTTCTTCTGATTTTTCTACTTCTTTTCTTTTTTTTTTTTTTTAAGCAATATCCAAAAAACCAGAAAAGCAGAATACTTTCAAAAGCACCTGTGTTAGGTGTTCCAAAATGAGTCAGTTTTGACAGGACTCATTGTTAAAGTGGCTTTCAAGCTCTTTTCAACCAACATCTCCTCTTGGAGTACAATAACCCCTTTGTCTAGTTGTTGCCCAAATGCCTAAATCCAGAGGTAGATAAATGCTAACAGCACTTCAAAACAATAAAACAAAAAGCAAGAACAAAAAAAAAAAATCTGACTTCCTTGGAATTGCACTTTATATATACTTAGAAATGCTTCAACACATCAGGTCTGAGTATGGGACTCGGGGCTGGCACCTATGTCTTTTCAGGGGCTAGAAACAAAATATTCTCGAGTTTAAGTTCTCTGAAATGCTTAGTGTGGAGACATTCTCAGAGCATACTAAAATGCAGACTCAGAAAAAGCAGTGGTGGCCAACCCTTTCATTTCCACTGGAAAAAGAAGTACCAGCTTTTTCATACCAGGTTCGGTCCCCATCTCAGAATGTCTGAATCTGCATCTCGCCTTTGGCCCACAGCATTGCAGGTAAATGACTGGTCTTTTCTTTTTAAAGAAGTACCCCAGTTTTGTCCCATGAGAAACCTTTATTTTGGTGGTTATGTTACTCTGGTAGTGGGAGAATACGGGTTTGAACTCTTCTGTCTAAGGAAGGGAGAGAAACTGGGGTTTCTTGGTAGGTGGGGGTGGCCCAGGCTCTAAAATACTACATTGTGCAGGGCTAGTGTACTAAAATACACTTTCAAAACACAAAAGGAAAAGCACTAATCACTTACATTAAATAAAAATTCTTACTGTATCTTTTGGAGTAACCTTCCACACTTTTTGGCTCCCAGGTGGCTGGATGCATCTAACTTCACAGCAGAGAGGAAGCCTGTATCCTTAGCTAGTGATAACAGCAGCATGAAGACTTTGTGAAGCCCCTTTTTAAACCTGTATTTTTTTAGATTGTCTTTTTTTTTTTAGGTTTCTTGGTATACAGGGAGATTAGTGGTGTAAAATAAAGTGTCCTAAATTCCATTTTGTGAGCTGGGATACCAAAAAAAGTGCAGTGCAGTCTTTGACTGAATTGCATCCCAAGGGCTGTTCTGTACTGCTGACTTCTTAAACATGGGTCAGGTTTCGTGCAAGGGGACCTTTTGTGGCCAGCTGAGTCATTTTACGCTTCATTCAAATGAACGAATATTTTATCTTTTTGCAAAACAGGTGTGAAGTCTATAAAGTGCTGGGGAAACAGCTGGTAAAACACACGGGTCAAGTGCAGATATTGTGGTAGGTTTCCTCTAAGGAAAATGGCCAGTCAGCACTGCTCGTACTTGCTGTCTCCAGGAATGTGCCGGTAAGCTCCAGCGAGATCTGCAGTTAGTAAGTGCACAGCTACACATCATCCCGCACGAAAGGGTCTCCTGCCAAATTGCAGAGGAGACAGGCAGCCTTTTGTGTTAGTACCCAAAATCAGGCAAGGCACTTTCTCACTCACTATAGCAACTGTCACTGCGAGAGTGATGACAGTGGGAACTAAACCGCCACAAGTGAAACTGAATCAGCTCCTCTGGAAGGAAAGCAGCATTCCTAGCATACTTCCAGGGCCTTAGGCCAGCAAGGAAAAAGATCCTTTATCTCGATATTTCTCCCTTTGGCTACAGAACTAGCAGCATTAGTAAGCTAAGTCCTCTCCTTGTCCATGCATCATTTTGACAGCTTCATGCTCTCTACTCCCTCTTCTTCCTCTCCACCAACCATTTCAGGAAAGCTTACTCTAGTTTGAAAGAATTCTGGAAAAAAAAACCACAATCAAAACTACAAAATAAATACTTTAAAATTTGTGAGAATCCATGCCTGCCTCAGTGCAGAGACCATATGGAAAGGTGGTTCCTCACCAGTACTCCCAGAAACAGCCCTTTGAATGCCTGAAGGATCCTCTTCCTTTTCAATACAATTTTGTTGTTTGTGTGGCAGTAGTGGAAAGGTTGAACTAAGGAGAGGGTATGTCTTCCTTCCGTCCTTCCTTCTTTTCTTCATCCCTCCTTCGCTTCAGTCCTGCTCCAAGCTCTAAGGTCCAAATCACCGAAAGTTCATCCAAAAATGATTTGAAAATTTCCTTCAGTGTCTGCTTCTTCTTCAAGTATATGTCTAAAATATATGAAGTGCAATGGCAGTTACTTAACTCTTAAAAATGTTCAACTTCTCACAGACAAACCTGGTGGAGAAATGACTTGGTTTGCAAGGTTTTCAAATCAGTTGGGTCCTTGGTTCCCATCAGTCCTTGGGTCTCCTTTTGACATACAGTACACTCCTGGTGCAATACTCTGAAAGTATGAGGACATCTGAAGGGAGGATCTCAACTAGGTTGAAAACCATATGAAACCCTTTTCTTTCCCTCATCTTCAGTTGATATGGAAGAGAGGGGGGAAAGAAAGAGTCAGCTATTCCTAATTTGTATCTCTCATTCTTTAGAATCAGTAGTGACCAGCAGATTCATCTGGATTGATAAGCAGGTAGAAGGGATGAAGTGTCTTTTTAAGCAAGGGGAATAAAGGTCTGAAGACTCTGAAGCTACATTTAGGAGAACAGGGAGGGCAGCTGAGAGAGGGATAGCTAAGATGGGCACAGAGAATGGGTCTTGAATTAGCAGGGTTATCCACTCCGACACACATGCTAGGGTTTCAAGGATGTACTAATAAGATGGGCATCAAATGGAGTCCTTGTGAACTATTTTGAGGTTTCTTAACTGCATAAATAAACTTGAGATCCCCATAGATGTTTGTTTCTGTTCTTTTTTTTCAGTCTAGTTCTTTCCAATATACTCAAATGTGCTTCTATTCAGGGAAGATCCACTTAGGAAAAAATGAAAAGAAAAGGTTATTTTACTTCTTTTTTCATTTCCCATAATGGGATACAAGTATTCTTGAGATGGGATTGTGACAGTAGACACAGTGCTGGCTGCTGTCAGTACCAGCCAGCAGAAAGGTTACACCGCTTGTTTTTAGTTTTGCGTAGACAGGAAAAAGAGATGGTAGCTGGTACACAAAATGCGCGTGACGTGGAAGAAGTTTGTTCCATTTCTGTGGATGTATGCCCTTTCTGCTATGTGTGTTCTCAAAAATCAGTGATAAAATCTCCTGTATACATCCTTAAATAGTAGCAATATGCTTATGTATAGGATCCAAACAATAAGCAGAACAAAGATTAAGTGGCAATCCTGATTTGAACCTCTGTTCCCTATTTCTTCTTCTCGCATTACCTCATTTTTTGCCTTTGTCTTTCACCTATGGCAACCTTTACTGAACATAATTGTCCTTGACTGATTAACGCTACATCCAACCACCTCCTATCACATAGTGGTCTCTATGTCTGCCTCTCTCTCTCTCTCTCTCCTTAAATTCATCACAATATCAGATAATTGAATGTAGACAGCTGAGATCCTCCAGCTTTTCCACTGAAAGGTGCACACTCCTTGTAATGCTTGCCAGGGCTGAGGATGGTAGAACAGGCTGTGAAGTATGCTTGGCTGAGAGATAATAGGGGATGTAATTAGGTTAGAAAGATTCTGGAAATAACCTTATTTGTGTAGCAAAGAAGGTAGAGAGACGCTCAAAAGAACACAACTATAAATTACCACATTAGCAATAGCTTTTGAATAATTGATAATTACCTCTGCATATTTTTAGCCCTTTTAGTTAGCAAGCTGGAGTTAAAATTAAAATATTTTTGCAAAGGTTTAATTTAATTCCAGCTTTTTACCTTAAAGTTTGGGCAATTGGTCCTTACAGACTTCCCTTTTGGTTCAGAGTATGATTATGTTGCAGGCAAATAAGTCTCTAAGTAAGGTAAACTACCTTATAAACTTGCTGTTCATTAGTTATTCTGCAGTAAATTACTTCCTACATACTCTTCCTTCCAGTCAATGTGAAGAAGACTATGTCTTCATGAAAGTATCTTAAGCTGCATCCTATTTCCTTAGAGTAAGACTGTAAATGGACAGCTAATATAAAGAAAAGAGTGTCTTGTAAATTCACCCTCGTGGTCATGTGGATACAATGCTTTCTATTGATCTCCCGCGGTTTTAAGCAAATGTTTAACTTGACTCATCTTAATGTGTATGAAATAGGGAAAATCAATTCAACTGTTTTTCAGTAAATGACCAGAAATTCTTCCTGCAGATGGAAAGCTTGGGTCTACCTTATCTGAAAGTTATCAGCTTTTTCAGTGCCATCTTGTCAGAACTGTGATCATTAGTCCCTTCCCTCACACCAGAACACATGAACGAGATCCCTCAAATTGCATGGAAATGCTGCATGAGTGGAGCATACTGTATGAAAACTTTTCAACTCTTGAACTTGATTTTTCCTTTAGTATAAAATAGCCTGAATTTGATGACTTTCTTGGACAGAAGTTTAAAGGTTGAAGGAGAAACAGGAAGAAATGTTTGTGTTTTCAGCCAGCGGAACTCTTTGGAGAGAATTATCTGACAATGCTAGAATTGTAAATAGTGTTTTTAAAGTTATTATTATTTGAAATCAATAATGAAGTATCATTTATGTTAATAGATTTTTTCCAACACTAAAATAATACTAGCTTTGAAAAAGCTGGTCATGCTGCTTTAAGATTTTTTGGAGGTTTTTTTCCTGCTCAGGAGAACCTAAACAAAAAAAAATATTCTGCGTTTAATATGTTTTTATTATGATGACTACCTTCAATTAGATTTAAAATCTGTTTTCTCTTCTTTGACATTTCCAACTCAAAAGTCCTCGGAATTTTTCAGTTCACAATTTTTTTTTTACCTTCTGTTTCAGTTTGAAGTGAATACGGGTGGAAAATATAACTTTCCCCTCTGCTCCCCTCCAAAAAAGTTCTAACTAAATTTGAATATGTATGCTTATTTTATACTGGAACAAAACAGCAATGAACTAGCAGCGTTCTCTACAAGAATATCTGTTCCCTAGTTGCCTAACCCTTGTTCCTGAGAGAAGAGTATGCCACTATCAAGTTCCCTAGCATGAACCAGCAGTTGAGTAGGGAGGCAGTGAAGAAAATGACCACCCAACTAGAGGCAGATGATAGTGCACAGATTCAAAGACAAAATAGACAAAAACAAAATAGAAAGAATTTTTTAGTACTTAGAAAGTCTTCTAATCTCCTGGTGGTCTTGATTTTTATCTCAGTTACACCAAGGAATGAATTAACTCAAATTAATCCATCTCTTATGCAGTAATGTGGATCCAAATTTGTGCCACAATATGTTAATAACTCTCAATGAGTTACAGTAATTAATGAGTTACATTAATTCATTATGTTGCTGGCAAAGCAATGGTATAGTGGTCACAATTCCTTTAGGTTTTTGTGTTGCGTGTAAAAATAGTTTATCTTGTAGGAGGCAATGGTCATAAATTAGATACATAATGATATAATAACATTAACATTTAATTTTTATCACCTTTAGAAAAAAGAAATGATTAATAATTTTCCCTACAGAGTCCAGCAGCACTCTACATTTGCCTAGGGAAGGAAAGGCAAATGTAACTTAAAATATACATGTTCAAAAGACTGTGAGAAAAGTTAGCGGAAAGATTCCTAATGACTTTTCTGATATTTGGATCAGGGCCTTAATGAATTCTCAAGTTTTCCCAGTGTACTATATCTATATCATGTCTCTTCTAGATTGCCTTTTTTGCCCTTTGTAGTGCTGAAGATATTTCCATGATATAACAAGTAATGACACAATGCTGTTTGTTGCTATTCTGCTTTCATGAATCAGTTAAAAGATCGCAAAGCAAAAGTTATTGGAAACTTGCTTTCACACAGGCTTTGTTCGATGAAGGTTTTTCATGTCACAGAGGTTTCTGCGTACATCAGAGTCAAAAATCTGTGTCTGCAAGCCCGGGTGTATGCAATAGCACAAAGCGTGTAAGTCAGTAGAGCTGCAGTTGTTCGGCACTGCTCTTTGCGAAGCGTGCAGGGGGCTTTCCTGGCAGTTTTCATGGGAACACTAAAAGCCTTGTACAGCTGCTTCACACAGTCAGCGCGTGCGCTAAAATATAGGAAAAGGAGAGAAAGAGACGTTATTCTTTACTGCTGTTCTGAGAACATGATACATTGGCAACACACCGCATTGTGATTATATTTCATCACAGCTTGCTTGATACTATGTCATTAGGCATTTATTTCCTTAGTGCGAAAGTGCATTGGAAAAATGGGCAACAGAATCCCAGAATGGAGTTGCTTTGTGTTAGGTATAATGTAAACAAAGTAAGACTGTTCTTGCCCCAGCAAGCTTGCAGTCTAAAAGATAAAAGAAGAAAAAGAAAATATTTTCTAAGGCCTCTCAAGACTGTTAAGTGGCAGAACTGTTTCCTGAATGCTGCCACATGATATTGAATTTGTTTCCTCGTCTTCACTTCAGATTTAAAAAGAAAATTCACACCTTGAAAATTTCTCAAAAGGATGAAAACATTGCTGTACTATTTACCTTGCAGAAAGTAAAATAAAGGTGAACTAATTCATTTCACCCTGCCAAAATATCTGATGTTGGGTTATAGGCTGCAAAATCATACAGAAAGTTAAGTGTTATATGAAAGTAGTATACATTTACTGTAAAAATGCATTCAGTTATTCAGCTTACAATTGGTTTATCTGATAAAGGTAAGTGGAAAAGACATCTTGTGTTGGGCAAGCTGTGAATAAATTCAAATCACCGCCAATAAAAAAGCTCGCAGAGGATCTGCTCCATGATCTTGCCGGGCACAGAGATGAGACTGACCAGCCTGTAGTTCTACGGATCTTCCTTTTTCCCTTTTTAAAAATGGAGGTTATGTTTCCCCTTTTCCAGTCAGTGGGAACTTCACCAGACTGACACGACTTCTCAAATGATGTGGCTTAGCAACTTTATCCACCACTTTCCTCAGGACCTGCAGATGCATCTCATCAGGTTGCATGGACTTGAGCACCTTCAGGTTCCTTAGACGGTCTCAAATCTTTTACAGTGGGCAGCTCCACATTCTCCCTGGCCATTGCCTTCTGCAATTTGGGCAGTGTGGCTAGATCATTTGCCAGTGAAGACGGAGGTAAAATAGCTATTGAGTACCTTAGACTTCTCCATATCCAGGTCTCCCGTTTCCTTCCAGAGAGGGCCCACATTTTCCCTAGTCGTCTTTTTATCACTGACATACCTGTAGAAGCTTTTCTTGTTGCCCTTGATGTCCTTGGCCAGATTTAACTCTATCTAGGCTTCAGATTTCCTAACCTGATCCCTGGCTGCTTAGACAATTTCTCTGTATTCCTCTCGGGCTACCTGTCCTTGCTTCCACCCTCTGTAGGTTTCCTTTTTGAGTTTGGGTGTGTCCAGGAGCTCCTTGTTCATCAGTGCAGGCCTCCTGGTGTTTTTGCCTGACTTCCTCTTTGTTGGGGTGCATTGCTCCTGAGTGTGAGGAGGTGATCCTTGAATATTAGCCAGCTTTCTTGGGCCCCTCTTCCCGCCAGGGCTTTGTTCCATGGTACTCTGCCAAGCAGATCCCTGAAGAGGCCAAAGTCTGCTTTCCTGAATTCTAGGGTAGTGAACTTGCTGTGTGCCCTCCTTGCTGCCCTAAGGATCTTGAACTCCACCATTTCATGTTCACTGCAGCCAAGGCTGTCCTTGTGCTTTACATTTCCCACGAGCCCCTCCTCATAGGTGAGAACAAGGTCCAGCATGGCACCTCTCCGTGTTGGCTCCTCTGTCACTTGGAGAAGGAAGTTATCATCAACATATTCCAGGAA
Source organism: Dromas ardeola (assembly GCA_013398915.1). NCBI lineage: Eukaryota > Metazoa > Chordata > Aves > Charadriiformes > Dromadidae > Dromas > Dromas ardeola. The sequence continues at coordinate 26,693 of VYZM01020056.1, forward strand.
CCTCCTGGATCGCTTATGCCCTGCTGTGTTGTCCCTCCAACGGCTATCAGGGTGATTGAAGTCCCCCATGAGGACAAGGGCTTGTGAACATGAGGCTGCTCCTATCTGTCTATAGAGGGCCTCATCCCCTTGGTCTTCCTGGTCGGGTGGCCTTTAGCACACCCCCACTGTCATGTTATCTGTCCCTGCCCTCCCTTTAATCCTGACCCATAAATTCTCAGTCAGGTCCTCATCCATCCCCAGGTGGAGCTCCATGCACTCCAGCTGGTCATTGACAGACATGTCCTCCATGTGTCCCCTGTCTGTCCTTACTAAAGAGTTTGTAGTCTTCCATTCCAACATTCTGCCCGATATGTTCTCTAAACTTCCAATAATTTATATTTTGTGGACTCCCTAGACCATCTAATACTTAATTAGTCTTACCATTAGAAAATATTTTTCCCTGTATCCAGTTTAACTCCCTTGATGGCAATTTAAGATTATTGTTTCTCACTATAGCTACTTGGACATAGAAAAGAATTTATTCTCCCCTTTTCTGCAACAGCTTTCTATGTAACTGAACATTATTAGAAGAAACCATGACCACGCATCCTTTTTTTTTTGTTTTGTTTTGGTTTTGTTGTAGTGGACAGCCTTCATTTCATTATTTTTTCTCATGAAAAAAAGGTGGTTGCATCATTCCATCAAATCTAAGTGTTAAGCCTGCTGATTAACTCCTTAACTGAAGGAACGAATGTGGAATAAAAGCAGATCTTTTAAAGCAGACTCGAACTACGGCCTTTTGTAAGGATCCGCACTTTCAAGGTGGAGGCATTAATGGAGATCTTTGAAAATGTTCATCCAAATCCAGAAGTCCATAGTTAGAGGACTGAAGCTTTTAGAGTCTGCAGGTGAGTTGCAATGGGGCTTCAAAACAAATGCTGAAACTGGAATGAGAAATGGACTCCTTTTGAGCTTGGGATAAAGACAGAGAAAAGTTAAATTCCATGATAAAAGAAGTATTAAAGTAGAAAATCCTTTGATGGAATCTCCTGCAAATCCTACATTAAAAATAGTGATTGAAGACTGAAGAATATGGCCAGTGTGAGGCAAAGAACTTCAAGCTGAAGATCTACTGTGAGTGCTCAGTCCTCTATGGGGACTTGTGAATGTTTGTATTTGAGTTATTTTTGCTGAATTCTGCTTCATTTCCCCACACCAACATTGTGTATACTAGCGTAAAGGTACAGCACTTGAAAAACAAATGTGTTCTTATTTTTTCTCCAGATTTTGTATGGAATGAGTCCTAGTGCCACTAATATGGAAAAAGATAGATTGAAAGGTATTTCAATAAAGTTGTGCTTACAGACTGCAGATAGGTTATACATCTTTTTCATAGCTAGAGATTATTTTATCCTATGTATTTACTGCAGGCTAAGGATGGGATACACCTGGATATGTCTGATATTTCATGCCTGAAAACATGAAAATCCTAAAATTCTTTTGATAACTTTTTAGTGCTATATTGCTGGAAGGGGCATAATCCAGCATTGTTTGGCTACTTGCCAGAAAGCTATGAAATTGCATCAGGATTGTGTTAGAAAGGAAAGTAAACTGCGATCAAATGGGTTGAACTAGCAACTGTGTCATTTGCCCTGGCATCGGTGACACTGAATAATGCCAACGCTCTGCATTTGTGGGCCTGAGGTACTTGATTTCCACAGCTAAAGGGTGGCAGGAGCCCTGCAGTTCTGCCAGCCTCAGCTGGAACGATGCTGGCATGGGTGGCTGGCTGGAGTGGAAATTTGGTCTTTGACAGGGTCACTCAAAATGCGGTGGGCATATACTATAGATTTCACAGTTCTACAGCAACCACCCCAACTGTTCTCCTGGATGTCTCAAACTATAGATTTGGGGATGTAAAAGGTTCTGGAAAGGAAGAATTCCTTGGGATGAGGAGAGTCAGTTTCTTATGATCCTGGCAAACTTGGAATCCCTGGGAGAATCCAGACGCTGCTCTTGCCCTGTGGTCATAAGCTCTGGACAAGTAGTTCTGCTGAGTGCAGTATTTGGCATCATGGATGTTACTGTGACACTCTAACAATGCGAAGCTTTTGAAATGGAAAAAAAAAAACAAAACACAAGACCCTGACATCCATTTGGGCAGTACTTTACTGGTGACACAGGGAAGCGTATTTTGAGAAAGAAAAAAAAAAAAGGTTTATTTTTTAATCAGAATATTACAAACTATTGCAATGTAGGAAATTAGAAACTTCAAACAGCTCTACTAATGTGTTATCAAGTAGTCATAATACTGTGATTGACTCCTTTTCAGACAGGAAGTGAGAAGCACATTGAAAAATCTTTCTTGGCTCCAGAAACAAGCTTACTTTTTCTTTTGATTTTCCTAGCAATAAAACAATCTTGGACTTAATATTTATCTTAATAACGATGAAGAAAAGAAAAGAAAAAAAAAAAAAGAGAACACACACATAAAAACCAAACCAGTTAAGCTGAATGGTCTTCGTGAATTACATCAAGACTTAGAATTTCTGTTGCATTTCTGGAAATCTGTCATATCCTGCCCTGGGCTCTGGCTCTCTCTGGCAGCCACAGTACCCCATTGCTGGATGGGTGGCAAGTGAGGCGCAGCTCCCATCACCTGCTGGATCAGCCCAGCCCCATGCAACTCTCCTGATTCTTCTGCTGTTTTCCCAGAGCTGATGTTGGGGGGAAGCATCAGCAGGGGTGGAAAAAAGCAACTACCAGCTGAGATCGGCATAACAAAGAAGAGAGCTCCTCCTGGCTTGGCAAGGCGTAGGCTAATTTTTGGCTTTCCAGGGAGAACTGCTGACTGCAGATCACAAAGGTCCTAGGTTATATCTTGGGTGTGTTAATAAGCAGAACACAAACATAGTAAATCCAGCCAAGGAAAGGGGACTCGGCTAATTGCTTAAAATCACTCTTTGTGTGGCTACCAAGTGGATGATATATGCGTAGTGGATGCAATATGACTCATTCTGCTTTAACACCAGTCTTCCCGTTCATTATTTTCTTTTCCACATTCCTTCCTTCTTTCTTCTTTGATCATGGTCAAATGTCTGTTTTCTGGTTTCTGCCAACAAAGTGACAGCAAGCGCTGTAAAAAATTGCATCTTATGTATTATCAACTAGCTTTGAGGTGTTTTTTTTTTTTTTTCCTGTAACAAACATATAATGTACTCTGGACGCTCTGTATTTTACCTTTGTTTTGCATTCTGGTCAGCTTCACAGTATATGTTAGATGCCTAGGCTTAATTTCTCTTGTTACAGACTCTTTTATATATCATGATTTGCAATAGTTTCTGTGCATGAGTCAACCCCTACTGAACTCCATTAGATAACGCAGAACCTTAGTGGTTACAAGAGAACAGCTGGCTCTGTTTCTGTATGTTTGTCAGGTATAGTACATGTTTCATTGATGTATTGAAGTGCAAGAGATTTTATCAAAGGTTAAGCACCAAGTTCTCATAAGTAAGACTTCAAAAATTGACACAATGGGTCATACAAAGACACCATCTAGTCATCTCATCTCTGGCAGATGTAAGAAAAGAGGAGCAGAAGGAAGCTCTTTCCCTAAAATTTATTACCAGACACTTCTGAGTGGAAAATTGGATTGGTTTTAATAACTACTTCTGTTAATATAAAATTTTTAATATTTTTAAACATTTGGCCTGCACAACCACCCAACCAGCCCACCTAAACATTTTGCTCATATGCTATTGATAAAGTATTTCTTTTTCTCTTATTGTTTCTGTTCAGTTATTCTGCAATTCCCCTTCACCTACCAGTTTTCATATTCTTCAAATGCTTAGTAATTATTGGTTTGTGTTCACCGTTTTCATATTGTTTCATGATTTTGTACATCTTTCTCATGCTCCCCATCACCTCTGTTCCAAGCTGAAAGAACGCCAGTATTTAATTTCTTCTCACTCTCAAATTACACTACCACTCTGAGAGTAAAGGCACTGTTACTAAAAGGAATATCAACCAGTTTTTCAACAAATACTTTCATTATACGTGAGCAAAAAGGTTCTGCAAGCTTCGGAATTTCATGAGTAAATACAAGAATACGGTTGATTGTTTGTTTGTTTTTCTTCAGATACTATCGGTTCCTCTCCCTTGATTTACCTAACTTACCCAGTTCCCAATGGCCTCTCTCATTTCACATTCTGTGACATACAACTTACCCCAAAATACACTTAATCATGTGAAGAAAAGTAAAATTGTAAACAAATATATTTCATTTTAAGTGTGAATGGGTAATCTTGAAAGTGTTAGTTCCTGTGGAGACTTGTTCCTAATCCAGTTGCAATTCAATATTTTTCCAATTGTCTGAAAGAAGATATTCTTTCAATTATTCCTGATAATTCAGAAATTGATAATGAAAACCCACTATATACTGCACTATCTAGATTGCTTGATAAGGTGAGTGCAGTCAAGCATGTTTCCTGACACACTACAGGCAAGAGGAAGATTCATGTTCAAAGAGCCAAGAATGGTGCCGTTACCACAAAATGTGAAACCATGTCTTTGGGAACAGTGATTCTGAAAAGGCTTTACAAATCACTTGGATAACCAAGTCAGTATGAACATCCTATGCAATAATATAGCTAAGAAAGTCACCTTAGTGCTTGCACTGAGAAATTATTCAAGACTTGGAAAAATGCCTTTTTTGGCAAGAGATTTAAGGAGTTTAGTCTATTTACTTTATAGTATAGTAAGCTAACAAACAAAATGGTGATTGTATATAGTCACTATTCATATAATCATAAGGAAAAGAGATACTGAAGACTCTGTACTCATGCAGACAAATACATTAAAAGATCATAAAACTGGAAACAATACTTTCACCAGAAGGAGGGCAATTGGAACAAATTCCCCAGCGGATTATCCATCTCTTCAAGACTTCCTATCTAAATCACATCTTCTAGAAAAAGACCACAGTCCTTAAAAAAAAGGCTAAAGTCTTCATTTAGAAAAGAGTGGGTTTGGTTCTTTATCCTACATTATGAAAAATATTAGACTGCTTCATTTAAATGGTTCCTCTAAATGATATAAAAATTACTGTACTGATTCCCCCTTAAATTTACACTTCTACCTTCTACTTAATATCAGTAATAGTATTAATAACTATGACACCATCTCTACTGCCACCACCTTTTATGTATGACAGTAGTTAAACATAAAGTTCAAATGCCACATTTCTCACTTCAGAAGATATTTTTCCCTATGGGATAACAGTTGGCTAGATTTGGTATTTTAAAGTAATTCTGCTGAGTTTGTTTTTCTTGCTTCCTGATTCTCAATTTCAAAGGTCTTCCATCTTGGTCATATTTCACCCAGAAAAAATATTTTTCAATCTAGAGAGTACAGACACCTCATATTTAAGCTAGTCCCACAGCTATCCCATCAGCAATCCCAGACACAGGCATTTCTGGGTTTCCACAGTTGTTTCGCACCTTGCCTCTTTTCCCTTTGCCCCCACTCAGACTTATAAAAAAAGTTCAGGAGAGCATCAAGGATCCATGCACATCAGCACGTTGCTTTTCCACTGGTGTGCCGAGCCAGCCCGAATATTTCTTAATTGAGACCAAAACAGAATGTGTGAAACTTCTAGTAGAATTCCTCACATTGGGATTCAAACCACAATTGAGTACCATATGCTCCATGAGAACGCTCATTTTTCCTCTTTCACTTTGAATTAAAAGGAAAACCACACAAATAGGGTAGTAAAAAGTCTAAAAAGCAACCCCAAAATTATGTTCATAATAACCCCAAAAGGCACCCAAGAAAGGACCCATTTCCCAGAACTGATATTTAAGTGGAAAGGTTCTCATCAAATTGAACTAGAGTTAAACCTCAACCAATTATATTTAAATGTAATGAAAAATAAATACAGCTGAGCTATTAAGATAGCTGGAATAGCTAAAGGTCTGTCAGCACTTCCATTATAAACCTAGTTTGTTCAGGGGATTATAAGTGCTGTAAAAATGTGTTCCAGGCTGAAACTTGGCAGACAAAGGTTGTAGTTTTAGAGGCTGGGATTTTTTAATTTTTTTTTTTTTATTATTTTTTTTAAAATGTTCAAAAAAAGGGTTGGCCACTTTTAAGTTATAGGATTGGTAGGCTCTGGAATTTTCCAACACTATTTTTGGTGTTCCTATAATTCAGAAAAGGTCTGATTTTAAAAATAAGATGATGTAAGCTATTATTAGTCCATGATGTGAACTAACCATATGCTGCTTTCGGGATTTGTACAGGGGTTTATTTTTAAAAGGCAAGTGAGTTCAAACGCAGGTCACTAGACTAATATAGTTTGTTTGACTCGTAGGGTGGGATTTTTGAAGCGCCCTCAGCAGTGGCCTACCTCAGCTCCCAAGAGCTGACATCAATGGTGTCAAAAGCTTGGGACTTAGGAAACCCCCACTCATCAGCTAGGATAATGACAGCAAACTCAGACACCCACTTACTCTTTTATTATTCATCTCTCATGCCTTCTCTTTGTGATAGACTGGAGTTTCATCAAAAATTCTCGGTATGGGATAACACAGATTTATTGATATAATTTATTCCCTACCTCCTTCTCTCTGGTGGCTTATAGATGTGGGAAACCAACTGAGCATCAAAGGAGTTTCCCTCCCAGCAGCCACCCCCTTAATCGGCTTCTGCAAGGAGTACAGGATTAGCTGGGGTGCAACACACACTTCTAGCCTTTAACAAGGAAGCAAGTGAGCTCTGGTCATCCACTTCACCCTGTGGACCACAGCACGACAGCAACACTACACACGGTGTGGATGCAAAACTAGAAAAGAGATGAGCTGTGAATGCAAAGTACTTGCGACAGTTGTCTAGGAACGCGACTAGTCAGAGAGAAGTAAGGATACTTCTTTGTAAGCACGTGTGAACAAGCACCACTGCAAAAGTACCCATGATAACAAGGAACATCAACTTTCACTTTTCATCTTCTTTCTGTCCATGGAAGAGAGTGGGTGTGCATGCCCAGAGGGAGTGGGAATGGAAGCCGCTGCTGTCCTCACAAATATGGGTCAGGGTCTTCAAAGGGCTGACGACCTCTGTTCTGACATTTAGAAATCCCAAACTTCACAGGGTCCTTCCAGCACTTTCCCAAGCTCAGCTGTAGCTATAGAGCTGTTCCACTTTTGTTGATGCTGAGAACATACTATTTTTTACAAGCATGCTTCAAAAAATATCCTGTTTCTCTGCTCCTAGGAGAACCAGCAAGGCAACAGTTTCAGACACAGTACCAAGATACAGGAAATCAGCATTTAAATTCGGGCTTGAAAGGGGCAGACCAAGGGTTTGAGCCACCAGTTTTGGAAGAGTGACCAAATTAGGAAGCTATTGAATATTCCAGAAAAGAGCTTTTCTTTCCCGCTTTCTTTAATGTGGTTGTTGGTATGTGGAATTATTTCTATGTCAAGTCTCTGAGGGATCACAAGCAATATTGTTTCTTGATAATGTGAAACAAAACCAGGGTGCCGAAATCTGAAAATGTATCATAAAATTGAATTGAATAATTACTTTCTGACTAGCACTAGTTAATTTCCATGAAACATGAAATCTTGGAGTATGCTAACAAAAATACTTCTGTTTGCGGTTTTTTTTTTTCAACGTGCCCCTTTATAAATAACTTTTTATTTCAATCAATGTTCGTTTTTTTTGAGATGTGGGTTTTAGAAAAAAATTACACAGCACAATTCATAGCATTTGGGGTGAGAAACCGTGTTTATTTGTATTTCATATTGCTAATAACTCAACAGTTCTAAAATACTAATCTACTCTCTTTCATACTCACAAGCTACGTAGGTTTTCAGGATCCGACTTGGTGTGGAGGTTGTCCTCATTAAGGAGAACTAGGAAATACCGGCAGTGGGTCATAGTGACTGCTTCTAGTTCACTACATAAGTGAAAAAAACAAAACAAAACAAAACAACAGTAGACTGGAAACAAAGAGAAAGCACAAGTTTAAGCATATCACAATAAAGCCTTGTCAGCCAAATAATATTTTAATACTTCTCCTGCTGTCACTGAACAGTGTATGGTACGTATATCAGGATTTCTTCTGAAATGTTCAGTTACTGAATACTGTATACCACAACAGACTTTTATTTTTTCCCTGATGGGGATGAAAGGAGTCATGGGTCAGATTAACCTGGTATGGCCCAGTGCCTGACTGAAAGACGAGCAGAGATTTAACTTCAAAAGCCTGCAGTGCAAGCCTTCAGAAGGGCATAAGCTCAGACGAGCAAGATTTGCTTTGCGTCCTCCAAAGGCAAGGATTTGCCATGATTTAGCAAAACACAAGGGAGAGCACATCTACAATCAGCCTGAGATTTGCCTTACTTAGAACTCCCCAAAACCTGCATGGAGGTCATATCCCCATTCTCCATGCAGCCTCCCTGTCTCCATCTTGGCCTGGTGAACTGTGATCCCAAAAGCTTGGCCGATGGATGGGAGCTCTGACCCTCACTCTTCCAAGGGGTTGCAAAAGGAAAAAAGATCTGATTGATCATCTAGGCTATCAACATCTCACAAGTCCTACATGCTAACCTCAGATGCTATGAAATCTACAGTCTTTGTTACAAGCAATAACCCTTTTTCTGTGGAAGACCTGCTGGTGGAAGAGAGGAATGATCTAACCCTGAACTGGAAGCTGTAAATGAAATATTGCCTTGCTTTTCTATGTAAAAAAAAAGAAGTCTTTAAAAGTGCACTTGTGTCCCTCAGCATGAAATCAAGGCTGTTTCAGAGAACAAAATCAAATTCTCACACAGTGTCTTCATGAACCCAGTCATCAAAAATAATATGAAAAAAAATTATTTTGGCTCCTTTCAATAAGATCTTTAATTTGTTTTCATCACATTTTATTCAATGGTGACAATGGTAATGAAAAAATTGATTTCATTCTCTTCTCTTCCAAGCACTGGCACAGGGGGTAGAAAGAGCCATGGGTAGGCATCAGTGAACAGGCTGCACTGATTCTGACTGCAGGGGGCCTGTGGTTTGCTAGGGATCAGGCAACTGGGGGAGAGAGGAGAGGACAGGCAGTTTTTTCCCTCCTCCCAATGCAAAGGACAGGGAAAGGATATGATCACTAAGTTTTGGATGTAATCAGAGCAGCACTGCTCAGAGCACATAATCTCAGGTTCCCTTCTTGGCTTGTCTGGGAACCCTGGTCCTCTGAGGGGACCACAGGTTGTATCAAAGTAG
>VYZM01020056.1:36034-49817 GCA_013398915.1 Dromas ardeola
GTGGGGGGGCAAGTGGAACAAGGGGGAAGAAGAGTTAAATGAAATCTGTGCCTTCTTCGTATCAGAATTCCTTCCCAAGGATGATTCTGGAGAAGAAGCATCAAAGGCCATTGAACATCCAAGCTTCAGTCAGAGGACTGAAAGTAATTTTAAATCTCCACACTTCAGCTTCTGTTTCAGTAGGTCCTTTTAGCTGAACTCCAAACGCCAGATGATGAGCTGGACTAAGGGAAGGAAGCTCTGAGTCAACAGCAGCTCATAATTTCCTTTTCAACTGTCAAAACATACCCATACACTCCTCTCCCTGAAACCTCCTGGCTTCTCTTGTGACTACTAACTCCATAGGCCATTATCTTGTAAGTAAAATGAGATTAATTCGGATCCTTCCTCAATGCGGTTATAAAAGGGGAAATTCCTTAAACCACTCACTCAGAGCAGAGCCTTTTAAGGTTTTGCTTTTGTTGTGTGAAAGAAAGCTGAGGAATTTTCAATATCGGAACACCCCACCCCTGGGCTGCATCACTTCAAAACCAAATGTTCAACTCTTTGCAGCTCTATTGTTAGATTGCTTTGTTATGTGATACACTCCCTGACTGCATGCTCTGTGACACTGGGAATCATAAAACCCCCATTTTGGAAATGAACTCTGGTATGTACATAACCCACATACCAGGGAGCAGGGCTTGGTGGCACTCAGAGCACTGCCGGTGTTATGAGGTGTTAGTGAAAGTTTTGGTCTCTTCAGCCCCTTTTATTGGTTCTGCAGTGGATTCCTTACTTACAGATGTTTTCAAAACCAGCAGTTCCAAGGAGAGTCTACTTATTGCCAAAAGTTTACAGCTGAATTTCTTGGCATTTGCAAGCAATGATTTCATCAGAACATGAAATAAGTCAGAGCTGCTGTTGAAAGACACCGTTTTATAATCCAGCATTGTAAATTTAAGACTTTTATTTGCTGCAGAGTTTGGTTTCCATTTGTTCAACTCTCTGATAGGTGTATTGCTTGGGAACAGATATAGAAGTTTTACGGGCCCTTTGTGCAATTTAAAACCCCTGTATAGAATACCATAGTGCGCTGCCCATTCACATCATTAAAGACTTTTACAAGAGTATCATGTTCACACTTATATGTACTTTACTCTAGCGACCCTCCCTGTGCCATGTTTGAATTATTATAAATGGGCCCATGCAGAATGCTTCCTCAATAGCTGAAGTAGGGAGGCTTTGTTTAAAATTCAAGTAATAGCTGAATGGTGTCTGTTTGTTCCTGATCAACACTCTGCATACAAAAAACATTGCACTTTCTTAAAAGGCAGCAAATGTGGACAAATATTAGCTTTTGGAACTAAAGGGGAAGTTATTCATTCACTCAGCAATGCTTTGCAGGCTATCAATCTTCCAGGTATTTCTATTAGCTTTAATCATCGAGGTTGTTTGTTTGGAGCAATTTCTAAGAGAATAAAGGTACCTTTGGCTCTTATCTCCTGTCATCAAAGCATCCATTAGGAAATCCAAGCCCTGTAGGCAAGCTCAAGGGATTACTCAAAGAGGTTTTCTTGAAACAATCAAGAATTCGGTGCCCTCTCTTCAGTGCACAGGAGTTCAGTTGGAAACCATAATCTGAAAGAGAGGTTTATCTGGGGCTTAATACAATTTGAACAGGATTTTGTTCAAGGCAAACCTACAGATAAAAGCACCTTAAGTATGTTGAAACAAAGATGAGCCGGCATTCCTTGTGGTGCTGTTTCTAAGTCCAATGGTCTGTCAACAAAGTGGGGGGAAAAGCTCTAAAAGTCTTACAATTATCACAATAGTCAGTAGATTGGGCCACTGAGAAGATAATTAATAGCTTTTTAATAAAGGAATGCTGATTAAGTGTGAAGCAGTCAAAAGCTGGCTCAGTGTTGGGAGTGGGAAGGCTTGCCAAGTAAACAGGAAGTTTGAGGATGGGGAAAAAGTAAAGATTAGGAATTTGTTAAGTAAAAAAATGTCTTTAAGATACAGCATGAGTTTAAACTGGAAAAAAAATCTGAAATGCATATAAAACTAAATTTCCACAGAATTTGAGTATCTTCGCTCTTCAGGTTCAGGAATTTAATTCAGCTCACTGTTAATGGAAAGAGTGGAGAGTGGTCAAAGTGCTAATGCATCTTTACATTCAGGATCCCTGGGCTTAGGAGAGTCCAGGGTAGTACAGGAAGGATTTGGGTGACCTGGGTTCAACTCCTGCTTCTCCCACTTGAGTGCTTTGTCTTCTTTGGTTTCCCTTCCCTGGGAAGGGAAATGATGAATGCTTTGAGACCAACTGACAAAAAGCCTAACATGGAATTTAGATATTGTTGTACTACTGCTGTTCCCAAGAGTCCCAGCTGTGAGTTGGAACTTTGTCTTTGGTTCTGTAGGCACAGAGGTCACAAAGCATGGCTCTGCCTTGAAGAGCTTACTATAATTAAGTGGGCCTGACTGAGTCACACATGAGCAAGTAGGATGTTTTTAAAGAGAAGCATTGTGTTTCAGCTTCTTAAGGTAACAGATAGGGTTATGCTTTTATTTAGACTGGAAGCTTTTCAGAGCATGAAACGAGGGAATGTACATGTCTATGAGGGTGTCTATATATGGAATGATGTGGACACAATGTACTTGAAATTTCAAAACGATTTTGACAAAAAACTGCTTAAGAAAGTTAAAGCTAATTAGAAGACTCATTTGCCATGAGGGTGGAGCTCTTTTCAGGACTGAAAGTGAATTAAAAGATGGGAAGCAAGGCATAAGGCTTAATGGCTACTTTTCAGGATGGAGAAGGGTGAACAGTCCCTCAGAGATCAGTTCTAGAACCTGTTTTATTCAATTTCTTCATCAGTGACCTGAAAATGGGAGTAAACAGCGACATCTCCAACTCTGAAGATGAAATTAAGATCTTTCGGATAGTTGAATATCATGCCAACGGTAAGAAACAACAGGAGGATCTTGCAAGTGTGTTTGGCTACAGTTAAAAATAACCCGCAAAACATCAGATATCGTTGGAAGGACACCATGCAGATGTCACCATTTTGTGTATTTATAAAACCTTTGGTGCACCTACCTCCTCAGTGCTGTAGGTGGTTTTGTGATCTCAAGAAAGACATAGTGGAATTCGAAATAGTATAGAGAAGAGTAAGTAGGCGGTGGAAGAGATATCTTACAAGAAAAGATTAGAAAGGTTGGAACAGTTTTGTTTCAAGAGGAAAAGGCTGGAAGGGATATAATAAACTTCTGCAAAATCCTGATGGTTTGTAGAACTGTTATCTGGAAAGTATTCCTTTATGCAATAGCTAATTAAACTTCTGAAACCTATGGGCATAGGATGTTGTGGGAGAGGACAGTTTTAGCAGGTTCAAAGTAGGTAAGACATATTCGTGGACAACAGATTCATAAATCAGTGCTGACAGGACCAAGCAGAGATGTTTCTTCTCCATTCCTTAAAAATGAATTTTGATGGAAGATGGACTACAGAGTGTGATCAGGCTCATGTTCTTTCCCAAAACTGCATCTCATATTGCCACTGTCAGAAGCAGAATGCTCTGTTAGAAGGACTGCTGATCTGACCCATTAGGGCATTTCTTATATTCTGATATTTTTTCCAGTGTTGACACCTTAATTAAAGTGATATGCTATATACACAATATTACCTCCCCAGAAATGGACACTCTGACTTTTAAGACCTGTAATGTAATACTGCTTCATTTCCAAGAGCAGCACCTCAGTGTATAAATGGGAATTACAGGCATGTGTTGAACCAAAATAAGGTTAGGAAGAAGTGAATTTCTCAGGGAAGAAAACAATCATAATATTAGCTTTTACATAAGCCTGATAATTTGTCAGGTTGCTATTCAAAATATAGACTCAATAAAAATATTGCACATGGTTCCAAAATCCTTCCTTCATCCTAACAAATTTACATGTCTGTAGAATTGTAAAATGTAATTAGCTTTCATTGACTCAACGTCCATCTGTTGTCAGGGATATTTTTACATGATCCCGTAAAAGAAGTCTATTATAGGCTATAGAGTCCATCTATAGAACTGAATATGGATGAGTTACAGAGAGAAGCTCTCAATTTTTCAGGCAGTTCATGCTGGTTCTGTCTAGGCTCCATCCCAATTTTCACCTGATTCACAGTATCTCTGTCTGACATGAAACTTCAGCCTTCATTGAATCTCTGGATATCAACCCACTCCAAAAGCCGTGCAGAGGATAACGCAGCATCTTGCAGCCGAAGCCTGGTTGCCATCAGCAAATCTTTCCCTCTTCTTTCAATGCACAGTATGCAAAAATGTAAAATGATTCAGGAGAAATCTTCTCTTTTAATATTTACCAGGGAAAGATCTGATCCTGCAGATATTCACATGCTGAAAGAAAGCTAAGCTTTTAATGTGTAGCACCACATGACAGTCCTCAGGAAAGGTAGGAATTTTGAGACTGGCATCAAAGGCTGAAGACTAACAAGGGACTTTTAAGGTCTTTCCTGTACTGAGACTTAACTAAACCCTCCCACCAGGGCTGGCTCTGTGCAGAGGCAAAGCAGGCAGTCATTTAAGGAAGTGGGTTATCTACAGTGGCAAAACAGCCACAGTCCCATTTCCAGCTTTTCCTGTGACAGAACCTGAAAAACCAAACTTAGCTGCTACTGTCCCAAAGGGAGAAGTCAAGGGTAGCATATACTGCCGTGTGGGCACTGGACCTTCCTAGTAGCAACAGTTAATGTCTCCTTATCTCCCATCCTTCAGCTCATACAGTAATGAAGAATCTTGGGTCTTCTTGTCCCATGACATCTTAAATGCTCTGAGAATGTAGTCAAGGGCAGAGCCATTCTGCTTTTTCTTGCCCCTCAAGTTCATTTTTTTTTTTCCTCCTTAAAACTTTCTTTGTATTTTTATTATTTAACATTTCAGGTTTATTTCAGGTTTATTTCACTGCCTCTTGTCCTAGTTACTCTTAAACCGACCCTACGTGTTTTAGAAGATAACTTCTTTGGCTTCTTCATAGATTCTTTACATTACAATACCTTTCAAGTCAATGGAGCTACCATGAAGATACACTCTCTAAACCACTGTGACTAAAATTAAAGGCTTGGAATTTAAGTTATGCTTTTGTTTTTGTTCATTAATTCTATTTCAGTTCCTTCAGTTAAAGGCATCAGACTTCTTGGAGTGTTGACATGAAATAACTTGAGAATAACTTGAGATGCAAATCTCAAGTGAAACTTGAAGCTTCTTAACCTGAAAATTAGCTACAAATCTTCACAAAATTGGTCTTTGTTACCAGATATTTGTGCCAAAACTGTTCAAGTAAATGTTTAAGTATCTTGTAATTATTGATATTGAGATGTCAGAATTTTGAATTTTGCATCTGGATGACATTTTAGCTTTTGATTAAAAGCTTGAAAGAAATGGATCCAGTTTGTCCTAAGGTTGTCTCAGATTCACCTCAGATTTAATTCCCTTACTTATTTGGTGTGTTTTTTCATTTGTGAGAGGGTTCTTACTAACATAGGTATGGAACCTTAACCTTAGACACAGAAAGAAGAATAAATGAACTTCCCGAGTAAGACATCTTCCTCTGCCTATATAAGCTTTGTATTTCATGCAAGAAGCACCTCTCCCTATAGACTTTAGTGGAAGTGCAAAATGAGTCATATCCTAACTTTGGTCTTCCAAAGTGCAGGATTTCCAGATCTTGCCCTTTTAACTTGCTACAGTCACCTGGAAGAGATAAAACCTAGATAGAGCAATTCAGAACGTCCAACCTAGCTTTCTCTTCTGAATAATACTCTGACAGTACGTGTCTGGCTTTTAGAGAGACTAGTTACTTACTTAAGTGTCTAAAAAGCAGTTCTTAATGTAGGAACTGTGACTACGCTTTCTCTGTGTGCCCAAGTCAGTTGTGCAAACTTAAGCATCTCAGTCCCATTTTAGATGTCTAGTGCGCTTCACTTGGTTCCCAGGCACCCTCCCCAGGTGGACACAAGTTTTCATAGGTCCTGTATTGTATCCCCATCAGGGCATCTTGGACACTAGGGCGTCTCAGATAGCAGTACGTACCCATGAACAGAGAAATTAATTGAACATTTGTCCCCTGTCAATCAGATTCTGTCAATTGCATTTCAGATAGACATCCTGGCACAGAACTGAAAACCTTTCACAGTAGAAGACATTTCAGTTTCTAATAGCAGGCATCTTCTAGTAAACAAAACTGTTTGTTTGTTTTTTTTTTTCTTTTAAAATACTTGACCAGTGCTACAGATATTATTTGAAACAGCAATTTCTAAAAACATTTTGCAATGATAAAAAGATTATTTTTTAGTATTTAAAAAAGCTAGTGCATGGGATTCTGGCCAACAGTTTTTTTTTTCTTTGTCTCAACCAGTTTTCTCATCTGTGTGTCTGTCTGATTGAGATTTGCCTTGGACTCTAAGAAAGAAAGAACACTGGGGCCTCCTACAGTTTACTTTTTGATTGTAGCTTGTGTTCAGTATCACGCAGAAACCACAGCCACGACAAAGGGGCACATTAATGAAGGTGCTTTACTAATGCACATAAACAGATAGTATTCTTCGCAAAGGTAGGATTTATCTGTCCAAATTTTGATATATGCAATCTGAATTTCTGCTAGTGACTTGATTAGTGGAAAGAAAAAGTCACTTTTAGGATGTAATTTATCTTAGTCTAACCTGGATGTCTAAAATTGTCCAGGTGAATGGCAACCTAAGTTTCTACATTTTTCCATTGACTATAAAGGAAGTCTCGTTGACTATAAAGGAAGTCTAGACAGCTTGTTCAGATGTAAATGTCTATACTGCAGATGTCTGAAGTTAAGTGAAAGGAATTTAGGGAGTTTACCATCCAAAACCAAGAATGAGGATATCATATGGGGAAGGTCTGAACGATACAAATATTAAAGAACATGCCTAGCATCACAGCTGACACCTGAGTAGCCATGCCAAGAATGGGATACATATTTCTTGAATTCCAGGTCAATACTTTAACCACAGATCATCTTTTCTATGAAATGTTATGAGTAAGTATATAAAAATTTTCACATCTTAAAATAATGCTTCCAGCAAGTACAGAAAGATTTTGGCTAACCTCCCAGCCATACCTTCCATTCCCACCTACCCACAATATCTCTACATAAGCATTCAAAGGAATATTTAGCTTTTTACTCATTTAAAGAAACTACTAAAGATCCAAATAATAGAGTCCATTCAGGGAAAATGGCATAGTATAGGATACAAGAGCTACACTTTCTTAGAAAAAATTGGGGATTTATAGGAGAACAGAAAAGAGTGCAGAGAGAGAGAGAATTGCATCCCTTCCTCTTCACATTTTTTTAACTAAAGCCATAATCCCAGGAAAAATATCTGAACAGATGTTTTCCCTTGAAAACATTCCAGAAAATGAAAGCGCACATGGCATACTGATCTGCTACTTCCTTCAACACATTCTCGTTCAGAGATAACAAACGTACCATGTGATGTTGCCATAGTAGCTAGTTGTATTTTACCACTGAGTAAAGCAGATGAAAAAGCTAATGCATCTACCCATACTCTGGGCATTGGACTGGCTGCGGTGGCAGACTGTGCCTCTAGCATTTGATGTAATTTTTCTTCTGTAACGTTGCTCTGTGTGTTGTATTTTAGAGCATGTGTGCTGAAGCATGGTATGTAGCAAGCAGCCATTTTGATCAAGTATCTTTTATATCCAGAGTCTCTGATCCACAAAGGTCACTGAGCACTGCTGAGCAGGAACACTTCAAGCCAGTGAGATTGCCAGTGGAGAAGCCCCACTGTTCAGAGTGGTCACCTGGCATGGGGAACATCATTCTTCTCCGGGCAGTTAATCCTCCTCCAGGCCCCTTCCACAACTTGTAGACCAGGCACAAGGACCATGTTCAGCACACCTCAGGGCCCTTGGCAGATATTTAGGCAGCTTCAGGCTTTGCCCTGGGCTTGGATTACTTTAAATTAGGAACTACAACTTTCTATAGCCTCCCTGACGTACACTCTGTCTGCTTGTTTTTCAAACAGGCTAGAAACTGTACCTCAATGAGTTTTCCATTAGTTTATCTAATGGGGCTGGTCAGTCTTATGGCTTTTTTGAAAGGAATGCCAGAAGGTAGGGGACATCCTTACCAAATAACATTATTAATAATGCTGGGAAAGTACTCATCTGAGGCAGTATAATTAGCAAAAGAACTTATATCTCATCTACTTAAGAAACTGGTGTGATCAGTAGGAAATAATAGGAATGTTTGTAGAATCCAGTGGAGAAACTTGAAATACTGAAAAAGAACTGACAGCAAATATTATAGGACAAGAAAGACATTGTTAAATAGGAAACGTGACTGAAACAGAGGTATTTTGACTGAAACAGAGGTATTTAGGGGTATGTGTTTCTCAGGAAAGCTATAACTAAAGCAAGAATTGGTAGATCAACATATTCAAATTCTAACATTAACTTTAAAGAAGACTAATGAAATATGAATATAACCACACACAGTGAGAAGGCAGTAAAGCCTGCCTGTGTCAGTGTCATTCCTGGAGAGAGCTGTAGCACAAGTTCTGTGCCTCTAAACCTAATGGTGAACTTGAATAATGTATAAAGTCATTAAATACTATTTGGCATCTCTTTCCAAGTAGAGAAAGGAAGACAAATGGTGCTAATAATGATAGGACCCAATTGTTTCTTAGCTCTTTCCTTCACAGAAAAAACCAACGAAGTAAACAAAAAGACAACAGGAAGATTATTTTAGCTTTACTTTTTGAAAGTTCATGAACTTTAGAGATATTCACAGAAAACTATTAGAGATTAGACAATTCTGGTCTGATTCATTTAAAAGAAATGGAAAGATACTCATGGGTACAGTTATAACTGAAGTTCTTAATTTAAAAAGGGCAAATTAAGTTATCTACTTGTCCTGGTTTCGACCGGGATAGAGTTAATTTTCTTCATAGTAGCTGGTATAGTGCTGTGTTTCGGATTTAGTACGAGAGCAATGTTGATAACACACTGAAGTTTTTAGTTGTTGCTAAGTAATGCTTATACTAAGTCAAGGACTTCTCAGCTTCCTGTGCTCTGCCAGTGAGGAGGTGCACAAGAATCTAGGAGGGAGCATAGCCAGGACAGCTGACCCAAACTGGGCAAAGGGGTGTTCCATACCATAGAATCATAGAATACAGAATCAAAGAATATAGAATCATAGAATGGTTTGGGTTGGAAGGGACCTTACAGATCACCTAGTTCCAACCCCCCTGCCATGGGCAGGGACACCTCCCACTAGACCAGGCTGCTCAAAGCCTCATCCAACCTGGCCTTGAACACCTCCAGGGATGCGGCAGCCACAGCTTCTCNCAGGGATGGGGCATCCGCAACCTTCCTGGGAAACCTGTTATCGTGTTTCACCACCCTCACAGTAAAGAATTTCTTCCTGACATCTAATCTAAATCTCCCCTCTTTCAGTTTAAAATGATCACACCTCGTCCTATCACTACAGTCCCTGATAAAGAGTCCCTCCCTATCTTTCCTGTAGGCCCCATTCAGGTACTGGAAGGCCACTATAAGGTCTCTTTGGAGCCTTCTCTTCTCCAGGCTGAACAACCCCAACTCTCTCAGCGTGTCTTCATAGGAGAGGTGCTCCAGCCCTCTGATCACCTTGTGGCCCTCCTCTGGACTTGCTCCAACAGGTCTATGTCCTTCTTGTGTTGGGGGCCCCAGAGCAGAACTCCATGTGGGGTCTCACCAGAGCAGAGTAGAAGGGCAGAATCACCTCCCTTGAGTTGCTGGCCACACTTCTTTTGATGCAGCCCAGGATGGGGTTGGCTTTCTGGGCTGCAAACACACATTTCTGGGTCATGTTGACCTTCTCATTAACCAAAAACCCCTAGTCCTTCTCCTCAGGGCTGCTCTCAGTCCATTCTCCTCCCAGCCTGTATTTGTGCTTGGGATTGCCCCTACCCATGTGTAAGACCCTGCAGCTGGCCTTGTTGAACTTCATGAGGTTTGCACAAACCCACCTCTCAAACCTCTCCAGGTCTCTCTGGACCCCCAGGTCCAGGTCCCCCTTCCCTCCATTGTGTTGGTCATGCCACACAGCTTGGTGTCATCAGCAAACTTGCTGAGGGTGCACGCAATCCTGCTGTCCATGTTGCCAACAAAGATGTTAAACAGCTTGATGATACAGTGAATTAAAAAAAAAAGGATGTTTCCAGTCATGTAAGAAATTTTCTAAAGTATCATGTAGGAGATTAAAATAAAGATGATGTCAATAAGGGATTATAAATCAGGACACAAATTGTTTAAAAGAAAGAGATGGCAATGGGTGGTGCTGAAAGAAGCATCATCACAGGGTTCAATGCCCAAGAAGTAGGTGCGTTAATGATTACTACCAGGGACATTGAATAGCAGAATTGTGTCAAGGATGAGAGTAATAGACTAAATTCAATAGTCCAGGCTGCAACTGATTTTAGGGACTAATAAAAAGCATCTCTTTTAGAAGCCAGATATTCATCAACTGGAAATGACTGAGGAGAAAGACTCAGACATATGTTTATTAACAAAAGGACTACATCACCAACAAGCTGTTCCTGTGAAAAAAGTTAACGAGACCCTAAGTTAAATCAGCTAAGATAGGTAGGTACTTGTGCTGTTTTACAAAATGATACAGTAATTTTTTCCTCATTTGGTGATGTTTGCTGCATTATTCTGTCAAAATGAAGGCTGAAAGGCTGTGAGAAAATAACAAAGTTTCCTATTAATATATCAAGTAATTCAATACCAGGTTGGGAAGAACCGTGTGGCATGAGAACAAGTAGATATAAGTGATTAAAAATTAATTCACCCAGAAATAAGGGAGATTCTAGAGCAGTTTTCCAATGTTAGTAAAAGGAACAAAAAGCTGAACTACATATAAAATTACACTGAATTGGATTAGGAAAATGGTTATTCCTAAAATGCTTGCCTGCAGCAGCATGGAAATAAGCTCAGTGGTCCCAGAAGACCCTTGTATGTATTACTGTTTCTGATTTTGTGATGAACTTTTTTTTTAATCTTAAAGTGTTCACATGTCTTCACAGAAACATATCTGTCCCACTGGAAAAATTTCTTCGAAGCCAGTGATATCACTCAAAAAGCTGTATGGAGAAAGTCAGACCTGAAGTGAACTGTCAGAGTTCCAAGGCGAATGCAAAATTCATAGAATCAGCTTCCTATGCTCTGCCAGTGAGGAGGTGCACAAGAATCTAGGAGGGATCATAGCCAGGACAGCTGACCCAAACCGGGCAAAGGGGTGTTCCATACCACAGAATCATAGAATACAGAATCAAAGAATATAGAATCATAGAATGGTTTGGGTTGGAAGGGACCTTAAAGAGGGAATATGCAATTATAACAAATGCAAAAACATGACACATTTTGCAAAACATCATTAATCTTTTCTGACCAGACATAATAATTATGACTTTGTAATCAAAAATGTGTCTTAGTATTACTGAAAGAGAATCTAAATTTATAAATGGTTTTAATGTCTTTACCCAAATGAATTAATGAACTTAAGCACATGGGAAAAAAAAAACATGGTTCCATAATTTCCAGAGAAGTGCTTTAAGAGAACTGTGTCTTTTCTCTATTTTACTGAAACATGAGCCAAACTAAAAATGGTATTAACAAAAAAAAGAAACCACATTTCCATACAGGAACAAGACTAGGCAAAACACAGCATATTACACTGAGCCTTCATAGACATAGTTGCCAAAAGAAATATGTACTATCCTTTTACCTAGGAGCTGTGTACTCCAATGGAATATGGAATATTCACTGAATTGGAGCAAGCTGTGTCAGGTTTATTTGAATACTAAAACAGAGTTTAGGGGAGAAGAGGGAAGGGAGAGGAAAGATTTTACTCCCTCAATATAGGGACAGCTACATTAGTGTTTTAGCTTGGAAGTAAACCTCCTCATCCTCCCCGTTATTGTGCTTTGGTTTGCATTATCGAGTGGTCTCAGAGTGTGCAAACTGTACTCCTTTTGGATGAAACTAAACTGGAAGATGTACTTCAGGAGTACATGCAATGCACTTCAACAGCTACTGAGAATTTAAGCTGCACAGTCAGGCTAGAACTAGAGCAAAGCAAAGGCCCTGAAATACATTCACTGCTGGCATCAGGTCCTCGGTACTGTTTTGCTCCACAGATACACATCTATTAGGTTTGGTCATACCACTTGCTCAATGTAGACATCTTCTGTGCCTCTAGCAAAGGACGTTTTTGGCTTTGGTGTTTGTTTTTTGTTTTTTTTTTTTTTCTCATGAGGAAATGTAATCCCTGTATAGCGTAAAACTACCCAAATTATGTTCGAAAAGACACTACAATCCCTATGCAAATGCTTTCAAGATGGGGATCACACACAAGGATGCAAGCCTGTGGGCTAGGTTAGAGGGAAAAGATGCAAGAAGATGGGAGACAGTTCAGACAGAAGGAACAAACTGGGAGAAAAGGAAAAACAAGGTAAGGAGCACTAAAGCAAATGACATATTTGGGAAATAGAATAGGTAAAAGAATTGTGAGTAGAAATATTAACCATGCATTCTTCTTTCCCATGTAATTAAAAGGGTAGGAGGACTCTGTTGCAACTTGTTCCATTTTTTTTTCTTACATAAAAAAACTTTTTTTTTTTTTCCAAATGAGGCAGCTACCAGGAAATCCTAGGCATCCTCCTTTTCCCTTACATAAAGCAGGATCTGGAAAGCCTGGACTGAATCTAGTGAGAGCTAGCTCCTCTTCCATTCTCTCCACATGAACACGTATGCTTGCTGATCCAGAGTAACAATTCCTCATGTTCCCATTCATATGGCAGGCTCTTTGGGGAGAGTTTTTCCTTTCTTAATATGCAAGTTTAGACAAGAGGATGAAAGAGTTATTCCACCTCCAAGTGACCAGTGAGTAGTCATCTGCTGCAAGTGACAGAAGTGGACAGCATGAGAGAGCCTCAAACTTGAAGGAGCAAGATCTTGCAAGCCAGTAGCTTCTAAAATGGTAATTAGTGCCTTAATAAGAGAAGAATTCAATGAGAGTCATCTGGAAAATAATTATAGAAAGATGTGAGCCTGTATGTTTTAGGAGATGGTGGAAGACAGAAGGACAGGAACACATCGATTCTCTTTCACATGCTTGACAATCTCATAGCCTTCTATGATGTTATAACTGGTTGGCTGGATGACAATGGAATAGTCACAACTGTTTATAATTCCTCCCAGCATGCATGTAAGCAACTACATATGTGAAATTATAGCCCTTATCTCTGTTCCACTCCAATAAGAGGAAGTGTCTTCTGGTTATATCTGGTCAGAATAGTGGTTCCAATTGTAGGCCCATGAGATAACTATAAATCACAGAATCACGGAATCATGGAATCACGGAATCTTCAGAGTTGGAAGGGACCTCTAGAGATCATCTAGTCCAACTCCCCTGCTAAAGCAGGACTGCCTACAGCACATGACTCAGGACTGCATCCAGGCGGGTCTTGAAAGTCTCCAGAGAAGGGGACTCCACAACCTCCCTGGGCAGCCTCTTCCAGTGCTCTGCCACTCTCACCGTAAAGAAGTTTTTCCTCTTATTTGATGGGAACTTCCTATGTTCCAGCTTGTGCCCGTTCCCCCTCGTCCTGTTACTGGGAACCACTGAAAAGAGCCTGGCTCCATCCTCCTTCAACCCACCCTTTAGATACTTGTAAACATTAATGAGGTCTCCCCTC
>VYZM01020056.1:50505-107509 GCA_013398915.1 Dromas ardeola
AGATTGGTCAAGCATGATTTACCCTTGGTAAATCCATGCTGACCACTTCCAATAACTTCCTGTTCCTGAACATGCTTGGATATGACATCCAGAACGAGTCGCTCCATTGCCTTCCCAGGGACGGAGGTGAGACTAACCGGTCTGTAGTTCCCTGGGTCCTCCTTCTTGCCCTTTTTGAAGACTGGAGTGATATTGGCCTTCCTCCAGTCCTCAGGCACCTCTCCTGTTCTCCATGACCTTTCAAAGATGATGGAGAGTGGCCAAGCAATAACATCTGCCAGCTCTCTCAGCGCGCATGGGTGCATCTCATCAGGGCCCATGGACTTATGGGTGTCCAGTTTGGCCAAGTGGTCTCTAACCTGATCTTCCTCTACTGGGGAAAACTCTTCTTCTCTCCAGACCTTCCCCCTTGCCTCCAGGGCCTGGGGTTCATAAGGGACAGCTTTAGTAGTGAAGACCGAAGCAAAGAAGGCATTCAGTAGCTCTGCCTTCTCTGTGCTTTCCACCACTAGGGCGGCCGTCTCATTCGTTAGTGGGCCTACATTTTCCCTAGTCTTCCTTTTTCTACTGAAAGAACCTCTTCTTGTTCTTCTTTGTAAATGATTACTTTTTATATTCACATTCTCTTTCTATTATAAAGTCAAAGAAATGCTGTGACAAAAGCTGTTAACAGGGAGCTAATGACAGTTGGTAATTACTTATGACCTTTCAGAACATCTAGTTTAGTAAAACTTCAGTCTCTAAATCCAGGAGATAAAGAGTTAAGATACTTCATCCTCTTGAAGTGATATATATGCCCCAGTACAGCCATAATATATATACTTCACTCTCTCTTTGATCTACTGTGAGCTGTGTACAGCTTCCCTCCAGTCAAAAGCTTTGCTTACTTCACTGAAGTTCAGTGTGTTCAAGAAGTTTAACAAAGGCCTCTATTAGGTATGCAATTAACTTCACAAACTAGTCCTTAAACCCATAGGCATAAACATCTCCAACTTACCTGATGACAGATGCCACAGCAAGAAGTCCCCAGCAATCTGACAGAGACCCTACACAGCAGCTCAGTGATGTGCTCTGAAACTTTCAAGTTACCTGTGCCTCTCCTTTAACTACATGGTACCTGCAGATCAGCCAAACTATGGGGATCACCTTCCTCCACCTTCTTCCCTTCCATGGCTCATCTCAGTTGCCTCATGTCTCAATCACAACTAACATTTCCGTGCACCACAGCCTTGCAGTGGGTACAGCCAGTGCCACCTGATGACTCCCAGCAGCTCTTGTCAGCTGAAGGAAGACAAAGAATTAACAAAATTCACATGGCTGCTGTGAAAAAGAGTACCAAAAGCTTTCCAGTAAATGACATTCAAACAGCCCTTGGCATATTTTCAGTAATTAGTTGTCAAAGTTTTTTACATCTCAGTTTTTTAGAAATGTGAGTTTTACTGAACAAGTCATTCTGGAAGAGCAACCTGTACTATAAATGGGTTTGTAACCACGTTAGAATGAGGAAAAACCCATAATTTGTTTTTTAGTTCATCTCATAGGTTGCTGAGAATTCCTAGTTGCAGTACACTTCATAGCTCTTAAAAGTGAAATGAATTAGAATTTTAAATGGCCGTATGAAAACATAGAGAGGTATGGGTAGACAAGATTAATAGTTCCTCCTGTTTTACCCACCTCCTTCACATGCTGGTATTTTCTATTTCTGATAAAGGGCAAAATATATCTAGTAGATATGAAATATTCTTGGTGAAATAAAAAGAAGACTAACCCATGGTGTCAATGTTGTTATTCTGTAGAATAACTACATTCACATAAATGTTAAACAATTCAATAATGTGCCAGGCAGTGTTTATAAATGTGCACAAAAATAATAATCTAGATGAGAGCTGTTACATTACAAGATGATTATGCTTTTTTTTCATACTTTGTAATTAAATAGACCCTTCTTCTTTCAGTTTAATAGCCAGGAATAGCATATCATTAACAGTGCTTTCAATTTAACCCTTGTAAGTTGAAAAATATTGTCCTATAATTAGCTCAGGGTATTTAAACCCTCCCAGCAAAACAGTAAATGCATATGGGTGTCTAGATGTTAAATGAAATTACAGTAATGCACAATGTGAGCCTTTTATTGAACAGGATTGGAGTTTTTTCAGTTGTTTTTTTTTTTTTTTTCCCTTTTCCCCCCGCAATCAACTAGGGTTATTATGAGAGAAATAAATAACTTTTATAACTTCACTGCCTATAGCAGCTATTATTTCATACACTCTTTCTTGAGATGGATTATCCAGCTCATTTCCAAGGAGTCTTGAGGGCAACCAGCTGAACTCCAGGAGTAAAGCTTGCCCTTATTTCTCCATACAGTACTACTATGTAGCACAGAAAAGTGATTTGTGAAAATGTGCCAAGGGCTGCATTGATGTCATTCATTGGAAAAAGTTTAATTCTTCTCTCAACGCAAATCCCTCAACTCTTGTTAAAGTTAGTCAGAGGTATAGAATGACAAATGCTCACACATAAAGGATAGCAATAAAATATCTTAGTTCACCTAAGTTAATGCTTAAGAGCTACAGGCTGCCCATATTAATAGCCCACGTGAACCAGACAGGGCTTTGATAGACAAGTGAGGCTAAAGGTTGTGGATAGGGCATTCCTGAAAAGAAGGAAGCCCAGACCTTTCAACTCTGCTCAGATCTTGTCCTCTATCCATGGGCTTATAGAAGCAGCTCCCACCATGGGGCCCTCTGCCCCAGGATGCAGAATGGCCCAGAAGCAGGAGAAGTGGCAAACACTTCCCTCACCCTGGCGCTTACCCGTGACATGCTGGGTAGGAGGTGCAGGAGGTGCAGCTCTGAAAGCTTCAGGCTGAGGAGGTAGATGTTTCAACCATTAGATTAGTTAGGAAAGAGTAGGATGAACTGATTGCCTGTTTTGAAAGAAAGTGAGCCAGTCATTTCTATGGAAATGTATGAAGTTGGTTCCTGGAATCTGGAAACAGCTTTTGGCTCTGAATCCTTGTTTCACATAAGCACCTACCACAGAGCTGCCAGTGGGCAAGGCGGGGAGAAAAGGTGAATAAACAGTTTTTTTCTCTCAGGCATTTTCTGTTTGCTAGCTGAAACTCCACTCCATTCTGTGTGCTAGGCATGGTGGTGAATCCTATTTTTAGGCATGCAGTTCTACCTCTTCAACTTAGATGCTTTACGAAGTAATTTCAACACCACTGGAGTAGAGCTTTCCCAAGTTCTCAGCAACAGAGTGCTCTGTGTTACACTGGCGAAGTCCAGGGCTGAGTCATTCATTACTTATTGCACTGAAAGCTACAATTCTGTACATTTGTGAAAGGTTAGGCAATATATATTATCTCTCCTTCACTGTGAATTTAATCATATTGGTCAGCTTCGCTCCACATTGCAGTGGCATTTGTTTGCAAGAACGGTGTTTTGTCTTTCTACTGGTATCTTTCACACCAACATGCAATACCTGGTTTGATTACTGCTATCGTCAGTGGCTGATCTTGCTTTTGCATCTGTCCTCCTGGGAACAAAAGCGTACTCTACTTTCTGCCAAAGAGGCTTTCAAAGGTGTTATTCTGCCACAAGAGAATCAAGGTCAACAAAAGGGCTTTCTGGATGAGATGGGATCTCTCATATTGTCACGCCACAGTAAGGGACAACAGTGTACATGTGCATGGATGGAAGTTGGGGTGCCAGGACATAAGGTCTGTTTTAGCCACATCGTAGTCAGACCAAGATATGACTACTCCTTGGCCAACGCTTTGCAACTCCTGCCTTACTGACATCTTCGCTTTTCAAAAATCTCAGTGGAATGAAAGGAAGAAGTTATAAAATGAGGCTCTGTTCCATATAAGCCTGGAAAAAACTGCTCTTACCTAATTATCAGTAAAATCATGTGGCCATTGCTCAACATTGATTTAGTAAGAAGGAATGCCAAATAAGGACTTCAGAAGCTGTACTTAAAGTGAAGCTGTCTAAAGCAGATCTATTTCTAAAACCATGCTATGTACCTATTACGCTTTCTATTTATTCTCCTCCTTTTACTTTCCTCTGGGTACTACAGATGCTTTGTGAAACTTCCAAGCTACAAATCAAATCCATCTGTACAAAACAATAAATAATAATTTTGTAAAACAGCTTTATTTCATGTTAACCTTGACACGGAATTCCAGCAGCACCAATTAGCTCTTGCTATGCTATCTACTGTATAAGGCCTGCAGATTTGAACAGAGTCTTTCATCTGTTAGCATTCAGGAGACTGATAAAAATTTACTCTGCTTTTAAACAAGCTGTACGTGACTTAAATTTACCTCATCCTGGGGTGTGCTATAAATAATGTCAATCTGAAGAGGCTGTGAATTCTTTCACAGCTTTGTTTCAGAGCTATTCATAACCATGGTTATCAATGACTGTACCACAAAATTTCTGTCATCTTAGAATTTGTCACAGCCAGGAAGTTTGATGGATGGTTGCCCACTCTTCCCTTGTGAAATATAATTATCAAGGCATAAAAATCACTTAATCGCAACACTGGAATGTTTAAGCATAACAGTAATTAGTTCTTCTGTAATGCTTTCCATCCACAGATGTAAGTATTTTACAACAGAAATTATCACTTCCATTTTATAGCCGAAGTAAACTGAGGCAAAGAAGGAACAGAACAGGGAGCATTTTACACTGTGGGTTAGAAAGAAAGCTTTCAAGAAAAAACAACTCTTCTCACTGCCAATCCAGAGTTGCCCTTGCTCATGCTAGTTAGAAGAAGGTCAGTTACAGCAACTGTAAGAAAACACTGTTGGCCAAAGTGTCCTTTCTGCTGGAATAGCCTCCACTGAAAATAGTACGACTACTACTACTACTTAAAAACCACAAACTAACAAAAACCAACATGTTAGAGTGCACTCATTGAGAAGTTTGATACATTTTTCTGAAGAAATCGAAGTGTTCAAACCTGGCTGGCCAACAGTGCACTCTAGCCAGGAATAACAGAATAGGACTCTGGCTCTTTTATTTTTTGGTTGCTTTTTGGAAGCAGGGCCGTGATTAAGAGCAATGGCTGGGGCCATTCATATTGTACTACTTCAACTGAAATTCTTGGACCAGTGCAAGATGAACTAAAGCAAAAGCATTTGCCAAGAATGTTTTCATTAATCAAGAACAAAAGCTGGAGGCTTGTGGCCAACTGACTACCCGGTGGTGTTACTCCCATCACCCACCAGGCCGCTCTTGGGACACCCAAGCTTTTCGGTTCTGAGGGGAGGCTGGTTCTGAGGGCACTACCAGGAGTGGAATCTGAGTCTCAATTTGATCCAACATAGGAAAACTTGCCTGTTCAGACATAGACAGGATTGAAGGAATATTAGTTTTCTTGATTTCTTGGGTAGTGCTACCTGGTCATTCTTAGCTGGTGGGGCAGTTAGTCTGGTTCATTTTCCTATTGTGTTTGATACTAGAAGAAATGTGTAGATTTAGCCCCCAACAGAGAGAATGAAGATAGCCACCAGGAAGGAAAGACAGTTTGATAATACATATCATAGAATCATAGAATCACTCAGGTTGGAAAAGACCCTTGGGATGGTGGCCAGACACATGGGCTGAAGACCAGCCCTGGTACAGGTTGTTTAAATAGGAAGTATTTACTCTAAGTTATTATGAGTTCTTCATTTTGAGTTACTAAAGACCTCGTAACCGAGAGCTGAGACCTCTCAGATGCAGCTTTTCAGCACTTACGCTTGTGTGGTTTTGCAATGCTTCACATCTTCCAGGGTTATCCTACCACTGCTTTGTCATATATGTGATAAAAGTTACTCTAATATTTTTCCTGGTAAAATATTTCCTTTTTCCTTGCACAGTTGATAAAATATTTCCTGCACCTAACCACTAAACAATATCATGCGCTGTTTTATCTAACTTCATATTCAATGGACTGACTAATTTCTAGTGCCTTCGTAGCATTTTGTCAGTGTGGTTCTGTCATTCTAGGAAGGAAAAGAAAGAAGAAGAAATCATGAAAGTGTGAAATGTTGTTCTCCAACATAGAGCAGTCTGAGAGACAGTACAAAGAGCTCTCACTCAACATGGAAGGACGGATAAACTATTAATTATTTTCTGTCACTAGTGAATTCAAAATTCCTTCATCTGATGTAGCATGAAGGTCTTAAGATGGTTTAAGACTAGCATTTTTATTTTTTTTTTAATATCCATGTGAATGGCTTTGACAAGAAGAAATCCTTAAAACAGCTTTAGAGTCTTCAGCCACCTCAGGATGTGTTAGAGTCTTTTATTTATTCCCTTATGGGACCTGAACCTCAATTCCTGTATATTTCAAGTGATGACTATGCAAAACTTAAAAAAAAAAAGAAATTAAAAAGCCCTTTCAAGTAAACCAAGCACAAATGGTTTGAAAGACAGAGCACTACTTTCTCTGTATGAATCTGTAACTCAGTACCCACCTAGAAGCATATGATGACGTCATTCTCAGAAAAAAATGTGCATGTTATTTTTAACATACGCAGAAGTGCAGACACTCATTCTCCTTTCTGTAGGTAAAAGCTGGGGGTAACTGAATGAGTGCAGAATACTGCCGTGCAGTCGTACTTTTCAAAGCAAAATTCTACATGTAGGTGTCATTACACAAGGAAAGCTCAGGTGAAGCATAATAATTATGATATGAACTAGATGGTTAGGTAGAGCCCTGTTTTGGGAACTAGTGCCTAGCCACAATAACCAAGGTTTAATCAGATGTTGATTAGGAAAATAATAACAAACATCTGCACCTTTTTTGGTCACATTAAAAAGTGAGATTCTATGGAAGCAAATGTCTGCTAATTATGTCAAGGATTTGATTTTTAATGGAAACTTCTTGAGCCATTTAGAGAACTTGTGAATATTTAAAAGCAAAAAAGATCACAAAAGTCTTAACTAGGAAAATGTTTCCCTTTTGCTTTTCACTAGTTGCTGATCTTGAAGCAATATCACATACCCTTGTTTTTATTTCAGTGATTGCAAAATCAGTTTGACTGAAAAGATACTAGCTCTGAAGCAATTGCTCACATTTCCTTCTTTTAATCTCAATTCATGTGCTTGTATTTGGCATTTAGCTGGTTAAATTACTAGAAAAATACTGTTTCACTGATTCCTCCCTAGAAGTCCAGACACACCAAGATTTTGAAATGTTAAAAAAATGGGCTGTAAAAATATACCCTGATCTCAATGGTGACTAAAAAGGGACCAGAGAGAAACAGTAAAGGGATGAGTTGCTACTAAAAAGCCTACCTCTTCTTTCTAAGAAGTTATTTTACCAAATAGAAGAACATAACTTTATTTGTTGGAGTATGAAAAACTTGTTTTCCAGCTCACTCCAGTTTTACCCTGTTTAAAAAAATCTCAAAAAATAAGAACTGAAAACTGAAAACTATGAAGCCACCTTACCAGACAAAAATCCATGTTTTATTTATAAGTGCTCATATGAGTCATGTCATACTACACATTCCTACCTATGGTAAAACTTTGAAAGAATGAATGAGGAAGAACCCAATATCTGAAAGATATTTTCCTTTACTCTGGGGTGAAGCCATTTGCCTGAAGTCAAATAGATGTTTCTGTAAAGGACCAGCAAGGACTTAACAGCCCCAATGTAACACAGGTGTAAAAAAATAAGAATCACAGAATTGCCTAGAGTCGGAAGGGACCTTTCAGATCATCTAGTCCAACAATCAACCTAACTCTGACAAAAACCATCACTAAACCATATCTCTAAGCACTATGTCTACTTGTCTTTTAAATTCCTCCAGGGATGGTGCCTCAACCACTTCCCTGGGCAGCCTGTTCCAATGCTTAATAAAACTTTCAGTGTAAAATTTTTTCCTAATATCCAGTCTAAACCTCCCCTGGCACAACTTGAGGCTGTTTCCTCTTGTCCTGTCGTGAGTTCAGTAGAACTACAAATAAATTGTTATTTGGCCCAGAACTGACCCAATGCTTTGTCCGACCGCTGCTGTAGAGACCCTGAGCCCTGTCCTCATCTGTCTATGGGACTGGTAAAATGAAAGATCAGTCATCGAAGAGCTATTGCTCTCAGGACTAGAAGGTAGAGTATGATGTTGTGTTTCCTGTAGGTGAGTGAAATACCAGATAAGATATAAATAGGATTTCTGAGGTACACACACACCCTCGATAGACAAGAGCAATTAGATATACTTGCTTCTTCCTTAGCAAATGAATGTTGAAGGCTGGTACTTGGACAACATTTGAGACAGAGATTTAGGCATGCAGGGTGCGTAAAGAACCTTTGAGGGAAATTAAGGCCGAGAAGGGAGTCCAGCATTTTAATGAAAAAAACTTGTTTTTTCAAGTAATAGAGTACAATATTTGGTCTCAGAACTGCATTAAAATAAAGTCCAGAATGGAGAAGCTGTACCTTCAAACAAGCAGACAGACAGCAACAAAAAAGAACCAAGAAAAATTTTGCAAATCCTAAAATAAAAACAGATAGATCTGCACACTTGGGAATACAAACTTGGCCCTTTGCATCTGCTAGTGGTGGAATAAATTCTTCATCTCCAAACATTGTGAACGGTCAAAAGTTCAAGTTACATATTGGTTAGTGTGTTTCTTTAATAAGAGGGCTGCATATCCAAGATAACAAAAGTACCATGTGTTGCAGCAGATACTACAGTAAGGACTATTCTTACTGAACAGCAGAGAAGATAATCACATAGGCCTTATGTAAATAAGCAGAACACACATTACAGCTACAGTAAATCTAAGCAGCTTTCAATTTGCTCCTTCCTTTGCTGCCTAATTTTTCAAGTCTTTTGCTTAACCGTGCATTTTTCCCTCTCCTGCTTGACTGCTTCCTGCCTTCTTTGGTTTAACTCTGCTGTTCTGCTTAGGAAACTGGTCTTGCACAGAATTTGTGTAAGGATCTTTATGGTATTAAATTGCATTTAGAAAGCAGTTCTGTAGTACTGCACAAATTATAATCAAATTCATCAAGTTGATAAGGCAAGCACAATCCACACTCACCTAAAAAGCTTCCCTATGGCATATTTATTTTTATCTTCCACAAGTGGTATATATGTATGCATATCTGTGTGAGAGAGGAAGTGTTTTTATATGCTCATGACTGCATGTTTGTGTGTGCTAAAATATATAGCTGCATCTATTTTGCATATGCACATCAGTATCTGGGGATAGACAGAGCTAATCTCATCTAGAAATATCATTTACTTAACATTGCTGATGAATACTAGAAAACACCCTGAACAATTTGCACGTATGTATCCTAAAGCAGAACACATTCACGAATGTCAGACCAACTTACGACAGCTGAAAATTGGCTGATGATTGTAAGAGACAATGTGATTGAACATACCAGGTAAGAGACAGGAGGCCCGAGTCCCATCCTTTGGTCTTCTATGAACCTCCTCACGTTATTAGCAAATGTCTTCACTGTCTCTCCACTTCTATAAAATATCCTCCTTTACAAACCGCAATTTAAAATCTACCTGCGAATAGTGACACAAAAATGAAATGTTTATTATAATTATCCTGGTGACCAAATATCCCATGGAAATCAGGCAGTATCTGAAAATTAGAGCCATAAAGCAAACACAGAACAAGCCTTAACTCTCTTGATAACGATTAGCTTCCTGAAGCATTTACTTAATTCCCATCACACTCTGTGAGAACTGCATGGTACATCTTTACTTTGAGAATCAGATCCTGATTTTACCCAAGTCCAAAATAAAATTAAAAAAAAAAGCTATTGAGGGAACAGAACAGTCACAATTCGGCCATGTTCCCACAGCAAAACCAGGGGTTTCAGCTGGTTCCAGCTGATTTCAGTGCTGCCTCCTACACCGTGTCCACAAAGGCGTTATTTGTGATGTTGATATTTATTTGTTGGGTGCCATCTTGTTCCTTTGGGAGCCAGATAAATACAAGTGACTCCCCCTGAACAGATCACTGAACAAGAGTTTCTGGCATTCAAATTTTAAAACTGTAATTTTGATTTGATTTGAGGTAATTATTTACCATAGTTACTGTTACTCTTCAGTGTATGCAGGAGCTGAGAATTAGACCTCTGGGGTCTGTAATCCTATTTATGACACTGGGCTCATTAAATCACCAGTAAGGGTGATGTCAAAATCAGCAGATTAGAAGCAAAACCCCTCGCTGTTGCAAATCTGCACAGTGCCAGGAACTTCGAGGCAGATAGACACCTGCTGAGGCACTGGTTCAGCAGCTTCGGAGGAAGCCTGCGTTACTGAAACAAGGGAAAAAAGACATTTTCTTCCTGATGTTCACAAAGAAAGCTTATTTTTTAATTCCCTTTCTCTCATATCTTTCTCAGGCAGGGGAATACTCCTATGACTTTGGGTGAGGAATTTTCCAGTGTATGGAATGCTAAATAGTACCTTTTTTTAAAAATGGTGAAAGAGAAAGCGAAGTAATATGTGAGATATGAGCAGCAATATTGTTGAATGAGACATATTTCAGTGTTGCTTATGAGGTCTAAGCAGAATGGTACAACTTCAAGATATTTTTGTTCTTTCTTGCTTCAGTGAAAGCTACATTTATATGTGTCTATGGAAAATGCAGTTCATGTGACTACAGTGAATATGCATGATGTATATAAATGAATGAATACAGAATATAGGAAAAAAACCCTCTAACACAATTTCTCCGCCAGTGAAGGTTTCATGTCATTATAAATCCTGGGAACCAACAGATACATATTATAATAACACAGACCAGGGCATCAGCTTAAATATGGCAAATACAAAGAACCATTCAAAATGTGATGGTCATTTAAGTAAGTATCTGCCCAAGAAATTACTTTTCTCTCTTCACTTGGCTCTCCAGTCTTTTGTAGTTACTTGCTGATGGATATCTTGTTTCCCTCTGTCTGTGTGGGAGGATGAGTGAAATGAAATGCAGTGTATCAATCAGCCCAGAAAAAAAAAAAATACAAAAAAGGTATTTAACTGAGGAGCTGAGAATGTTATCAAAGATGTGTTTGTAGCACAGCAAGGTTGGACAACTCTGTTTTGAAATGTAGATCTCAAACAGGCAGGGATACGCATAGGCAAAATATATATATGGGGTGCAGAAAAACAGCAATAGCCTTGTGCCTGCTTTGTGAGCCGCAGACACAGGCCAGCTCTCTTGGTGTCTGCTAAAGCTGGGGTCAGGGTTTGTGGAAAGCTAGCTATTGCCACAGAATTAGGACCACTTCAGGAGAAGGTCTTCATATGTGCTTCTTCTGTCTCTTCTGGTAGGAGAATCAAGCCCAGTTCTCCTCCTTTCTTTCTCCATCCTAGCACCATCCCTCTTCCTACTCGCTGCCAAACCTTAGCTTTTCCCAGTGGGGATGGTAATATTTAGTTTTGCCTTTATCGCTTTGAAGTGTTTCTGAGGAGACTGAGTTCCACTCCTTCATGCTACTTCTTTATCTCTTCGAGGCAGAAATAACTTTCTTTGTGTGGTTATTCTTCCAGGTAGATAGTAGCTAGACCAAGTCTTTGGAGAAGAGTCCTTTAGCAAGGTAACTCTGAAGCTGCAGAATGAAGGAAAGGGGACACGAGCCTGTGTGCAGTCTGCAGATTTCGTGGGTGATGCACATTCAGGCTGGCACAGCCTCTCACTCCAGGGTGCTCAGCATCCGACACCAGGGGTTTCTGGCTCTTCTCTCAGCTAGCAGACAAAGGAGTGGTGGAAAAGCTCCTTTTTTCCCTCTCACGTTCTCAGTACACAGAGGCAGCACTAGCCATTTCTGCTGTCTCAGCACTGGGTTTGCGATTGCAACACAAATTTGGGAAGGCCACATACAGGCTAAAGAGTTCCCATCCAAATTTTCCTTCACACCCCCATCGGTGCCTCTTACCAAACAAGCTCCTAAACATTCACACATTGCCAAAGAAAGCAACATGGTATATATGTGTAAATGTCTCTCCATAACCACTCTTGTGTGATGATACAGAAGAGAGAATCTTTAAAATATTATCCTATTAACTTCAATTAACCTTTGGAACCTGATTATTCCAAATCAAACACAATACCATTTGGCCACACAAGGGGCACCCAAGAAGAGGTGACAAATACTACAAAGAAGATAAAAGATAATTTAACAAGAAGCAAGTTGTAAAGGGTGACAAAGTGTTATTTCCATAATAAGCTTATCTGAGCCTGGGTAAGTTCCTGAACAGGGTGTGGATTTGGCAGTAGTAAAGAAACAGGCCACACAAAGAATGTCTGTTGAGCTAATGAATGCCACTGAAGTGGTTGACTTTCATTTCTCTGGTTTGGATCCTTGCCACCTTTACTCTAATGTCAGACTTTGTTTAATTGGCAAATATGCCTTCAAAGGATTGCAGAGCCCTCCATGCTGCTCCACGGGCTGTTAATATTTAATTGTGATTTGTTAAAGGCATACTAGCAGTTGATAAAACTATGTGTCTGGGTGCTTTATTGCAGCACAAACCAGCAGCAGGACTTTATGTGTTCCTTTTTTGGGGGGAAGGAGGATATTTTCTTAGAGAAGGGTAGAGAAAAACATAATTTTGTTATAGTTTTCCATCGTAAAGTTTCTTGCAAAGAATCACAGCCATTGTTGCAAACATATTTTGGAGGTATGAAATTCATAAAGTGATTTTCTTATCTATCTTTACTTCACTACAAAGAAAAGCAGTTAATTCAGTGGGAAATTACTGGTATTTAAACAAGACAGAATTAGCTTTGCCTTCTGCACTTTGAAATGTGTTAACAAATTTTGGACTTGGAGGAAAAGGAAGTTATTTAAATTGGGCCTTTTTGATGATCACTTTGAGAATACAGCAGCAAGAGTCTTCTTGGAATTTGTCCGTGTGTATTGCATTTGACTGAAGTTTCATTTCCATTGAACTTGCAGAAAGCAAAGTATCTAGGACACGATTCAAACCAGTAAGTCTGAAGGATATGTTGTATGAAGGACCTAAAATCATAAGAAAGTGCGTACACAATTTCTAAATTTGTGTTAACTACAGGACAAAAAAGTCAGTTTGAACAGTCAGGCACGTGATACAAATAGCAATGTGGAAATGAAAGGTAAAGAGAATAACTGGCAAAATGTTTTCAGTCTTGGCCCAAGTGCATTCAACAAAAATCACCCATCCACACCCATTTCTTTACTGTGAAAATCCTTAGTTCTTTTTAATTAAATAACTGCTCTATTACAGTAGCTTTTTATCTTCTCAAGAAATGTGAGTCAGCCAATAAAAAAAATCATCAAAGAGGTTATTTAACACCTGTAAGCAATAATTTACGTTGATGCCAACCCTTTGAAAGTGAAGGGGCACATTACCTTCTTGACATATGTGAGTAATTTCCCTTGAGTTCATTTCTGTTATTGCCCTGTAGAAAATAAGGTTTATTCACAGTGAGGAAATATGCAAAAGTCTTATTTACAATCTGTTTTAAAATACATCCAATCAAAATGTGGGATGATATTTCTGCAGCTACCTTGGCCTTTTCCTTTCCACAACATCTGAATCACTTGGAAATTTTAAAAGGTTCTTTTTATCAATAAAGACCAATCCACAATCTGATACTAGTTATACCACTGAAACCTCAGAGAAGTCACATGTCTTGATTTATTGAGCTGTTTTCTTGCTCTTTTTCTCCTTGCAAATTTCTGAGGATGAGGGAAGCTGATCACCCTCTATTATCTCTGGTTTAGCTGATGAGCTGCTGGTCAGTTTTGAACTGTTTAACAGTTTCTCTCCAAGAAAGCAGGGAGCAGGATTCCTATTGAGGAATCATATGCAGCTTCTCCAGAGGCCTGTGCAGCTGCTCCAGCCAGGCAGAGGTGCTGGGGCTGCAACCGCACACGTGGTTGTCCAGCATGGAACCAGTAGGTACCATTGCCATTTACAAGGAAATAACAAAACTAGGATCCAGAGCCCGAGGTTCACGTGACTGGTTAATCCTATGCCATGCAAACCAGTTTGGTTCTATGCTACTGGTTTTGTGCACTGGAGGGAAAGTAAGGCATTTATGGTTTTGTTAATAATTTTCTTCATAGTCCTTAATGTGGGGACTTTGAAGCAGAAGAATTGTCATACCAGCTCAGATGCAAAGTCCATCTAAACCAGAGCTACAGTTTGAAAGCTCTGTAGTCAGCATTAATCTTCCCTTTTCATTTATTCTCAGACTAGTCCTTTTTCCAAATCTTGAGATGTTAAATTAAATAGGTTTTTTTTCAAAACTGCTGTCATCATTCATCGTAAGTGATAGATCGTCTGTTGTTCATCTGTGTGTCAAATCACCTAAAAACCCCTTAGTCATTTTGATCTTCTGTGGCAGCAATTTCCACAGAATTATCTGGCATTCTGCAGAAAGCATTTCTTCTACATCAGATGGACATGCGACACTCTTCATCTCACTGCATGTCACCTTGCCTTTTGTTCTTGGCCAGGGAGAATGAGATGGGAATGGGACAACTTTTATGAGACAGGTAAATCAATACTGAACACGATGTACTGGATGAAATGCCATACAACGACACAAAATTCAAAAGCAAGTATTCCTAAGTATCAAGAAACACTCATTTTACATAAAGTGTCTTTTTCTTAGTCTGCTTTCCCTTTAAATGCTTGCACAGCCACCCTTCCCTGGAGAACTTCCCCAGAAGTTCCTTACTCAGGATTCTTTGCATTACAGTTTGCTCAAGGCTCT
Source organism: Dromas ardeola (assembly GCA_013398915.1). Taxonomy (NCBI): domain Eukaryota; kingdom Metazoa; phylum Chordata; class Aves; order Charadriiformes; family Dromadidae; genus Dromas; species Dromas ardeola. Next base: position 65,241 of record VYZM01020056.1, read on the forward strand.
TGGAAGACATGACAAGATCCCCATCTCCCTGAAGTCAACAGGAGTATTTGAAGTACAGAGTACTATGATTAAAGGTGGTAGAGTTTGCCTCTGAATTCAATGTTATTTTTAAACAAATCAGCTGAATCCATCTCCCCTTGCCCTATACAGAAGTGCTACATTGGGTTATGGTACACATTTTCTCTTTTTCGGTGTTTTTTATTACTTCTGTTTGGGCCAGCTCACCAAAACCCACTGAATTATGATGTTGAGAAGGAGGAATAAAAATAGAGAGATGGCACAAATGAGCAAAAAGGAAACAAAGGGAGAGCAAAGAGAAGGTAAAAAACACTTATATTTTGCCTCCTTTCCTTTTGGAAAGGTCTGCCAGATAAACTGAAAAAAGTAACATATTCCAATGGGGTTTAGTAAGTTTTTGTGACATTGATTTGCATGACATTCTCCTAAGCCAAAGAAGGAAATATTACCTTGAACAAATGACTCTATGATAAATACACAACTGACTGAAAAAAAACATACTCAAAGAGAAGTTGTCAACATTTCTCTCAGAAATTGGCAACACACTTCTGTGACACCTTCTTCTATTCCTTACTTTCATTAAATACGTAAATGACAGTGCAGAGACTACCCATGCCATTTGGTAGTCACACAGAGCTGAAAACGCACTGGAGGCTACAGTTACCGTTCAAATCGATCCTGACAAATTGGAGAAATGGTCTAAAAGCAACATGGCGAAATGGAAAAATAAAAAAGGCAACAATTGAAAGAGGACTAACTAGGAATAACTAGCTAGGCAACATGCTAGTTAAAAGAAAAATTGAGGAAAGGAAGTTAGAGCGGATCACAAACTAAATCCAGGTGAAAAATGTGATGCTATTAACAAGTAACAGGTTGTGGCAAGTAACACAGAGGAGGTAATTATTCTTTATCCTGCACACATAAGATCTCAGTTGGAGTCCAGTTTTGACTAGACTGCTATAAAAACAAAGTAGGCCAATTGGATAGAGTCAAAAAAAGAAGAGGTATAAAAAGACACTTAGAATGAAACAATATTAGGCAAAATATAGAAAATAGGTTTAGTCTACAAAGGAGAAGACTAAGGAAAAATAAACGCCACTGTCTAAGTATTCTTATCCTGAGCACCACGAGAACCGTCTATCAAAGGGTTTGTATTCTGTGGCTGCGTAAGAATATGTGACCAAGAGCATTTCACATAAGTCTGCACCTAACTGGAACCTGTGTAAACAAATGACAGACAAAGCATTAGCACAATGGGGTGCCACTTGCAGTCTTGATATCTGGGTCATTTAAAGCTCACTATCTGAAATAGATGTGGTTGCATCCTACATTCAGGTTCAGCTCCCAACCAAACTGATTGTTGATACTAGAAAGGCATTTCTATCCCCTTCAATTTCAAGCAATTTTATCTCTTTCTGATTCTCTCATCTGTTTCTTGTATTTCTTCAGATAAGAGAACAGATAGCATTTCCCCCTGAAGCTTTGCTAAAAGCTTCTTGAATTCACTGAAAACAAAGAGAGTTAACACAACGGGGATCACTTTCTAAGTTTAAAATTCGGTCTATATTTGAGAAAAAAAAGTACTCCCTAAAGTTTTTGCAGTGGTTGTCAAAAAGGCATAGCCCTCTTCTGAACATATTGAATACCATTTCCAGCCATCGTTACATGCTGCTTAAGTTCTAGAAGGACCACAAAATACATTGCATATCTCACTTTGAACTTGGTATAACTAGGTACAGAGAGACAGTGTGTAGCTCCAATAACTAGTCAGGTAATGCTGTACTGAATTTAATTGTAAGAATGTCGTAACTGTATGTTGAGAACATTTTACATTCATTTTGGCAGCATTTGAATCCTGAATATCACTAACACCATGTTTAGAGTACATCTATATTAACTAAGCAGAAACCGAGTCCAATCTGCCCCCCAAAGGAATGATACTTTCTAAGCTAGCCTTATCTCCCAGCTCATGTCTTTTATACCACCAACATCCACATTTTTGTTTTGGTTTTTATGTCAAGGTTAACCATCCTGAGTATCATGATTTCCATAGGGAAATCCCACCGTCATTCCTTTGTCCTCAGTTACCAAAAGCAGCTAAAATTTCTAAATTCTTCTCAGTCCATAGTGCCATTGCAAAAGGTCTCAACCACAAAAGCCCAGTGACCACAGAAATGTCACAGGATGATTATTAGCAATTTTGCATTCTCGTTGCGAAGTAGAGAGATGCCATCATAAACTAAAGTGGAGTTTGGCTTTTCCCCATGCCCATTAGCCATGAAAACAAACATGAATTCCACAGAGCCCAGGGAGATTGTGTGGGTATAACAAGGGAGTTGGGGGTTAAAACAGGTGTAGGAGTGATATGATGGCATGGTCCTAAAATCATGGAGCTGTTACCCTCAGGGCTGCTGGCAGCTCTGATCATCTTGCTTTGTTCAATCCTGGGTTAAAATTAGATTTTTAAAAAAATATTCTATCTTCCACTCTTCTTTGCTGGAAATAAGAACTCTTTCTTCTATTCTTCCCCATGTGAGGATATGTACCCCACGGTAATTCTTCCTGTCTCCACATGAGATTGGTATTTCTGGCAAACCCCTCGTAATTCCTATACATTGCTGTAACTGTCTGCTCTGTACTTTAATCCTGCTTACTCCTTTACTACTCCTGTTGCTCTCATATTTAATTTAGAAAGGCAATGACCTGAATTAACCCAGTAATTTTTCTGAAATTTGGAAGTGTAGAAGAGATTATGGTGAATGTAATATTTAAGATTGACCAGGTAATTATACTTTAAGTAGCAAAAGAAGAATTTTTGGAAAATACCTTTTTTTTCTGGTACAATATATATATTTTATCTGAGATTGAATAATACATAATGATGCTAGATTCAGACCAATTAAAAAGAATCTACATTTTAAAAGTTAGGAAAACAGAAAAAAGAAAATGGCACAAGTCTGTTTCAATCTCATCATTCATTTCATCATTTATTTCATCAAGTCCCTGACATAATTTGGCCTATCTGCAGCTGATTCACAGGATAATATAATGTTCAGATAACACAAAGAGGAGAGAGACAAGAAAAATGCACATGAGACCATAGTACATTGAAAGGCTGACTATTTTATATGGTCCCTAGAAATTAGAAGGTGAAATAAAACAAAATAAATTTTCTCATTTTTCTGAATAATACTTGACCTTATAGTAGTATCTTGCCTTTAAAAAGTTTTCTTAACCCAATTCACTATCAGAGTTTAATGTTGTCCTCAGATAAATATGAAAAGCAGGCTGACACTGCACAATGAGCATGATTTGACACTACTTTTTTCATTTTAAGATTTTTTTTGTGTTGTTGTTCTATCACCAGGAAGGCTGAGGCTTATCTAGCCTTTTTCTTTCAAGAACAATATGTTAAGGGCCATTGCTTTTCAGACAACCTAGGAAGTGTATGAAAGCTGTTTGTGTGATAGGGCTGTTCCGGAATTCTGTAACCTGAAACCCTGGAGTCCGTTGTTTCAGTGTCTCTGGAATGAGTTGGTCCACAAGAAAAAAAAGCTGCCAGAATGATTCTGTCAGCATAAAGCATTAGACAGTCAAAAATGTCATAGGTGTTTTCGTACAGAAACCTCAGCCTGTCTAGCACTTCAGCAAAAACACACATGACAAAATTTGGAGATGTATTGAGTAAGATATAAATGTAAAGAAAATCAGAACAAGACTCAGTATTAAAAAAATATATATATAACCTAAATTTATCAAATTCATTTTTACTGTGAGAATATTAGCTGCAATTTCTTCTTCTGTAAAGCTCTTGGGAAGGGAAAGAAAAATTCTCCTACTCCCTTTTGAGCTGCCGTGGAAGGTGAAGGGAAGGGAGGGGGCAGATGCAGCAGAGCAAGGCGAGATGACTCAGTGGTGGAGAGCTGTACGACCATGCAAAATGGTGAATGGCTCTTATTACTTCCGTGTTATATGAAGCCAACTGCTAGTCAGACCTGGGTCAAGCCTGGTCTTGGTGACTGGCTAGAGGAGGAGCCACAGGTGCTTCAACTCACTCTTTAGGAAAGCCGTAAAGCCTCAGGGATTTGGTAGGAATGGTGTCCCTGGATAACTTTCTGTTCATTAGTGCAGAGAGAATGTGCTTCTGTCTCCATGTGTGGTCTGAAGCACAGCTCTTCCCTATGAAGAGCTTGTCTTCCCCTCGGCAGGTGTCATGTTGTGGTGTGGGCAGCAGGGTTGGCCAGGACAACCCAGTGCCCCATGTGCTCTGAACAGTGCATGAGATCATGGGAACAGGCTGGCTTAGCTGAGAAAGCTGCTGGTCTCCAGCACATCTTGCAGGAGATGTGTTGGTGGACTTGGGCACCAGGAGCTTGTGGCAGGTAAGTGCATACATACCCAAAGTGGGGAATATCCAGTCTTTTTGGAGACATGCATCAGAGGCGTGCCTACAAGTGGGAGGTTCCCCACTGGAGTTTCAAAAAGGTGCCACCAAGGCAGTCCTCAAGACAGCACTAGTGTTAGATGGAGTGGACTGGTGGGGACTGTGCCTCATGGACTATACCATGGTCACTGTAAAAGGACAGAGCACATCACAGACCCGAAGCCTCACCCCTGTCTGCCACTTCCCATGAGCATGGGAATGCTCGAGTGTTGCTTAGTGCTGAGTAGGAGGGGAATCCTTCAAATCGGGCCTAAATCTGCTGAACCAAGTGAATCAATAGCGTTGTAAAAACCCATATGGGAGCAAAATGACTTTGACAGTCTCTTACACAGCTTCAGTGTAACTCATTAAGCTTGTGTTTCAATGTAGCATTTGTTTGACTGTAATTTTTCTCAGATGCAGACCTTCTTATACTTAAAGTATAAGAGCATAGGCACTTACTATTTGGGAGGTTATTGAACTAATTCCCCAATAGTCAAAACAGGGAACAACTGTTACTTGGAGTTAAGGGACTCAAAAAGGTCTTCTTTCTGCAAGATCAGCAGCCTGTCAGCTGCAAAGAATTACAAGCATTTTCAAGGATTTCTGCAGAAAAGAAAACATTAATAAAACGATTAACAGATTTTTTTTCCCCCTCTTAATATGTTTTACACTCAGCACCTTTGCTTACCTTTCAGCTTAATGTCACTAGTTCATTTATTTTTATAATGACTGCTACAGGATATCTTGGTATAAAAATAGTTTACAGTGAGGCCTGTTTGGGAAGATCTCAATATACTGAGTAGCTGACTGATATGGAAGTTAACTACAAGCAAAACAGTGTTTTTTACCTGCTGGAGAAGAGGCCGAGCTTTTGCCCTACAAAAGGCCATGTTGGGAATTTGTTAGCAATCTAAGGCTTGCATTTAATTTGCCTCCAGTGAAACAGATTGCACCTCAGCAGTGGGGCTGGGACAACCTGTTCTTGGCAATATTCCTCCATCCTAATCCAAGGGGCCAGGGATGCCGCTGAGCCCAGAATATTGGGTTCTGTTCGGATGTCCACCGAGATCAAAACAGAGCATCAACCACCTCTCAGGCAGGATTTCCTTCTTGGTAATTTCTCACTTCAAGTTCCAGTTCACTATAACTGAACCCTCCTCTTTCGGTTGAACTGTGAACTGATCCATGTGAAAAATCTACAGTTTAAGATAATGCTCCGGTTTCAGGCTTTCTTCAGTGAGATTGTGTAAATTGTATATGAAGGACAGTTACAAAGCCATTAAAAAACCTTAGATACACTCAGAACTTGTTAGGGTCATCTATGCTTTTAAGGATTAGAAATTACATGGATGAGTGATGGATATGTTGAGCTGTCTAACTGCTAAGTGGTTGAAAAGATCTTTACTACTTTGGTAACTGGTGTTACTATTTGAGCTCATCTTTTTTACATGAAATGGAAAAAAAAGTTAGCATGTCTCTAATTATAATTTGAACCCTTACTAAGAGATGGAAACAGCTTTAGTGTTCAATTAATGCAGTAGCCAAAACATTGAATTACATTTTATTAGATTTTAGTGCTATTATGAAGCATAGGAAAGAATACAAGCCTTACTAATTTACTAGCATCTGCTTTAAAAATGCCAAAATCTTAAAAATTTAAAGGACCTTTCTGAAAACATTCATTCCACTGTACGGTGAAATTACTGCCTGAAGGTAAAGTGATGTAACAGAGTTATTGCAAGAAAAAACATATGTGGCACATTACTCACATAGGCCTTGATTCAGCAAAGCGCTGAAGTGTATCTTTAATACATGAATATCCCACTGACTTCAATAGGACTATTTATATGCTTAAAATTAGGACATTGCTTTAGCACATTGCTGATTTGAAGCCACAGAAATCAACTCAGATTTAAGGGCAGGACATCATAATTTAAGGGTTACATGTTATAGTAATCCAGAGTGGGATTCACCTGAATAAACGTAAACATTTACACTGTGAGCATTGACATCTGAGCTAATTGTTTAGAGTTCCAAAAGTACCTATTTCCTCTCCATTTATGATAAAAGGAGCTTGGGGAGGTTATTAGCTTAGATGATAGAGACATCTCCCACTACAGATGTCCAAAGTTAGATGAGGTGAATTTCATTCTTGTCTCTCTTCTTTTCTGTGTTATCCTGATTTCTTTATGATCTGATATAAACTAAGCATTTGTCTCTTTTAAGCTAAAAAGACACATTGAAGCGCCTGCCTGTCTGAGGTTAGATCAAAATGTATTCCCATAAAGCAAGAGACTTAACATTATGCTAACAAGAATCTACAGAAAAAACCATGTGTTTGTTTTCAGAGTGTTAATGATCTTCAATTGGCAGGAAGCACCTGATTTCCCAGGAGCTGGGTGATATAAACCAGTAGGAAAAGCACTGTAGAAGCAAGACTGCTACACTGAGAACAGGCTTTTTTATTGCTTCATCTTGGTTTCTCTGCCCTTTATTTGTTATGAAGTTATAGTCTGCCCCTTGCTTATGAATTCAACTTTTAATTATGCTGATTATATCTAGGTCCAATTTGAGACCTGATTCAGTGCTGTGAACTGGCTTCGGTGGAATTTAAAGCAAACACCTGTGGTTTGGCTGTTGAGTGTTTCCACAGAGAAATCCAATGCTTACCATAATGCCTAAAAGAATTTGTAAAATCATGATTTCCTAGTAAAGGGCGCAATCTGCTTGATGAAAATCCTATTTTACGAACTTTCAGGATAATTTCTTAGTTTCTATATTAGCAAATCCTCCCATTACCTGTCTATAGACACCAAAAAAAATGCCCCCAACACTGAAAGAACTATTTAAATCCAGCAGACTTAAACCTGTGCATACCAGCATGTAACATCCTTCAGCTAATACATCTAAAATGATCTGCAAAACTACAGCTATGCACCCAAATGAGCTCACAAAGACAGTCAGTGAAGGACTATGGAAGAAAACCTTTTTCAAAACAATTGGTCTTTCTTCAACCTCTTAATACTTAAAACATTTACAAAAGATGGCTTTTGGCATCAACGTTTGTGGTGACTCTAAAAACCGTGGACTGAAAAAGAGATGTTATTTTCATGGCATATACAAACATTTTTACATTCCCTGCATCGTAGTTCTGCAGGAGCTAACTCTTATGTCACCATCTGTAACTCACAGAGCTGACAGCTTCTATCACTTTCTTTCTGCGAATATTCCTCTCCGGTAATAACTGCCCCTTCCTCTCCAATTGGCTAATTGACTACCACAGTTAAGTTTAAAATAGAGTTGTTGTTATTCTCAGCATGTATTTAACTTGCTTCTATTTGAGCACTAAAAAAGGGCTTGTTCAAAGCCCTTGTTTTTCCTCTCTGTAGCAACAGTTCAATTAATTTTCTCCGCAAACATTTTTTCTCTTACAGCCTAATACCACTGTGGATGTGATAATACGGTTTTTACACTTGACTCATTCGATGTAGGGGATTGTCAGACTAAGACTTTCTCTGTTTGCCAAGCAAGAATGTTCAGAGGAAAGTAATTAGAGGCGTACAGTATTTTTGAAGCTGAGTAATGAAATTGCAAGTATCTGAGCCCTTGGTTTCTCATCCATATGGACTTGCATCTTCTCAAATTTTTAGTCATAGCTTCGAATGAACTCAACATATCCAAGGAAAATAAAACTGGTTTTGAGCTTTGCCTAACTTCAAGTAAAAAGCTAGTAATATTTCTAAGTTTTTCAGAATTTTATACCAATTCAGAGAACAATACTAAAGGTCGGAGTTAAGGGATGAGTTAATAAAAAATTATAATGAATCTTCAAAATTTAATAATGATGGGATTCATTTGTTTTTCATGTCTTGCCAGTCCTTCCTGAATACCTGTTTCTGATTCAGATAATGATTATGAAGTTCAAATGTAAGTGAAATAACAGTAAATTTAAAGATTATTAATAAAAAAATAGGTTAACTTTATTTCATGGTTTTATTATGTTTTGAAAATTTCTAAGACTTATGATTGCCTTGCTATAATATTGATTCAAATGTAAAACACACCCGATTTGAGGGCTTTTAATTCATCATTGAGGGCTTTATAATTCATTCCTCCAGAAGCCTCTGTAAAGTTTGGTTCCAGATCTTGATGTAAAGGAAACATAAGTTCTCAAGATGTAATCCTTCAGATCTTGGTTTTATTTGGGGCTAATCTTGGTAAACATTTTTCCTTCAGACAACTGTATTCATCCTTTTTGCATTTCAAACTTCACGTCATAAACACAGAAATAAACAATTTCCCAGGTAAACAAAGTGGCAGGAATGGTGAAAGACCAGTTTAGTGCAGTATTATAGTTTAGAGCTGCCTTGCGCACAGTTAACAACTTCTGTTACACTATTACTAATGGTTAATAATGATGATGATTTGATTAATTAGGTTACCCCCCTCTCTTTTTATGAAACAGCAGAGAGAAAGTTTCTGTTCTGGGCTTCTTGGAGCAGGGAACTACTACTCAGCCTCCCGTATTTCGGGTGAATGTCTCACCACCAGCCTATTGAGCAGCAGCTGTGTAATTCTCCTGTTGGGATTTGGTTGAGCTTGTAAAAATAACATTGTTTGAGCAAGAAAAAGATGGAATATGTGCCCTTTCATAGAATCATAGAATGGTTTGGGTTGGAAGGAATCTTATAGATCATCTAGTTATAACCCCTCTGCATTTTTTTTACCACAAACAAGTTAAGACATGGATTTTCTTCATGTAGATATTACTTTGTCTCTTAATCAGCATGTGAATAATTATGCAATACTTGCTCACGCAGAAACAAAGCATAGTAGCCCAGATGAAAAACATCAGTATTATCAATTCCTTGAAGACCAAAGGACATTCACCTGGAATATAGCAGATCTGTGTCCATGTTTCATGTCATACATGTTTTACACTGGAAGCCTGTTTTCCTGTGCCTCAGGACTATGGGACATCAGCCAGGCCCTTGATCTCTGCAGTTTTCATCTAATTGTAATAAAGCCTGAAATCTCTTTTTCACACTGTGAAGCTTTCCAAAAGTAATTCCTTCCAAACCTTCCCTTTTCTGTATAAAGTTTGGTTTTGAACATTAATATTTTCCAGTGAAAATCCATGTAGTCAAAAATTCCTGATCAGTTCTACTGCAGCTAAGTTTTTTCCCTCCAATTCTCATAAAAAGCACTTCCTGGAGAATTATAAAATATAGCTAGCCAGTTTTTAATCTAATCTGGCTTGGCTTTCAGTATCTAAATAGTACAAAGTTTGCCATTGTGTGTTTCTGAAAGAATTATGAACTGTGGTTTTCCCTAACTAAGTGAAAGGATGTCTTCCTTAATTTAGCTTTCCCTGGCATGTCCAGCAAACAATGATTAATGAAAACCCTATTTTAAATTCTTCTTTACAGAAAGCTTTTTCTTTGCTCTGTACACAGGGAGAAAATTGACCACAAGCTTGTCTCCTGCAAAAGTGGTTTCCTCATCACATAACTCTTCCAGCAGAGGACAATGCTTTTTTCATCCTAGTAAGAAGCAGGTTAACCAGAGAGGAAAGTGTGTCCGAAACTGATTAAAAAATAATAAAAAAAAAAAAGCTTCTGAAATTATCAGAAAACAACCTTGCACATAACACATTTAGTAATCTGGTGAGAACTGTTGTAGATTTTGCATCTTCTTAGTACGGACTAGCTTCTTGGCTACCATAAGCTGGGTATCAGGATGGATATCAGAAGAGTTACAACAGAATTTTAACACTTGATAATCTTGCCCACCTATGTAAAAGCAATTTCTATTTTCAGAAAAAAAAAGGTTTTATAGAGAAGCGCCTAAAATAATTCATCATATGTCACACCATTCATGTCAATAAACATAATTACAAAAAATGAGGCATGTAGACTGCACCTATCTAGTCATTATTTTATGTTAGAAGTCTTCTAAGAACGCTGTAGGATAAAATGCTAATCTAAAACAGTGCATCAAGACATATGAAAAAAGTAGAAAGTTACACTTTGCACATTACGCATTACAAGTGCAATGTAGGTTTTTAAGTGGTGTCCCCTTATATGCCTTGTGGTGTTTGGACTAGATGACCTTTAAAGGTCCCTTCCAACCCAAACCATCCCATGAAGACTCTCCAGGTGTGAAAAGGTATTTTCTGTTTACCTTTCTGTTCATAACATTTCTTTACAGATGGTTGTAAAAAGTCAGATATGTGGCACTTGGATAGTGAGTTTTGGTGAATTCAGGCACCCAAAAACCTAGCTGAAGCCTAATTAAAAAAAATCTTAACCATTTAAAATTGTTATTCCCAAAATTGATTCATTTTGGGGATCTGTGAGGTTTTTTTAGGTTGTCTATGAAACAGCTATAGCTTTCTATCCATATTCATAAGAATGATATAGGCATACACCAATGCAATGCAGTTTTTATAACCAGACTTTGCCTTCAAATTCATTCCCATACATTCAATTGAATTCAAAGGGATTTTACCCCCTCATTTAAATTATTTCCTGGTGATTTGGATGAGCTTCCAAAGAGCGGTCATAAACATGAAATAACACCCACAGTGGACATGAATTAGTTCTGCAATATTTTTTATTTTGCTTGCTGACCTTAACTCTACATTTTCATCCCTTAGTTCAAAAATGATTGGAAAACTGTAATATCTGTCAGGAGCTGGATTTCCCAATTTCAAGGTGTGCAGCCGATTTAGGGAAAGTAAATTCCACATGCATTTCCACCTTCTGCCTTGTTTATGCCTTTTGTTTTCTTCATGTCCAGTTTATGGTGTTCATGTTCCCTACTCCAGCTTTTATTTGGAGATGACTGCAAAATCTCTTTGCCTATTCGGCTCCTCAGCATTTCAACGCCCTTTTTTGGTGTATTTGAGAGAACAATTAAAAAGGATAATCTGCTGGGGTGTATTAATGGTGAAATCGGTCAAGGCCTCAGATTAGCCACAGATATTGACACAGAAGCCTTGGCATATAAGATCTATGTCCTATAAATTTGCGTAAGTCTAAAGCTACTGTACGCTACAAGCAGGACCAATGTCAGGTTTGCATCAGAAAGTATTCATCAAGCCAAATCATGGGGCTTTCAGCTATTGGTGGAAGAATAAATCTGAACAGGAAAAAGTAAAAAAAAGCTATTCAAAACCAAATAAACATTTCAAGTTTTTATGCAAACAAATATAGTTCATGTGACCCAAAACTAAACATTTCATTTAATTTTAGGGTTACTTAGCCCAACTGTTTAATGTGAGTTCTCTTTAATTTAGGTCACTTTTTCTAAGGAGTAACCATTAATATTATTTTTAAGATCCCTCTTACCTCTCCCTTTTGTTTCCATGATTATTCCCTGAAATTTTACTCTGATTCTTCAGTAGTTTTGATACTCCTTAAACTCAATTTTTGGGTGAAATTGGTATTTTTTTTTTATTTTCTATGATGAAGGATTTAACTGACTCCTGAAGCTAAACTGATCCTGTGAGTAGTTTCCCTGAGTAAGTGTAACAGTCTGTTATCTTTCACTAGTGCCAGCTTTCACGAAGGAAACAGCAGGACTTTTCAATTATATATATAACTTGACTGATTTTCCTCTGGTTTACAATAGCTTTTTATTGAATTTTGTGAAATTCTACATTCTACATGGAAAAATTATGTTGTTTAATATAACAGTTACTATGCATGGATACTAACGTTCCTACAAATTTTGGTATTGTTGTTGTGCAGATTCAGATTCAGCTAGCACATTATAATAGGTTAACTATTTACAATTTAAAAAATTGAACCTTAATGCCTTGTCTAAGCAGCTTAAGAAATACCAGTAATCTTTACACTGAATCACTCATGATCTACAGACAACAACTCTTATCTCTGGAAGAAAAATCTCATTCTCCTCAAGGATGAGGATAAATCCAAGTCATCTGGTCTAGTTGGCGCCAAAGTTAAGAAGAGATATTGGAAAGATTATTACCCTATAATTAGGGATTTATAATTACCTAATTAAAAGCCAAATCCTCTCAGACCCAGCCCAAGAGTTTCCATTCAAACAAGTAATAGCTCCGAGTAACGTGCACTAATTGGAGGATGCAGCTGATGAAGGCTGTAATCTGGACAGCGACCTGGTTTCTTCTGGTCACTCTTAATGAGGTTCTACTCAGTGTGAGGTTACTTTGCCCATTGCTTCAGTGTTGTGACACCCATTAAGAGTGACAGAATAGTCCTTGTCTAACCGCACTCCTCTTGGAGGTCTAAACCACTTGATATTGTACCTGCTAAATTGGACAGGTTACATTTGAGATAGGGTAGAAGAGAGATCCATAGGTCATTCTAAGTTTATACAGTTTGAATTCCAGCAGTGTTGAGTGGATTACACCAATCAAATCTAGGTTTAGGACTGCACAGAAAGCCATCTGTTGTTTATATTTTGAATCTGAATGCATAAAATGTAGGGCGAATCAATCATCTCCCTAAAACATTGACTTTCTAGCTAAGAGTGAATAGCTTCCTCAGCGAAAAGGAGGCTTTCTGGTGGAAGGAAAATCCAGCTATTGATTTATGTGGCAAAATGTCAGCTGATTAATCCTATCAGAGAACTTTAATTAGATACATGCTCATTTGCTACCCTTCTCCCAGGGCTACTGCTGCGTGTAGTATTGGCTGGCATTTGGACTTGCTGGTGTCAGCACTGCACAGCCAGTTTGCAACATGCAATGTCATCACTTACAGAAATACTGCAATTGTGCCAAAAAGCTATTTAAGCCTAAATAAATTGATTTCTACTGAAGTTAAAATTTAAAAAATTAAAAATGACTAGTTATAATTGTACTTTGTGGGTTTTAAAAGCATTTTATTACACAAACCCACAAATAAAGGCCAGATGGTGCAATACATAGACATTTCAAAGCCTGTATTAGAAAATCCGATCATGGTTCTCAGTGGAAGTTCTCTGGATGAAATGTAGATTTGCCAGAGTGATAGCTAAGGTAGCTGAAATCTATCCATACAGCTTGAGACAGAGCTGCAAAGTTGTACGTCTCTCTCCTTTCAAAATGCAGCCCCTCAGAGTCAAAATCCAAACAGCTGACAAATATAGAAATCAGGTCAGACAAGACGTAATCAAAAGAAAAGCATTTGCTCTCAAAGAGATGCCCTTTCCTTCTCGACTTCCCGGAAGAGTTTGACGGATTGCATGTAAGAATTTCACTGAATTTTCAAATGCCTCAAAAGAAACTCAAACATTTGACAATTGAAGTCTGATCACCTCACTGCCTCACACTGCTTTTTAATATCCCGCCTACTTGTCCTCTTCCTTGACTTTTATAAATAAGTTTAAACAGTGTCTTTCTCCACTCATTCAAACAATAATGAGGGATGAGTTTGCAAATCTCAGAATCACATCAGATGTAGCTTAAAAAGTATTATTTGCTGAAATCCTGATCATAGAAGTGTTTCTTTCAACTGAAGTTTTGATGAAGAATCAGCTAATATGCATATCAGTTGCTATTAAGGCTTGTATTCTGACAGACTTATCTGGGGATATCCTAGGTGGAGTAAGATTTTCATAGCAGCAAGCACACCACTAGTGTGTTTTTGCCCTACTCTGGATCAGAGGCAGCAAAGCAGTTCATTCTCAGTGGATGCCTAGTCTTTTTTGCTCCTCTCTTGAGCTTGCAGGTAAAGGCAAACTAAAAAATTGAAAGATCAGATTGTCGATAAATGAACAGAGAGGTGAAGCCTGAGGCATAAACGTGGACAAGTCGCTTCAAAAGGGAAAAAAAATGAATTAGACTTTGCATTTTAAAGCAGAGAAGATGGAAAGCTTTTGCTTTGAAAGGTGAGTACTGAAAATCCAGGGACAGATTTGACTCTCGGAGGTGATGCAAAATCATTTAGTAGCAAGCCAAATAGACTTTCTTCAGACTAACCCATTCATGTGTCCATGGTGTTTGAGCATGTTCAAACAAAAACACCTGGAAAACACTTCAGAGACAGAGAAGCTGAAAGGGCTGCAGTAGTTCAGGTCATAAAGGCAGCAAATAAATTAAAGAGGGAATAATAAAATAACAAGAAAATGAAGAAAGGCATTACAGAAACTTTATTAATGTTTCAGATTCCCTGTTTTTTCCTCAAAAGGCCCTTCCTTGTCCATTCTGTACAGATGCTGTCCCAGTCCTCTCAGTCCCCTCACTCCCTCACCATCCTTCTTGGTGCCCTGTCATGTATCCAGCCTCTTCAAATCCTCCCTTTAGGATGCACCTGCATTTGTGAAATTGTTATCTTCCAGGTCTTGCAACTGCTTCCAGATCTGGTCCCTCATTTATCTCTATTGGATATGTGCCAGATCACTTCTCCTGTTTTTTGCTGAAATAACTCAACCAGCTTTCTCCCAGAGGAAACTCAACTACAAGTGGCAGAGCAGTGCATAGCAAAACATGTTCCAGCCAGATAATACGAACATTAATTATGCCAGGTTTAGCTTTCTCTACCCAGGACAATCCTCATACCTCTGCAGGCCTTGCCCTCTCAAGTGCATATGCACTTAGTATATGCACCACACATTCTCACGGGGATGCTATAAAAACATCATTCTGGCAAACTCTCACATTATTTCATGCTCTCACTCACAGGCAATTACTAGGACTTAAAGTCACCTGGAGTCCAGAGAAGATCCAGGCCAAGTGTTATGCATAGTGAGTACGCAGTCTTCAGGCCAAACCTAAGAACATGAATGCGAGCCACCTTGCTCCTTAGGCTTGAAGGCCACAGATAGCCTACTGGGACAAAAGTCTTAGTGGTGCATAAGCAGAAGAACAGCATCTGAAGTCCTGTAGTACATTTCCCAGTTTAATCTGAAAGGAATCTACAATGTGTGTTGTACCATGTGAACCAGAACACAATAGCAGGGACTACCAGAAGATTTCTTTCAAAAGTACATTCTTGATCCAGTGTTAAACTGGTTGCCAGTGCTAATATCTAAACTAAAATACTCAGATGCATCCTTTTCCTCCCACAATAACCTTCAGCCCCGGGTCTCTTGCTTAGCCATTAGCAGACTCCTCCAAAACAATCATCATTCCTAGCCTTGCCTAGCTAATTTTGCCTCTTGTTATCCTAGATCCTAGTCCTGGCTTCCCATCTGATCTGCTCCTCTCTTCCCTCAACCACTGATATCCAGTCACATTCTCCAATCTCCATCTTTATATGGAGTACACCTACCTCCTTCTTCCAGTTTTTGCCCAACATATCACATGATACCCTACAATCCTTGCTAGCACTCACATCTGACCCAGCTCAGGGACACAAAAATGCAGGCTTATGAGCATTGCAGAGGAAGGGCTGCCAGAATGTTGAACAAAGCCAAGACAATACATTTGCCTGGCCAAAGTTTGGACAATGTCAGGTGAAATTTTCCAGAAAGAAAAGAGTGGTTGTATAAGGAGAGATAGCATGGGACATCTCACACCAAATGACCAATGAAAGATAAACCAAAGCAGGGTCTAAAAGATAATGTCAGACAACTTTATCAATTAGGGGTGACACTGAAGTCCTGCTGTATATTAAGAATGGTTTGAGAAAGTAGATTGAAGGACTTTGTTCTCGGGAATACCAAACAGAAACAAGGATGCATTTTGTGAAATCAAGCATAATGCTCAAATCAATTATGGGAATTACTTTCAGAAAATACTACTCAGACGTAGTGTGGTCAGTTCACCTTGGTGCTGACAGATGCCCACCAAGCCTTCTCAACAGGACCAGAGAAGAAAATGCAATGGAAAAGCTTGTGAGTCAAGATAAGGACAGGCATATCATTTAGCAATTACCATCACAGGCAAAACAGACTCCACTTGGGGAAATTAATTTTATTTCTTGCCAATTAGTAACAAAGTAGGATAGTAAGAAATAAGAACAAAACTAAAAACACCTTCTCCCCACCCCTCCCTTCTTCCCAGGCTCAACTTCACTCATATCTCTTCTACCTGCTCCCCCAGAATGGCTTAGGGGATGGGGAATGGAGGTTGCAGACAGTTCATAATGCTGCTTCTCTACCACTCCTTCCTCCTCATGCTCTTCCCCAGCATGGGGTCCCTCCCACGGGGTACTGTCCTTCACAACCTTCTCCATCATGAATTCTTCCCATGGGCTGTTGTTCCTCAGAGCTGCTCCAGAAAGGGTCCTTTCCACAGGGTACAGTCCTTCAGGAACAGATAACTCCAGTGTGGGTTCCCCCTGGGCCACAGGTCCTGCCAGAAAGCCTGCTCTTTCATGGGTTCCTCTTCAGGGGCTGCAGCTCCAACCAGGATCCTGCTTCAGCATGGGGTCATCTATGGCTGTACGTATCTACCCTGGCATGGTTCTCCATGGGCTGCAGAGGGACAATCTGCTTCACAATGGTCTTCTCCAAGGGCTACAGGGGAATCTCTGCACCTGAAGCACCTCCTCTCTCTCCTTCTTCATTGACCTTGGTGTCTGCATTGTTATTTTCTCACATTTTCTCACTCCTCGCACAACTGATATGCAGGTTTTTTTATCCTTTCTTAAATATGTTAACACAGAGGTGCTACCAAAGTCACTGATGGGTTGAGCTTTGGGCACAGCGGGTCCATCTTGGAGTTGGATGGAACTGGTTCTGTCCGTCACACAGGGGTAGCTTCTGGTGTCTTCTGTGAGAAGACATCACTGCAGCCACCTACTCACTACCAAAACCGTAGCACATAAACCCAATACAAATAATATAGGTTGATATGTGAAAAAAACCCAAATTAATCCAGATGACCAACTATCATCAGATGTTCACAAAAAAACCTCTGACAATTTTAACTTAGTTTTAATATTGGCTGATACACCAAAAGGCTGTGCTGCCATTCAGCAAACCTGGACATTTGGGCTAGAGATTTGGGCGGAGAGGAATTTAATGAAGTTCAACGAGGGCAAGCATAGGGTCCTGCACCTAGGGAGGAATAACCCCATACACCGGTACAGGTCAGGGGCTGTAAAGCAGCTCTATATAGAGAGACCTGAGAGTCCTGGGGGACAACAAGTTGACCATGCGCCAGCAATGTGTCCCCGTGGCCAAGAAGGCCAATGGTCTCCTGGAGCGCATTAAGAAGAATGTGGCCAGCAGGTCGAGGGAGGTCATCTTCCTCCTCTACTCTGCCTTGGTGAGATCACATCTGGAGTACTATGTCCAGTACTGGGCACCCCAGTTCAAGGACAGGGAACTACTGGAAAGATTCCAGCAGAGGGCTAAAAAGGTGATTAGGGGACTGGAGCATCTCTCTTATGAGGAAAGGCTGAGAGACCTGGGTCTGTTTAGCCTGGAGAAGAGAAGAATGAGAGGGGACCTCATCAGTGCTTATAAATGTCTAAAGGGTGGGTGTCAAGAAGATAGGGTCAGGCTCTTCTCAGTGGTGCCCTGTGACAGGGCAAGGGGCACAAACTGGAACACAGAAAGTTCCACCTAAACATGAGGAGGAACTTCTTTACTTTGAAGGTGCCAGAGCACTGGAACAGGCTGCCCAGAGAGGTGGTGGAGTCTCCTTCTCTGGAGATATTCAAAACCCGCCTGGATACGTTTCTGTCCAGCCTGCTCTGGGTGACCCTGCTCTGGCAGGGGGGTTGGACTAGATGACCTCCAAAGGACCCTTCCAATCCCTACCATTCTATGGTTCTCTGATTTTCACAGCTAATTTCAAAATTTCCAATCTTAAATAGGAAAAAAGGGGGTTTTGTGTGTTTTGTCAATTGTTGCTAGTATACGTAAAAATAATTTTAAACATTATCATGAAAGTTGACTAGACTGCAACTGAACTATGAGCATTCTTTCTACACAGCTCAGATTTTTCTTCTTGATTCTTAGGAGTGCTAATCATTTAACAGAGATTAGAATTCAGTTTGACATTATTTCTTTTCCCACTAAATATGATGATTCTTCAGTTCTTCATATAATTTTAAATTTTGTTTAAATGTTCTGGTTTATTTTTTCATATGTATTGATTGTTAGGTTTTAGTTAATTTCCTTTTAGTTTAATAATATCTTTTTAATGTTCTCTCATTTCTATTTGCTTTTTTAGTTCAGATGGTTCTACTAACTGACAATGCTGTGATGTGTGCAATATATCAGTATTGGGTAACTGCAAAATCTCTAACTTCATTACAGTTGTAGAAATAGTCCAAAAAAACATTTCATTTTGCAAATATTCAAATAAAAAAAATAAATGGATAAAACTGTATGAAAATGCGGTTTCATTCGAATTACTGATTGGTCTTACTGTGTCTAGAACCTAACATTAATAAAAACATGATATATGCAGAAATAGGTATTTTGAAATAATCTGTTATGAAATTTTACTTGAAAACACTACCTCACAAAAATTCTGACAATAGGGAAAAGGGCAGACCCTCCATGCATAAAAGTATTTGTTGTTGTGTTCGTAGTAGTGACTGATAATTAAATTGGGTTTGCAACAGATGGAAGGAATCTAAGTCAGTTTGTGGCAGAAGGCAGACATGCTAGCTAATGAGAAATCACAAAAGAATACTGCAAACAGTTGACTGAGGTGGGTAAGTGAGCTGCTTCTGTTATACAAACTGTATTTCAGTTAAAGCTGGGAATATTTTAACAGGAGAATTAACAGTACCCTTCAGTTATTCAGGCATAATGGTATGTATAACTATTATGCACATTTCTAATGTCCCCCAGTATATCTCAAAGGCACCAACAGAATCTGCTCATGAAAAGTGGTTAAAAAGAAAAAAAAAAATACTCTGGGCAGGTAGTAACTAACAAAGGACTGTGGTACATGGTCTGCAAGAATTGACTGAAAAATAAGTATATATGAATAAATTTTAAAATGTTTTTACCAGAATGTGAACTGATGATGGAATTAGTCACTGATATTTGAACAATTTCTATCAGTATTATATTTAACTGTAAAAAGTAATGCTTGTTCTGTGGAAACAATAAGCCCATTTCTTGATATGCTGATTAAATTATACGTATTTGAACAATGGTAGACAGTTTTATAGTTCATAAATAACCTTATAATGTAAATATCAAAGAAGTGCAGATCTATTTCTGTATCTACACGGAGATAAAACTGGAACAATTCAAGAGGGTGATATCAAGAAAAACTCCTTGACAATGAGATGTATTTGATGAATTCCTTGATTATGTGGCAACTGCCCTACTTTCATAGCAAGCTTTTGTGGAACAATACATGGAAGAAGTCTGAGAATGAAAGTTAAAGCACTTGAAATTCAGAGCCATCTCTAGCCCAAGACTGGGACACATCAGTCTATAGCCTGATTTATTGTAGGGACTAATGGTGTGTTAGCCTTTTGCCACTCCTGCTAGATGAAATGTATTTGTTCAAGGTAAATACTTGATGCCCCACTCAAAATAATGGCTCTGATTAGACTGTTTGACATTCAGAAATCACAGAGGTTGTCATCGCACATGTTCTGGTGGTGGTTGCCAGGCCTATTGAAAGCACAAAACGTAGTCATCCTGTGGATCACTGGCCAGTGTGCTATGTTTCGGTCAGTCGAGCTTTTTGGGCTCAAATGTACAACAGATGTTGCAAGTGCCCAACTAGGTGGGCTCAT
This sequence comes from Dromas ardeola, assembly GCA_013398915.1. Lineage (NCBI taxonomy): Eukaryota > Metazoa > Chordata > Aves > Charadriiformes > Dromadidae > Dromas > Dromas ardeola. Next base: position 85,317 of record VYZM01020056.1, read on the forward strand.
CGCATCTACACCAGAAGTCCTGTGTACAGTCTGTCTACGGTTGTTTCCAAATGAGGTCCCTCATCATGTTACAAGTTTACAGCTGTTTTCAGATCCCATTTTTGAATCAGATTTGCTTCTGACCTACAACACAGCTGTAAAGAAACCTTTTAAAAAGTAGAGATTCAAAAGGTCTAGTAGATCTACATCTTTCTAACTGTCTTTTACAGTGTGAAACCCTCTGGGCAATTCTTCTATTGATTCTTTTATTTTATCATAAAACCTGAATAAAAAGAAAATATCCACATAGAGAATGATGGTGTGATCACTCTTAGCTCTCACCTGGGGCTTGTCACATATTTAATTGATAGTCCTTCATTTTTGCTATTTTCTATGTGTATGTGGGGCGTTCATTGAAGTGTCTCATATGTACCCTTTTGAATTTCTACAATAACACTATTTCCACAGTCATACAGTTCTGCATGATTCTAATAAAATATAAAAACGGTTGGGAAAATCAGTTTTGCCAAATGAAAAGCACAGTAATTGTAGTAAGTGTGATATATTTTAAGTTGGAAAATTCAAAAGAGAACAAAGACCAAGACAGCTGCATTTTGGTATCCAGGTTGTTCGAACAGAGGATAAGAGTATAGAGCGAACGACAGTAGAAAATATATTGATTCTGCACCTCCAATTTCCTAAGGAGATCTGCTGCTAAGACTACCTAAACTTTACTATCACTCACAGAGTAAAAACATACATATTTTAAAGATAACATGTTATTCAACTGCTTTATCAGACATATTCATCAGTTATATGGATGTGAAACGTCTTTTTCCATACGAGTTTTCTCTTGGCAAAGAGTAATCTACGAACTTGCCAATGTAAATTTAACTGCAGGGTTCTAAGAAAATTAGTAATAACTAGGAGAATTTTAAACTATTTAGGTTAACAAAGGTCTCCTATACCTAGATCTAATACTACTTGAAGTAACAGTTGACTTTATATTTATGAGACAGACTATAGACAAAGGGACCATTGCTTAACCAATACCAGAAAGAAAAATATATAAGCATTTGATTATAAACTTCAATGAGATGTTGTTTAAAATATGAGTTGAGTGGAGGTAGAAGCATACATGAATCATCTGGTGTGGCTGATTTCTCCCACTCCATTCTATTTAAGCAGCTTTACTGTGCCATTGAGATGGGAAAATACCAGGAATGTGTATAAATTCCAGACTTAGACTCATGTCTCTCAGAATCTCTGGAACTATTGACCCATTATCCAAGCCATTATCTTTCAAGCTTGTCTTCATAGAGCCTTTTTAAATACATAACTGGTTTAACAATACAGGATTTAAAGGCAGCATTGTTAAAACAGCTGACCAAAGTTCTACTAATCAGCTTTACTGCTTTCCGCATTACTGCGGGGCTGTCGTTTGATTTGTGCGGGGAAGGTGGCCAGCAGCGGTTGTGTGTGGCACAGAGACTCCCATCATACCGCACGAGCTCTGGGAACTTCTGTCCCTCCTAAAGTACAAGATAGTTTATACAAGGCAATGAAGGATGTGAGAGAGTCACCATCTGAAAGACTGTCATTTACTAAAGTCTTATAAATATAAGTACACATAGCATTACTCTCAGTCCTCCTTCAAATGAGTTAAAAACATTTTTTCAGATATGCATCTTTCCTAATTAGTCTTTTTGAATGTTTTTAATGTTTCTATTTAAATAATATAAGAAACAGGAGATGTTGCATACATTACAATCTCAGACTCAGAACAGAGCAGCAGACTCTGAAGCAGAGATTTTTTTGATGCTTCACCCAAAGAATATTAATACAACACTTTGGATGTTTTATAAGGACCAAATGCTTAGTGTTAAAGATTCTCAAAAAAACCCCAACAGCTAAGGAATCTGTCTAGACTGTGTTTGATCTGCATCTCAAGTGTGTGCTTTGGCCTTATTGAAACTCGATTGCTCTTCCCTCCCCTGGTTTCCATGCAAAAAAAACATAGGTATGCCGCTCCAGACAGGTTTGGATGACTTGAGGATCATATGGATGAACAGAGGACCAGGATGAGGGGGAAAATGCAACATAAATTTGGACAAGGTGCTGCAAAGACATGTGAGCTGCTTTTCTTGGTAGGGGGAATTTTACTTGGTTGGGTTGGCGTTCGGTTTTTGACTTTGTTTTTGTTTTTGTTTTTTTTTGTGTATAAAATCTTGTAGTAGTTACATTCCCTCAGAAATGTCTATCTGCCCGTCTTCCACTTCCTTTAGCTGTGGGCTGGTGGAAAGACGTCATTCTAAAGAACTGCTTTTTATGCCCTTATCTAGTAACAGGAATGCAATAAAGCAGATGAGAGTGAGCTCGCTACATCACAGAGCATGTTTTCATTTTGAGGGAATAAGTGAAAGAACGAGCTATACCAGTTTTTTCTTTCTTTCTGGGGATACTCTGGGAAATAAGTTCATAACACACTTACTAGCTTCGACTCTTCAAGCAGTATGGGCACCTGGAGGGTGTCAAAACCCACGGAGTGCATTGCCTTCCAGGGCAGAAGGTATTGGGATGTTTTGGGTGAAGCAGGTGAGCATCTAGGTCCCCATTATGACTATATTCCTCAAGGCCCTTACGTACATTCAATAAAATCAATGGGTCTCCATTTGGGATGAGAGATATCTGTCTCTTGAAGATCAGAGGACTGGTAAGACTCTAGGTCTAAATATAATTATCCTCTTTTACACCCTAGTCCACATTTTTTCCAAGAGATACAAACAAAATATATGCCTTTATGTTCCCAGGTGGCACTATCAGGAAAAGAGCTCTCAGATTTCCTCGGGAAGGATAATTTTGATTACTCTGTCAAGAAAAGTGTTTTTGTCAGATCAGCTCTGTATTTCTTTGTGAAGAATAAAAAGCTTGAGAAAAGACATATAAGAAAGAAATGGGGACATATTGCTTTTGAAGTACAAAAGCAGTGTGTTTTGAAAGTTATGTTTGAGGCTGTTATTATGGCTGCTTGTGTACCTCCACAAACGAAGCTAGAATGCAGAGGAGTCAGCATTAAAAATTGTTTTCAGACCCCATTGTACTGAAGTGTTTCATTGTAGAAGAAAATGAAAGGAATCTGCTGTACCTAAAGCAGCAACAAATATTTTTTTTTTTTAATTGCAGAATCAGATCACAAGTTTTTAACGTAAAACACTGCAATAATTAAACCAATTTGAAGGCAATGTGTTGCTATAAAAACCAAGCATGTTCACAGCTATGCAAATGCTCTTTTTGAAATCAGACCCTGGGACCAGCCTGCTGGCAAATAATGTTCTGTGTCGCAGGTAGCACTCTAGCAGTTTGTAATCTTCCTCCTAGACTTGACTGTAGCATTGTCCAACACCACTTTGAAATAACAACACTAGCAGTGCGCAAAGCCAGCACGTTAACTGTTCAAACACCTCTTTTGTTCAGATTCTGTACCTTGTAATTATATTTTACTTTTTATGAGATTTTTCACAACTGCTGTACTTTTCAAATGTGGAATGTTCCCCTATTTTTAAGTACCCTTTTTTTTTTCCGATGTGTTTCTTCCATTATGATGAATTTCCCCTATATATTTAGTTTTTTCTGCATTGTTTGCTTTCCTTCTCCCTGCTTTCCCACTGTGAAATATTTTTATGTTCCTCTGCATTTAATGCCTTTGGATGGTTAGTTTACAACAATTGTAAAACTCCAAGTGATGCTTTCTGAGAATATCATCTCTATTAATGAGGCAGAACACAGCAGTACTTTGGAGGGGCTGCTTTTGGTATGATGCAGTACTAAATAAAGACATTTCCACTGATACAACTTGAAGGATTTAAGTTTACTTTAAAAGTGGGAAGTGCAAAATTAAGCAAGACCTCATTTTGTTTGAAGGAGAGAAAAAGTAAAGGCAAAGCGGGCCCACTGGTAGCATCCGCAGAGGAAAGCACACATAAAACCAGCACATTAAAATTTTCCCAGCCAGAGCAGCTGCTTTGGTAAAACATTTGTAAGTGTGTCAGTGCAAGAGACAGAGTTCCCTCGGAGTTGACCCAAAGTGGGAAATAAATTCCCACGGGAACAAAGAGTTACAACAAACCTCACCACCTCCTGCTGCAAAAGCAATCTGCACATCTTTGACCTTACCTTGACTGGTATAAGTGTATAGGGTGTATTCTAAATACTCCATTGGTCATTGCACATGATTATTGCCTGGGAAGGAGAGAAATAAACAAATATATAATAGATGTTAGTCACGTCCTAGTGCGCCCTGTCAGGGGCTTAGATGCAGCAGGGGTGAGTCTGATTACTGAATGTACAGTGGAAAAGGGGTTGTAACTGCTTCATTTTTACAAGCTTAATCACAAATAACATGTTTCCCGTACAATACAAAACAGTCTGGCCAAATTCTTTATTAGCTTACAGCATTTTGACATGAAGGTAGTTGCTTTGATGTCAGGAGAATTGTTATGATTTTAGACGGGCTTGACCAAAATGAGAGTCAGTCCCTGGTTTTACAAATATAGAAATAGAATAATGATGCTATTTATTCATTTATTTTTAGTAAATGCCATTATCCTGAGGGCTGTGTGAAACTGAATTAATTCTGTAAAGACAGAGCTGTCATAAGGAGTTATGAAATGCCTTTGTGAAACTGGTAGCTGAAAAGCAACTGTTGCATGTGAGATTCTAGGTGTGAATTAGGATGTACAGTTTGGGGCTTAACAAAGGTTTGAATGTAAGTGCTCTTTGTTTTTTGTTATAGTTGTGTGAATGTGTGTGCATGCATGTGCCCACATGAGGGGGAAGAGAGGAAGAAATCCAAGCAGCAAAATATTACAGCAGGACATCGAGAAAATAAGATGGAAGTCAAAATTTCAGCCAAGACTTGCAGTATGATCCCAAAGCAAAAACAAGAATAGTGGTTTGGGGAGTGCTTTGGAAATGTGAACAAAGAAAACTCCTGACTCTATCCTTCATTTCTCCCTCAAATCCTCCCTGCAAGAACACAAATATTAGCTAACTGCATTAAACAAAAATCAAGTGCAATGGTATAAATGTGGTCTATGTGGTGGCTACTGTATTTCCCTTATCAAAAATCAGACAGGAGAATAAGAATCTATTCAAAACTTGTTGCTGAACACTAGGTTATTCACTTTCTTGTTCTGCCTGGAAACATTTGCAAAAGAATATTTAGGACAGTAACAACCCTATTCCATTAATAAAAATGCTGGCAAGATATGAAAAGCCCTTAAGATTACGTGACTGCTCTGGTTAGGTGAGCTAAACAAGCACTGGTTTAAGTAATTGCTTTGTATATAGAGAAACTCTCCTGAAAGAACAAGCATTTGCCCATTAAAAAATTAAATATGCTACACCTAATGCTCATAAGGTCTACAGCATTGCAAATAAAGACAAGCTGTATGGGTCCAATAGTTCCTGTAGAGATGCAGGTTAAATATACATTACCCTAAAATTCACAGATCATTCAGACATAGTTAAATGCATGAAATTGAGGCTATAGATTTTGAAGTAAATCTTCTGGTGAACAAGTCCAATAGGTGCATGGTTCCCTATATGACCGATATTCTTACGAGGTCTCTGGGTAGAGCACTAACTCACTGGCACTGACGGTAGTGTTAAAGTTCCTGCATGGTTTGCATTATATACTCCTTTTCATCCAAGCAGTATTTTCAAATCGACCATCAAAATTCACGACAGAGCTGCAATCAGCCAAGAATAAGTTATTCATTCTGTATGTCTGTGTTTCTTAAACTGTCTTTTATTTTTAGAAAGAAATAGAATAGGTTTCTGAACTGGGTGTTTTCCCTCAACAGTAATAGTGAAATCTACCCCCAAGCTAAGGGTGTGTATCTTAGTCTCACTTCAGCCCCACTTGGAAACAGATCCCACAAACTATTATTCAAGACAGATGTTTTTCAAATGTAAGTAATGTCAATGAGGTGGATAGGTTTACTGATGCAGAAAAATTTGTGTATTCAGGGTGAGGCCATTGGCTTGAGCCATTTGTATTGTCTTGCATTTTAATACTAAAATAAAACCAGCTATCCTCAGTTATCTGAGGGAAAAAATTCTTGAAAATGAAACAGTGTGAAATTTCCATTTTTAATTTTTTTTTAATTTTTCCATTGCTATCTAAATAATGTGTCAAGCTTCAGGCCTTTTTTCATTATTTTTCAACCCGGGAGAAAAAATTTCTCAGCCCCTCTTTCATTTGAAGAGGAGAAGATAAACCAGAGCGGAGAGGATGCCTGGAGAAGAGAAGGCTCTAGGGAAACCTTACTGCAGCCTTTCAGTACTTAAAGTAGGCCTACAGGAAAGATGGGGACAAACTTCTTAGCAGGGTCTGTAGTGATAGGACAAGAGGTAATGGTTTTAAACTAAACGAGGGAAGATTCAGAACAGATAGAAGACAGACTTTTTTAACAATGAGGGTGGTGAAACACTGGCACAGGTTGCCCAGGGAGGTGGTAGATGCTCCATCCCTGGAAACATTCCAGGTCAGGTTGGACGGGGCTCTGAGCAACCTGATCCAGTGAAGATGTCCCTGCTCATTTCAGGGGGGGTTGGACTAGATGACTTTTAAAAATCCTTTCCAATCCAAATAATTATATGATTCTATGATTCTATGAAATTGTGTGAGGCCAGAAGGCTGAAATGATTTTAGATTATTTTTTTTTCTGCTTTATTAAGAAAATGGGATTAAACAAAACAACTTCTCATTCAGAGCCTGCCTTCAACAGAGGAGTACATGCAGCCAATGAGTAATCACGTGCTTTCATCCATCACATTCACACAAGGTTCAAGCAGTGTTCAGCCCAACAGCAGCAAGGCACTGCAAATGTGCATTCAGTTCTCCTGACCCTCTTCATTTCAGTGCTCATGCCTCTTTTCCCTCCTGTCCTGTCTGGAAAAGGCACAACTGAATCCTGGAAAGAAAATGCTCTTTACATTTTATGTAAATGAAAACATTTTGATGGTTTGAGTGCAGTCACAGGTTCATATCAGATTATTTTTCTTCTGAATTCATTTTTTCATCTCTCATCATAATAACCAATATTTTTAACCTCAGTTATTTGGCTACCTTGTTTGCCAGCCTGGAAAGGGTATGTTGTTGGAGAGAAGTGGGAATGTATAGAGGCATTCAGTTAGGACGTTAGGCTCCATGTGCTTCCCCTGCAGTCAGAGGAGAGCAATAAACACCTCAGGAAAGCAATTCAAACCATCAAAGTTAAAGTAGACGCTTTAGCCAGCTGAATGACTCTCTAGACCTACAGGCTTTATGGAGCATGTCTTCACTGACTACAGGAAGAGTTTAAACACTTAGCTCATATATAGGCACACATATATACACCCATAAGCATAAGTGTGTCAGTAAACCTCCTGCTGAATGACTGAGATTAAAAGTCTCTTAGAGCCCCCAAAACTCTCTGTGTATTGACATTAGGAAGGATTTTTCTCAGTTTTAGGGGAAAAAAAAAAATTCTACATCCTGACAGTTCTGTAATCTACCGCATTTATTGTAATCCTTCATTATATATAGATTTCAGATTTAGGCTCAAACAAATCTTCCAAAGCAAAAAAGAATATTAAAAAGTGGGGAGAAAGATGAGTATACAAGCTCACTTTCTCTTGACTACAAAGTTGGCTGAGGGGCAAAGATGCCCCTGTTCATTAATCTGCAGTGTAAACGAATGAAAAGTTTTGTGTGGCACATGCAGGAAAGGCTTTTATTGGGGGTAGATGAACCTTTCTTTTCCTTTATTTCTCATCTACTACATCAGAAGGCACTTTCTTTGGAAAGCGACTTTTCTTGTTATTGCTCAAAAATCTGCTTGTCATCATTTCTTAGCTGTAACTCCGTTGGCTTCTCTGCGGAAGATGGTGATGCAACTCCTCATCATATACTTGATGCTTAAATGATAGGGCTGTGAACTGGCTGGAAATCCTCAGGGCTTGTATACAGACACACAGAGCAAAGCCTTTCTGCCGTGTATTTAAACATGGATAACCTCCAGCCCGGATGCCGTATAACCAATATTAGAGCAACCTGGTGTTTGAAATATTAAGTCTTGCTGAGAACTATGGTATGTTAGAATGAGCACAGCACGGCACAAACATGGCTATATGATTTCTGCAGGGGATATTAACTCAAATGCAGCATTTCACTAATGCAGCTACTTGGCTTCCCAACAGGAGGTTGCCCTCAGCTTAATAAATAAGTATAATCTGTATGTGTCACTGGTTTCACTGGACAGTCTGCCTGTGCAGACAACAAGACAAACTCTGCTGTGGATGTAGAATCTTTAGTGAGTGTTAAATGTGCTCAAGATATTTTTTTCTACCTATAATTTATTTGAAATATAAAATTACTGTGTGCTTGACGTACAAAGACCATTAAAGAGAATTATTAACGATCTTCAGGAGCTTTCTGAACTTGTCCACAATCCTTCAGATCTGAGATAAAAGACTGTAACTGCAGGCTCCACTAATAAATGATCTTCCCTGTTGTAAACTCAGATTGTTTTGAGGCATTCTACCTTTACACAGAAAATATTAAATCTCATACTTAATGACATTGGCCTCATTTTCCATGTCAGATTCTTAGCTAGTATCAGCCGATGCTGGATTCATTAGCTTCTTTGAATGGCTTAAATTTACACCAGCTGAGGATCTGGCTCCTATTCTTGAAAATCCAAGCCGACACAAAAGGACTTTCCTCTCTGCTTCTTATAGGTCTTTCCAGCATTACAGCTACTAATCCCAGATGTAGCTTGTGCTGCTGACAGATGTCCTCAATAATTATATTGTTGGGTCTTCTGCTTACTATGTTTAGCATGATACTGACATATGGCAACGCTGCGACGATACTGGGGCACAGAGCCAATGTTGTCATTTCCTATTTACAAAGTAATGTGTTTGGGAACCAACATGAATTCAAATAGGAAGGAGCTTTCTGATGAGGGCCCCGCAGTCAGCACTGGTTAGTGGGAGGCATAATATGTAAATGGAGAGATTAAGTGCTTTATTTTAATTAATCAATTACTTAATTAAAGGGGCAGGGCTGACAGCTGCATAACCAGGGTTGGATCTTTGGAAGTTGGAACATTTTCTTTCTCTTCTCAGGCTCCCAGCCTTCATGTCACCTTTCGTTTCTTTCACCCCTTTTCCCACCCTAATGTCCTGCTGCTTCTTTCTCTCCAATACTTACAAAATTAGTCTTCCCTCATCATCCCTGCTGCCCGGACATATTGCCTGTTTGGCATAATTTCTCTTCTAAACTACCATGACCTACCTTCTTCCCTTGTTTGCCACATAATTTCACATACAGCTGCAGACACTTTTTTGCCTGTCCTCTCACTGCCTCGGTGGCTTTTCTTGTTTTGTGTTCCCCAGTGCCAGAATTTTCCACAGGGGTGATTCAGGTACATCCTTTTCTGTTTGATTCAAGGATTTTGTGTCTCTTCTCAATTCGCTTCCATAACGGACTTTCTACAGTGCCTCCTTTGACCTTCCTGGTTAGCAAAGCAAATGAACCTTGAAGCTTGTTCCAGTTTGGAGGAGATACGAGTGCAAAAATCAGGTGTTTTGCCAATCTCTTTTATTTACAAAGACTATACAAAGCCCTGTTTAAATGAACTTAGGAGGAAGCAAAGAAGAGATGTCTTCCTGTTAGAACAGTTTCATGTCTCTTTCAGCCAGCACTGTACCCAAAAATAATTCTTGATAAGGTCTGTTTGTTTGTTTTGAGGGTCAGGCTCTCAACACTTGTTTGGCGAGTGACTAATGTTTCTTTCCTCAGTGTTGCTTTTCCCACCTCAGTGCCCCACGCACACACACCTCTCTCCTAAGGCAGCATTCTCCCAAACCCTTTGTCAACATGAACATCACATGGGCGTTTGTTTTGATGCACGTACTTTGCAGGAGGTTTTGGCCGTCTTGTTGCAAATTGTTTAACTGCATGTTATCTGACAGACCTTATAGCTTCTGGTTTTAAGTGAGGTTCAACTCAGACCATAATTCTGAAACAAAATGGTCAAAGGCAAAGACTCAAGCACGATAAGTATTAGAAAAAGCCCCCTTATAATCAGATACAGTTACCCATTACTATGGGTTGCTCACTCACAACAATTAAGAGTCTAGACACGTTTGTGGAACAGAATATTCCTGCCTAGTATCACATATGCTGTTTTATCTCCAACTCAGGGTTAAAGACAGAGACGATACAGAAGGTTGTAGGCCTTCTGGACCTCAAGTCTCATATTATCTTACGAAAGCAACACAGAACTTTGCACCGGCTGTTTATAAAGATGGAGCCACTCAGACTGAGACAGATGCGTGGTTTGATTCAGAGGTTCTGCAGGCCACAAGCCACTTGTAACCTGTGTTTTGCCTGCAAAGAGACAGATTAATTCAACCTCTTTTGACAGAATAAATCAACTATGAAGGTGGTAGCCAATACAGATTTTTTCCAGTTGTGCTGGTCCCAGTGTGAATAACTGGGCACTTAGGACCTGAAGTTGACAGCCAATTAGAAGATGGAGCAGTCTTTCTCACTGGGTTATTAACTAAGTTCCCTGGCTTTAGTCCAGAAAACCATACATACCGGACTCCAGCTGCTTCTGTTGAATCCTGTTTCATTCCAGCAGCAGATCTGCTCCAAGAGTACCATACCTAGATCAAAGAGTCTGTGTTTCATCCCTTTATCTTTCAGGTCAAGCAACCATACCAGTTGAAACTGGACCATTAGAAGCCTGATAGTCTACCCTGGAGAGCACAGGTAGCACAGATCCTTCAGTGACAACCTTGGAAGCCAAGTGTCCACCAAGCCGCGCTATCACTCCTGTCCTCAGCTGGGCAGGGGAGAAAAAATATAATGAAAGGCTTGTGGGTTGAGGTAAGGACAGGGAGAGATCACTCAGCAATTGTCACCACAGGCAAAGCAGGCTTGACTTGGGGAAATTAATTTAATTTATTGACAAGCAAATAAAAGTAGGATAATGAGAAACAGGAAAAAATCTTAAACCACCTTCCCCCCACCTCTCCCTTCTTCCCTGTCTCGACTTCACTCCTGATTTTCTCTCCCTCCTCCCCGCAAGCAGCATGGGGGACGGGGAGTAGGGGTTGTGGTCAGGTTATCACATGTTGTCTCTGCCGCTCCTTCCTCCCCAAGGGGAGGACTCCTCACACTCTTCCCCTGCTCCAATGTGGGGTCCCTCCCAGGGGAGGCAGTCCTCCACCAACTTCTCCAACATAGGTCCTTCCCATGGGCTGCAGTTCTTCAGGAACTGCTCCAGCGTGGGTCCCCCATGGGGTCACAAGTCCTGCCGGCAAACCTGCTCCAGCATGGGCTTCTCTCTCCATGGGTCCACAGGTTCTGCCAGGAGCCTGCTCCAGTGTGGGATTCCCACAGAGTCACAGCGTCCTTCGGGCATACCCCGGTTCTGGGGTGGGGTCCTCCACAGGCTGCAGGTGGAAATCTGCTCTACCATGGACCTCCATGGGCTGCAGGGGGACAGCCTGCCTCACCATGGTCTTCACCACAGGCTGATAGGCAATCTCAGCTCTGGTGCCTGGAGCATCTCCTCCCCTCCTTCTTCACTGACCTTGGTGGCTGAGGAGTTTTTGCCCTCACACATTTTCACTCCTCTCTCCCAGCTGCAGTTGCACAGCAATTTTTCCCCTTCTTAACTATGTTATCCCAGAGGCACTACCAACATTGCTGATGGGCTTGGCCTTTGCCAGTGGTGGGTCCGTCTTGGAGCCGGCTGTCATTGGCTCTATCGGACATGGGGCTCTAGCAGCTTCTCACAGAAAACACTCCTGTAGCCTCCCAGCTACCAAAACCTTGCCATGCAAACCCAATGCACAGCCACAGAGCAAGAGAGGATTGCTCTTGTGCCATGCAGATTTGGACCCAGACAGACTGTTACAGAGACAGCCTAGCTGTGTTACTGGGACTAGGGAAAGCTGGTGGTTTTGCAGCTAGCAAGAGAGAGGACACATAAATCAAGAGGTAAATTTACAGAGCTGAAGATGTGAAAAGAGATGCTTTCTGTCACATCCACAGAGTCAAAAACACGATGAGTAAAGGAATTGGCACAGGAAGGAGAGATGAAGGGGCAATGAGAAACACCATGTGGACAGCCTTGTCAAGCTGAACTGTGGCAAATCTGAGGTCCGAGTGCTGCTCACAGAACCGGGGGCATGTAGAAAGCAAACCAACATGCGTGAATGAAATATGGCTCATTTCTGCAAAGATTCACCACTGTCAGTCTACTGAATTGCCAGTCCTCCCAAAGATTAATGGTTCTCTTCTGGAGTTCATACACTTGTGAAGAAACGCATCCCTTGAAAACTGTGTATGTGTTCAGGCTGAGATGAAAAATGATGCTTTGACTCTATTGAAACAACTTTGGCAGTGAAAGTCGGGTGTTCCCTTCCCACTCAAACATGAATACAGCAATGATAGTGATCTTCAGCTGATTAGAAACTTTGTATTATGGCAGGTATTCCCAGCTGCATCTGTTGAACACACAATACTGATTTCAATACACGATATCTACATTGCCACAGACACTACTCATTGCCCCAGTGTCCTACCAGCCACTGTCCACAGATTAAAGGTTGGGGATTTAAGTGAATCAAAAACTATAATTGGATGAAACATTGAGGTGAAAGCCCCAATCTGAGGCGCGTTCAACGTTAGGCAGAAAATCCAGAATATCTCAATGAGTGCTTTAGTGTCAGCTCACTTTAGCTTAAGTCCATGATTCTGGAGAAACCACATGCTATGTGTAAGAAAATTTGTTAGCCTGGTCCTCATGAAAGTGCATTATAAACTGAACTGCGAGGAAGAAATTTTTGTTTTGGGACCTTCTTTTTTCCTTGCTCAAGAGAGCAATGAAGATCTTTCTAGTCATAGTTACCCATATTGTGATCCTTAGCAAGGCATTTATACCAGTTTCAGGACTTCCTTCCAGCTTCTTGAAATATATCTGCGGAGGATCCACATCATCAGGGCAGCCAAAGCAACCACAATCTTTGAAACTGTCAGGTTAATGTGAAATGCCCAGAGGAAAATCATGAAGCTGCGTCTGCCTTTTTTCTTCAGTAACATTAGGAGGATGGCAAACATTGAGGGGCCTTGCTGGTTCCCCCCATGCCCTTAATTCTTATGCTCTCTTACTCCATAGATCTAAAGTCCACAGTGTCTTTAAAGTAAATTTTCTTTTTGACAGAAAGAGCATGTTGCCTGGTGACACTTCCCCTCTCTGATGGAGGCAAACTCCCCCCTGCAGGCTGCACAAGGACAAACTGCTTGGAAAGAGCTAGAATCCCCTTCTCCAATGGTGTAACTCCCTTGAATTCAGTGACAGCAAAGAATTTGGCTACAGGATCATTATGTGTAGCGTAGTGGTTAAAATCCCTGTTGCAGTTATTATCATATGAAGAAATCAGTTAAAAGCACTTTGATTCTTTGGCAAAGTCCTGAGCCCTCTGGATCTGATATTTCTAGGGCTTAGTATGTGGGCTGGTTACCATGCAACTGGAATTTTTGTTTGTTTTGGAAATACAAGGTTTCTTTTTTCAGTGCACGATTGGATGAAATTGCCAAGTGCAATAAAGAAAATCTGAAACAATAAACAAAAAATTATCCCTGCACATAATTTCCTTTTATGAGCTTGAAATTACTGATCTATTTCTCTGTATCTAACTGTTAAAGGATGTGCCTGTTTTAAAAAAAAAGGAAGCTATTCAAACAAAAAAGAAACCCCAACCCCAAAATAAAACAACAACCTCACATCATAATATAAAATAGAAAATGAAAAGAAAGGTGAAACAAAGGTATAAAACGTAAAATATCTGTGGACAGTGCTGCCCTAGGAGAGTCGCCCTACTTTCACCTCCTCTGCAGAAAGCATGAATTAATAGAATAAGTTTCCTATTGTTCTACCGTCTTAAGTATCTTTGTTTTCAGAAACTGGTATGTTCAGAAAAAGCCCAGTGCTACTGTCTAACAACACATGGCTAGTGAGCTGTTACTTCTTCACCTAGTATATATTATTAAGGCAATCACTGAAATGTTAGCACATCGTATGCATGAAATAAATATGGTAGGTAGCACATCTTGATGACCCCTGTGTAGAACCCCATTCAAAGACAGACATATGTTGCAACAGACAATAATGTATCACTTAAAATCTAGACTCCTTCCAGCAGGGGTGGAAAACACATCAGCTGCTCACACGTGGGAGAGAAGGGTGCTGATAGCAGCGGGCTTGTTCTTCCAGCTGGAGATAGAAATGTGTCTGAAAATGTGCATCTCTCTCTGTCTTGAGCTTTGACATCCAGTGTGTCTGTACAGTTGATGTTTGCCCCTCAGTTAAGCCAGAATGCAGACCCTTGCTATCGCTGATTTGTGAGCAGGCACAAAATCAGGTGTTTTACTGCCAATAACTGGAACAGAAGAAAGCCCGTCTTAGCTTAAGGGAGCTAAACTCAGATCTCCCCTACTCTAAGAGGATAATCGTCAGCTTATAGGTACATTCACCACTCCACAAGCAGTTCACATGGTAACCACAGTCCAGCTAAAAAGTGTGGGTCCAAAAATGCAGAATAGACAAGATGTGATAGCATTTTCTGTTCTGCTGCTGTTGATTGCTTCTGCATTTCAATTTAAACAAACACACATAAAAGGAAACGATGTACAGACAGAACCATTTCTGCTCTTTCCCAACAGTGTTTAAATCACTGAACTACAAAATTATGTTTTCTCTTACCTGTTCTTTCTCTGGTCTCATGGCTTTTATTTCCTTTGCTGCAGAGTTGCCCATTTTCAAGAGGAAGGGTAAAAATAGACTTGTAGTTTTCAGTATGAAATATTAAATTATTATTTATTGTTATTATATGTANTAATTTACTAGATTAGTGAAAACAGTTTGTAGTCTATGTTAGTAGGTTTCAAAATGGTTGCAAAACAAGGAGTTAGGATTAGCTAAGGGTTAGAGTTAGCTAAGGGTTAGGCTTTATATATTATTATATATTTATTATTATTATATATAAATTAAAATTTAAAAAAACACATTCTGTTCCCTGTACAAAATCTTTAATGAATAAACTGCTCTGTAACCTCTTTTTGTTGTGTTTCACAGTGGAAGTCATTGTGACTTATATTTTATTCCAAACTCTGTGCTCTCAGAATGGTTAAATCTGACTTGAGGGGTACAACATACTTAAGAGACTTCCAATGTCTAAACAGATTCAGGGCTTTAGATTAGACTGCTGTCCTGAATTTAGAGGTCTACATTTTACTTCAGAAACACAAGTTGTGTTTTGGAGCTTTCCCTAGAAACTCATTTTCAAACTGTGACTTACAGGTATGAAACTACATGTCATTTATGGCCTTAAATATACTATTCTGGTTTGGGCAGAGCTGAGGATCTTCTCTTCTCCTGGGTGTTATTAGAATTTTCTGTCACATTGCACCTCAGAAAAATACATATTTCTTTTTCATTTAGTTCTTAATTGAAAAATTAGGATTTTTGATGATCAGAATACAAAATGGTCATTTTGGCCTCAAAGCCCAAATGCTCAGCTAGTGTCAATGATGATTTACACCAGCTGACACTCTGGCTCCAGAGCAGATAGCCAGCTCATTTCTTCGGGAACTTAAAGTGACCATTTAAGCATTTAACCTTAGACATACAACTTTGCAATTCAGGTCTTAACTGCTCAGTTTTCATCTCCATAAGAGAAACACCTCCCGTAGGAAGATTTCACATGTTATCAGGTCTGGTTTTCATTTAATCAACAAGTAGCATAGCAACTGCCTTGTCTCTTATTAGCTGTGAGAGCCTAAGTAGATACTTCAAAGCCCCTCTTGAAATTATAATGAAAAACAATTTCTAGCTGAGAACAGTAGAATCATTTGCTTTATGTTCCCACGGCACCAGAGAAGAGAGAAGAGCACAATGAAGCTGAAGAGTAATGTGTTGACAGAGAGAGAGGCTGAAGGCTATAAAGACATGTAAAACAATAAACATTGTATGTCATGCCATCAAAATATTTCAGGGGGCAAAGCAGTTCAGGAAAACAGTCTGCTTTTGCACCCTTAGAGTTTGTTTTTTTCAGATTCTATTTATTGCAGTAAAATTATGCTGTATGCCCCTTAACTTTCCATTGTAAGGAACGGACAGCAATTGTTACCCCAGAGGCTACCAGAAATGGTTATTTAAATATTGAAAAGTATTTTTGCAAAAGAACCTTTGTCACTGCAGGTGTTCAAGTTCTATCGCTTTGCATACGCATCCATATTTTATGCATCCTCCAAGAATTGCTTTGTTTCTGGATGTGCTCAAAATGTTCTTATTTCCTTCTTCTTATTCCTGTCTGCGTTTATTGTGGTTATTGCAGAAACCCAAAGGGAAAGGACTGCCTAAAGCCAGGCTTGTGAGTTCTTCTCTCTAAAGAGAAGTCTCTACTCTAAATGCAGAGAGGCGAGGAGATGAGAATAAGGTCCCAATCACGTAGTCCAACTTCTTGCTCTGCTGCTCCGGATATGTGGCTTGGCCTGTTGTGTCATTATGCACAGATAAAGTAGGTTCATGCCCATTCCTCTAACTGGGACTCACTGGGTACCAGATCAGGCCATGGCAGAGGTGACTGCAGCACTTAAGGCAGCAAACTCTCTCACAACTTCAGGAAAAGCTGGGTTGACAGAAAAGAAGACCTGAAGACACTAATGCACCCCCCAAAAGGCTGAGCGAAGCATCATCCAGGATCCATTTTCTGAGCACATCAATGCTGCAGATTACTACTGAATGAAGCCCTGAAGATCTAGCAGTGACCAACCTACATTCATGAAGCATTTATGGCAGCACCCTCCGCTCACTGAGGAAATGTGTTTAGCCCTTCCTGTGCGAACTGGCATATTCGACCTTTCGTATATTCCTGGCATATTCTGCCTTTCAGCTTTATCCATTCGTGAATCTACACTCCACTTTTCTCCTGGGTTCTTCACTTCTCTGAATAGCAGGGAAACTATCTACATTATTGTACTTCTCAATTTTATTTTTCAGGGAGTCAGGCAATGGGGGAAAAAAGAGCTTCCACGCATTTTTACATAACTTATAAAGATTTACATGCTGTGTGTAGAAATAAGCAAGGCTACATACCTTTCAGCCTTTGAGCACACAATGCATGGGCTGATCCTCCACCTCTACTTACTGGCTAATTCCTTAGCCTCCTGTGAGGAGCTAATTTGCTTAGGCACGTCATGAACTGATGCAATTATACAGCTGCAAACTGAGGCAACTCGTCTGCACAGGCTGCACAGTCCCCATGTAGATATGCCACCTTACTCAGATTTAGAATGAGACTGTGCATTTCCCAAATAAGCAAATCCAAACAGGCCTTCAATTAATCAGAAAGAATATTTAATAATTACTGACACTCAATTTAGTATCCTTGATGATGTAAGGCTGGAAAGGTTATTCAGTTTTCATCTCTTGGACCAGGAATTTATGTGGGCCTTATTATTTATTTATTTAATGACTGCTACTTTCTAAATTCTTAACTTTAGCACTTTCCAAACCCAGCCAAAAATTTTTTTATCCCCTCCCAGGTCCTACCACTTTTGATGCGTTATTTCGTTATTTCTATATTCCACTCATAAAATTTTATATAAAACCTCATTAGCACATTTCTTTCTTCCTTCTCTATTTCACGTACTCCGTTGCTGAAGCATTCATTTCTGGGCTGACAACTGGGCAAGCTGTTCCCGGGTCTGGAGCCAATCTGTAGGTCAGCCAGTTGGAGCAGTGACAGAAACGCTGACCTGTGTATCGTCCCCCAGAGGCCAGCAGCTCTCCTCTCAAAATGTGTTAATTCTTTTCTCATGTTCTGCTGGCCAATGGCCTCCTACTTGATGTCCACCCCTTCATCTTCTGAGCTGGCAGTTATCTTTTGGTTTCGCAATGATTACGTCTGAGTACCAAAGCCCTAAGCCTACACTGAAAATACAAATATTTTACGGCAAGATCTTGCTACTGTGCTTATATTTATGCTTAATAAATACTAAGTGAACCAATAGCATAACTTTTAGTAGAGTTTAAACATTCAGGACTGTCGAAGTCTGCAGATGCAAGAAAAGCCAGAGCTGAAGCCTTTTCTTTTTTTACTTGAGCATTACACCAAAGGGACCTCATAAGTTCAAAGACTTCTATAAAGCTAAGTGGGATGCAGACAGTTGGAGGAGTAGAGGAAAAGCTGTCATTCTGCAGTTTCAACACCTTTGGCTTTTAATGGTTCAAGTTAAAAATTCAGGGTTAATTCTTGCCTCAGGGAAGACAGCAGCATAGAACACAGTGTTGTATTCAGCATACTATGGCTACAATTCAAGGCAATGAAGAAGTGCCAGTATAGAGGTGGTTAGATGAGGTTTGCTAGTGTAGACACAAGAATATGCTGATATTGTACACTCAGGTAACCGAATCTGTATGTGAGTTTTTGCCAAAATAACTCCTCAGAAAGTTATAGCAATATAAACTTGTGCTTATAGTATGAGTCGTGTTCCAACAGATTTATTAAGGAATATATCTTAGGTAACCTCTGTGAAGAGGAACAGAGTGGTAAATTCAATCCACACTGCAGAGGACTGAGAAATACATTTACTGAACATGTCCTGAGTCAGATTAAAGGATTCTTCTCAGGGTCTGCCATTGATGAGCCAACAGAGTTTTCTTAAAGCTAAGAGTAATTTAATCTCCACATAAGCAACAAGGGAAAGGGTTAATATAACATAAGTCTAGAAGAACGCTTCTATCTTCTACGTGAGGTCTTTTACATATACCTCTCTTTTGATATATTAGGCTCTAGGTTTTGGTTTACTTGAGCAAAAGCAATGCATCTCTCCCTTCAGAGAGACTATTCAAATTCCTCTCCTCCATCATTATCAGTTTGATCTCCTCCATCTGTGTTTATTATCCTGGGGAAGACAGTCTGGTGAGCCCACAAAGGAGCAGAAGTAATCCACCGCAGTTGCTGGGGAGTGACTACTTCGGCTGGTGTCCATCCTCCTGATGATCCAGTCATGGAGTTTGGATAGTAAACGCATAACTTTCTTAAAATTTCTCATCGAGTAGTGTCCACAGATTATTACAAACTGCTTCCAGCCTGTTGACACAGAGTCGTTTACTGAGTGCCATTAGTGTGGTTGGCAAATGATAGGAGGCACGGATATCATCCCGCAGGGAGAACGCTTGTGATGCCCATTAAAGAAAGCACTATGGACACAAGTTGCTGCTGTGCTGCCCTTGGTCTCAGGACAAAACAACACCACCTTTGTGAGCTGAGTTTGAAAAGTGATTTGCATGCCATATGTTAACCGCTAAAGCAAGATTCTCACCTTGTGCATAAATAGCTGCTAATGGAAGGACGAGTGATTCGCTGTTCTTGTGGCGATTCCCACGCATCTCACTGTTTGTGCTGCATCTGTTGGTTTCTGCCACCTCCTGTCTTTCGCTTCAGACTTGTCTTTTAAGATCCTTAAAACTGGGTCAGGCACAACCTTTTCATTGTGTGTTTGCATCACACACAGCTCAAGGAGAGTCTCCATGAAGCACTGCAACATCTGCACTGCTTGATGGAGCAGCTCAAGATCAAGCCTGGGTCTGATCCAACTGTGCTTATACCAGATGTATGGCCAGAGCTCCTACGTAAGCCAGGGCCCCTGACTGGAGACATGCTCTGCTTGCTTGGGACAAGAGCTGGGCCACCAAGGAGTCTGGGCTCCAGTGCAGACTGACCTGACAAGAGAGACTTCAGGTGAACTTTCACAGCCACTTTGAGCTAAGCTACATTTGTGCTGATGGGCTAATCCTGCTCTCTCCCTACCCTGACTTCTTTCCCACCTAATCGCTAGTGCCAGTGCAAGGGCCTTTATGATAACAAATATGAAATGTAAAAAAGTCATTTAAATTTCTTAGTCTTCAAAAATTCAAACCCATGGAGCCAAAGACATTATTCTCAACTGACACCACTATGGCTGATAGTGAGTGGGAGCAGAAAGGGCTTATGGTATTACTATTTTTAGGTCAAGTCTTGCTTATTTAAATTGATCTAATGTGGTCAAATTTTATGTTTCTTTAGCTTGTGCAATTTCAGGGTCTTTGGCTGGGCTTTTTATGATATAATTTGAGTAGACTGTGTAAATCATTGTCTTACAGAAGTAACACTTCAGATATTTCCTGAAGCAGCTGTATTGGAACTCTTTTAATTCTTACATTATTTTATCTAGAAAGATGGAAGACATCTCTTCCAATATTTCTTGTATTCAACTTGGGAAATTATTAGTGGGAGAGCATTAGTCTACATCCCAAAATAATTCATAAAGGAAAACAAACAGTGCCTGAGGTATGTTCCCCCAGTCAGCCTAATTTATAGCAATATTTCCTAAATGAAATTGTACTGAAGGTGTATATAGTACAAACATACACCAACTAAAAAATGCTGAAAAAGGTGGGATTTTTAAGGCCATTTTACCAAGAAAATATTTCAATATCATTCTTTAATTGCAAACTACTCTGGTGATCTAAATCAGTAACCTTTAATTTAAAGATCCTTAAGTATGCTATCCTCAGATAGGATGAGTGATTCTATGGGAACTAGAGTCCTGAAGGTTTATTGTTCCAGCAGTGGACAGAAGGAGGGTTATAGGCAGGTTAGGATGCTGACACCAGACTCCTCCTATAAAACTGAATTTAAAAAAGCATATTCCAGAATAAGGAGCCTTGTCTCTGCTGAGAAGTTCAGCCACTTGTAATTGATTTCATTGTTCTGCTGCTCTTGAAATACAACCTGTTCAGCACTTCCACACTAGCCGGCCTGAATCAGGGTCAGGACACTCTTTAATCCTTGACCCAAACTAGTTTACAAGCACACAGATTTAGCTGCAGTGCCTTCTGGTTTTGTAGTCTGCAGTCTCTGAGAAAAGAGAGATTTTGAGGGAGAGAGCACATTTGGGGAATTTTAAGGATTCTTCTGGAAGGGTCACGCATTCACAGGTTGTATGAGAAGCTGCTATTATTTCTCTGAGATGCCTGGGTTAGGGTGGAGTTCAGTTGGATTAGAAGCCATTGACGTTGTTGCAGCAAGGACATTTTTTATACCTGTGAGCTTAACATTACTGGCATTTCATTTTTCTCTTAATCAGCTTTCAGTGGAGTTGATCTTGACTTAAGATAGGGGATGACCTCTCAAGGTCATACCCTTTTTGTCATCTGAAAAGCATTAACCATGGGCCATTCTAGGACTCTTTTTTCCAACTGGCACGCTTGTTGCCTGAAAGCAGAGTTTCAGATTTGGCTTGTTAGTACTTTCTATTATGAACTTTCTTTTGCTTTGCAAATTCTTCTGTATATGTTATATTCTTCTGCCTGTGAGTATGAGATTTCAGCTTCTTCCAGTCTGAAATTAGTGTTAGCAAGCTGATCATCCTGAGCAGTAAACAAAAATTACTACCAGATTGCTGTTCTTAAAAGCAATAGTGAAAGAGTTATACAGTGTTTTTCACCTAGGTCTCATGGAAAGACACCCCCTTTCACAAAATTATATACTTTCAAATGCACAGTGTTGACTAAAGCTGGAGGTTCCCTTGATAATTTCTTCCAGTGATGTGCACATACTAACTATAATACATTTTAACTCAAATGTGCATGTCTTCAACTTCCAGCCATTGATTCCTGTTACTTTCTTTCTCCTAGACTGAAGGGTAGTTTAATACCCATTACGTTCTCCCTGTGAAAATACTGTGATTGTGATCAAGGGCAAAACTACACCATGCTGGCAGAGGCATCCAAGGCATCTGAGCTGTCTCAGTTTATACTAACCAGCAGAAAAGGAAGTGTAGAGAAGTGTAGCACAGAGACAGCAGAGCTGATTGCATGCTGAAGAGCCTGAATCTAGAGAACGCTGTAGTTGCATTTGCAGGCAGGCTACAATTAGAGCTAATTATCAGCACTTTTACCATGCTGAGACCTCACATTAAGTTGCTCCTTCACTTTGATCCCTAGGTCTTTTTCAGAGTCCTGTTTATGAAAAGATCCAGATCATCCTGCCTTATTGCCTTATCCTTATTTACTATTTTACTAAGGGCTTCCCCCCCC
>VYZM01020056.1:107531-129880 GCA_013398915.1 Dromas ardeola
TTTAATTACAAATGTTATCATAAGTGATTTATTATTTACTTTCAAAAACAATCAGTGAAGTCGTTGAATGGTATCAGGCCTGCTACTGATCCCCATGAAACTCCATTATAAGTATGTTCAGCTGTTGATAATTTCCTGGAGACAATCTCTTTTTAAGATCTATCACTTAACCAGTTCTTAATTCATAAAACATTTGCTTTATTAATAGTATATGATGCCAATGTTTAAATCAGAACATCCTGTGCTGCTAAATTCAAATATTTTACAAAAATCAGATTACTCAAACAAGCTTGCAATTTCATCAAAGAATAAAGTGAGATTTCTTTGACATGATCTGCTTTTCATAAAACCATGTTGTCTGGAATTAATTTTATTTCTGTCCTTTAATTATTTCTCAGCTGATTCTCTTCCCAGCTTTTCTGTAATATTTTCTGGAACAGATGTCAGACTAATTGACCTACACTTACTCCAGTCATCTTGTCAGACTTTTTGGAATATTGGCACACCGTAAGTTCACTTTCAGTCTTCTGGAATTTTCCTAGTATTGCAAAATTTGTTAAAAATGAGGAGTAAAGATTTCCCAGAGAACTTCGTGTGCAAACCATCTGTGTTCACTGAATTAGAAGTGTTTAATTCTACTTAAAGTTGCTTTATATTTCCCTCAGATTATGACAAGCCGGAAAGAATTTTGCTGTTCTTATATGTTAGAAGTACATATCTGTATTTTGTTTCTAGGACTCCATCTATTTTATGAATTTTAGCTATTCTGTGTCTTCTAATAAGAATTTGATAGTTTGTTTCCAACACCAGCACAATTCTATGTTAAGACATACTTTTCTTCCAATATACATTCAAAAAAAAACACAACAACATTTTATCATGCTAACATTTCCCTCAATATTTTTAGCTTCTCACATCCTCTTTTCAGTATTTTTTTTAACCTCCAAGTTACAGGTATAGGTATTTTTACATATTATATATCATTGTGGGTTTTTTTTTTTTCCTAACTGTCGCCTTACTTCTTAATGTAACCAGTCTTTTTTTTATAAACAATTTAGAGACTTGGATGTGAATCATTGCTACATACCTAAAAGTATGTAGCAAATATATGTTACAGCAAAATGCTGTCCAATCCCTCCTCTCATAGAATCATAGAATGGTTTGGGTTGGAAGGGACCTTAAAGATCATCTAGTTCCAACCCCCCTGCCATGGGCAGGGACACCTCCCACCAGACCAGGCTGCTCAAAGCCCCATCCAGCCTGGCCTTGAACACTTCCAGGGATGGGGCATCCACAACTTCCCTGGGCAACCTGTTCCAGTGCCTCACCACCCTCAGAGTAAAGAATTTCTTCTTAATATCTGATCTAAATCTCCCCTCTTTCAGTTTAAAACCATTACCCCTTGTCCTATCGTTGCACTCCCTGATAAAGAGTCCCTCCCCATCTTTCCTGTAGGCCCCCTTTAGGTACTGGAAAGCTGCAATAAGGTCTCCCTGGAGCCTTCTCTTCTCCAGGCTGAACAACCCCAACTCTCTCAGCCTGTCCTCACAGCAGAGGTGTTCCAGCTCTCGGATCATCTTCATGGCCCTCTGCTGGACCCGTTGCAACAGGTCCATGTCCTTCTTGTGCTGAGGACTCCAGAGCTGGATACAGGACTTCAGGTGGGGTCTCACCAGAGTGGAGTAGAGGGGCAGAATCACCTCCCTCAACCTGCTGGCCACGCTTCTTTTGATGCAGCCCAAGATGACTTATCCATCACTTAACTCATCCCGTTACACTGCTATGGAAGCTTGAAAGCACGGAAAGAGGCTCCTCTTGTTCTTGAAGAAGTTTATCAGTAATGCTGACTTTTATGATCACAGCAGTCTTTGTCCTGAAGCATAAAATGAAGTTGTCCCCACTTCAGTAGAAGTGTCGCTCCTGGTTTCTCTACTAACTGTTCTAAAAATGAAATCTCTTTGGAAACATGTTTGCCATGACTGACTATACAGCAAAAAAAGGGCCAATTTGGAAAACGTATAGCAACTTCACATGTAAAGAACCATTGAATGTTAGCAGAGAAAGAAAAACCTGATTCCTCATGGAAAACACCAGCCTGCATGCAGAGGCAGGCTTCACACTGAGCACCCTTCAGGTTTCAGCCGAAGCCAGTTAGTTGGGTAATTTGCAAAATATTGCAGTGGTTCATAAAAAGTTTAAATGAACTCATTACTCTTATCAGAGCATGTCATGGGCTTTGCAACACTGCTGCAAGACAGAAATTTTTCTGTCTTTTACCATAGTTTTTAGCTAATGGGAAACTGAAGTTCACATGAATTGTTCAAGATCATACACAAAATGTGCAGCAGAGCAGGGATTTGAACACTGTTTTCCAAAAGCTTAGAGACATTAACTCATGGACTGAGTTCCCTTTCTATAAAAACTACAGCTGTTCTTTGACTGAACAAGGAATTTGCTTCCTGTGCAGTCAATTCACCACCCAGCAGCTCTCAGATTTACTTTCTTCCAGTCCTGTTACACAGCTTATTTGCTTCTAAATCTGAACAGCACATAGCGAAATGGGCAGCTCTGGCATGAAGCTTGTGACAAAATGAATTAGAATAATGCCGGGAGCCTACTAAACTGTTATCAGTCTACAATGACAATAAGCTTACAATAATCTATATTCCCATCTTCATCTTTCATTGTTCTAGTTAGCTTGTTTGTCTAAGCCTCTTAACCTAATTACTGAAATTCATTGTTCTCATTAGTGCCATTTGTTACCAAAAAAGAAAAAAAAGAAATTTTTCCTGCCAGAGTTGGAAAACTCCCAAAGTATGTGGTTGGCTACAGCACTTCTCTCATTCTCACAAGCTTACGCCAGCACAGAACATCTTTGTTTTGCAGTTGTCAAGGCTCTAAGCAGTTGTTGGGGTCTCTGCACACTGCACATTTGCCATCACTTACAGACAATATAAAATATATTGACAGCAACATGGGTGTAATTCCCAGATGAGATTACTAAAGGTAATTTTTCAGGAAATGGAAGTGCTGCGAATTGATGCTAGCATAAGGATTTACAGGAAGACAACAAAAACACACAGATTTTCCTGTGGCAAATACCATTCTAGTCTTGCAACAGATTTATAACTAGATGCTGGCAAAGGAGTTTGCAGGAATTACAGTTTGCATTCCTGGCCATCTCATTCCAGTTCATTGGCCAGACTCCTTTTCCCACAGTGCATCTCTACTCATAACTGTCTTTTTGTACAAAATTAACTTCATTCAAGAAGCTCATCCTCAACTGAAAATACTGGAAAAGTGAGGATCTGTGTTAGCATTTCTTCAGGACCATCCTCAGGCTCTAGTGTTTGACTTCTGAGTAGCAAGCCAACTTTTACTACAGAATGTGGACATGGTCAGATAAAATTTCAGTTGGAAGTGCAATTTTTATTTGCATAACAGGTGCACTGAAAATATGTGGTGTAAACCCTTGGACATGAGATTGGAGTGCGTGTCATTTTTTTGTGTGTGACATGACTGAAAAAATGCGTACTTGTTCTTGTACACACTTTGAGAGTTTCCTTGTAAAAAAACCTGATTTTTCAGGATGACGTTGAAGTTTTCTAACCTTGCTGAATTTCAAGAGTTTTAAGGCATGTGCACTTAAGCAGTTGCTATGTTGCCTGCATTTATGTACACAAATGGCCTAGCCTCTCCATTTAGCAAGTCTGTATTCTTTAAGTTATTTTTCTGAAGCTACATTTTGTCCTCTTAGCTTTGTCAATATATTAATGAACATATTGCATCTTATACACAAGTAGAAATTACTTCTCAAAATAACTTATCTGTAGAAAATCATATCATGGTTGATTCAAAGCCTATTTTATTAGGCTTAAGGAACCAGTTTGGATAGGAAGTAATTTTCTAAGTAAAATCTTCAGGTTAAGCCAATAGGGAGGCAAGGAAAGGGAAAGAGGATGGAAAAGAGAGATATAGAGATATAGAAGTTTGTTGCAATTTCTGTTTCTTTTTATACTTCTGCCCATTATCACTAAGCAAGGAGGGCATGGATTAAGAGTCAGAAAACCAGGTTTAACCCCCAATACTGCCAATTTGCTGTTGTCTGCCCATAGGCAAGTTACTTTAGCTTCATCTGTTTCTTCCTCTGTTATTTGTCCATCTAAGTTATAGGCACTGCTCTCTTCTGCAGAGTTTGACACAGAATTAGCACTGACTCCTGCTCAATAGCATCATGACATCCAGTGGGTCATATATATGTCATTAAATGTTCAGTATGTGAAATTACATTGTGTTCTTGCCTGAAAAAGGGAAAGTACCTGTTCCAGTTATTCCACACTGATAGATAATACCTAAAATACCATTTCTCATGAGATGTCCAGCATCAAAGCATCTAACAATGTAAATATGGACTAAAAATATGCAGCAAATTACCCTTTTTACCTCTCCTCCTCTTTCTCCCTTCCCTCCACCTCCACCTGGAGCTTAGTAGTAGAAATAGTCTCTTACTTTCTACTCCTCAAACCTTCTCTTCTTCAGATCACAGGTCATAAACACACATTTCTTTCCTGATTTTTTTTTCTTCTGCTGCAGTGAATAACCTGACCAGTTCTAACAGGGACATTCCTTCCTGACACCATGATGAATCACAAATCGCTTAGGTACAAATGAGACTGAGTCAATTTAGGAGGGAGAATCCAGAGAATCTAACAGTTTATTGCACTTTGTAAACAAGGCCAGCGCTTTCAGCATTTAAATAAAATATATTAGAAAAATCAATTAGTAACCAGTTTCAATTAAATATGCCTGTATGTGCTTTTATTTCCTTTGTGGGGGGGAAAAAAAAAAAGCATTGAGTACATTGCCGCTGAAGTATGCTGTTGAACTACTGCTATTTCAAAGAGTTAAATAAGAGAGATATGGAGATACATTTCTTCAATATTATGGACTGAAATCCTAACTTCAGTGGATCAAGGGGACGGTGGCATTTATTTCAATGGCACTGAGATTTCACCTTCTGTAGCAAACTCAGCAATTCTCTTTGCTCGCAAAGTGCTTGGATCAGGCCCCTAGGACATTGCAAAGACCAAAGCATTTTCCTCTTCAGAAGCTTTTCAGAAAGCCCTAGAAATAAAAGCTGCCTTTTGATTTGGAAGTGTCTGTAGGGTGGATTCCACCAGGGCAGGAAGGTCACCCCTGCCTTCCTGGAGCTCAGGGGGAATGCGAAAACGAGGATCCCCTGAGCACATGCAAGTCTCCTTCAGTAATGAACCACATGCTTTTTGCTAAGCAAGCGTAATAATTATATCATATCCACGTGCAGCTTTTTATATCTTAATTAACTGAATAGTATTGATATATTATTTGATTAATTTTGCAGCATGTATATGTGTGTGTGTATACATATATATATATATATACAATTTCAATTTCTTGGTCTAGACTTCCTGAGTTACAGTACTTTATGTTGAAGAGTTATTTGTTGCAACACGGAAACTATGTCTGCACTAGTAAATTAAATGTGGCCTATATTGTTCTGTCACTGAGGTCAAACGACACAGTAAACCTGCATCAAGAACATTGCACTCCATGTGAATACCCAAATGGATGACATTCACCCAAAGTGCCTTCTGGAAATGGTATTTGCCCCGTGATACCTTCTGAACCATTTCTGAGGCATTGGGGATCGGGAGGTTGGCCTCAGCTAAAGACGTGCCAAGGGTTTTCCTAACAATTTAACAGCACAGATGATGAAGTTGCAGTCCCTGGGGATGTTCAGTGGAGCTATTCAGTATACAGTGATACATGACACAGTTGAGCAGCTGCAGGATGAGGACTGAGAGCACACCCCCAGTGAGGCCATCCAGCAGCACCCTCGCCTATGTTCTCTGCAGGATTTGAAAGCGCTAGCATGTGTGGAGGAGGACAAGAGAGTACCTATGATAGATGTACCACTAAAGCCAGTCAAACGGCTAATTTAGGTGGTTCTATGGTTGAACAAGGAGTTGACAGTAGATCTCTAACTGTGGAATGGGATGCAGTGTATTTAGCACAGAGCTAATTTCATAGTTGAACCAAGCAGGTGCAAATCCTCTGGAGTTCTCCCTTCCGAGCTAATCCTCTGACCCTTGATTAATAAGACTTGGTGGAAATTAGACAAGCTTAGAGCATCAACAGAAACCAAAAATGCATTCTAGTCTCTAATCATGTGAATCAGCATCTTATCTACAACATTTCCTGCCTTTTACAAGTACCGGTATTTAGCTTACCACAGTGACTTCAGCGTGTCAGTATATTTCACAATTCCATTAGTCACTCCCAAGTGAAGTATTGAAATTGATTCTTTTTTGGTCTCCACTGGTGATAAAGGTAATGGATGTTTTTGTCAGGCAAATGGACTTCCTCTAAATATCTGCTTCTCCATGTCACAGCCTCCTAAGTAAATGGTGAGGTGTATTTCTATAAATAGACAAGTAGCCGGCAAGAGGTGGGGAAAAAAAAGAAGGGGAAAAAAGAGTGGAGGACCATAAATTTCCTGATGTTGCAACTTTCACGATGCTTTAATTACCACAAACGTACATTCTTGAACCACTCTTATCTTAGGGAGCATTGCAGGAAGCAGAGAATAATTTGGATGTCAACAGATACTGCTTAAAATACAAAAGTAAAATGAATCAAATGCCCCTGTACAGTGTCAGTGGTTTCAGTTTGGGGGAACTGATGTTCTCAGAAAAGGCTGAGATAGCACCTTGGTACTAAGAGCCGTGGCTTACAGCAAGAACTGATGTATCAGCAGCTGGTCTGCACTTGAAAAACAGAGCAAGCAAAGCCTGAGAACAGCAATCAGCTGCATTTGTCACAACTCTATGAACTCCTCAGTTGTGGATATCGTTAACTGAATACAGTTTCCCTGCATGCAGTGAGGGGCAACCCACCAAGAGCAGGAGTAGAGTCACCTTGAAAAACACCCTGAATGCCGGGTTTTAGGGCCTTCCTCTTCGTAATGCTTCCTTTCGCCACCTAGAAAAGACTCACTGACCTAAGAAACATCCTGGATCACATTAAAATCCCATCACATCCGAATTCTCTGGGAGGAATTTTTTCCTGACGGAAACCAAAACTGCTGATTCCTTGGCTTTTTGCCAGCGCTGCGATGTAACAGAGGAGAAACGTCTGGCACTTTGCCAAGACCGTGCACATGATTTTGGGAGGTCCACAAGTAGCCACCGGAGGTAGAAAAATATTACCGTTTATCTGCCAATAGTGGTGCCTTTCCTTCTTGACATTCACATGAAGATGTTGGAGAAATTCTGGTACTCTGAGATTTTCAGAAAATTAAAAGATAGTAGGTATATCCCTGGATAGCTCATGAAAGATTCCCAGGGGGCTACCACGGCAGCTCTTGTTCCACGTTTCCATTTAGCCGATTTTATGAAAGAGGAGGATGCATCATGCATGATGGAATATGTTCCACTGTATTCACCAATCCCATCAGATCCATAAATTAAATCACAGACTTCTATAACTTTATCGAGAGGAGAAATCTTGCAGAAAAATCTGATGATGCTTTCCTAAATTGAGTTAAAGCCCTCCATGCTGTTGCCCTTGGGTGACATATAAAACTGTGACCGAGGCCTTTGCGCAGCCCAAGGCATTTTTTCAAAAACAAAAGGATATTAATCTGCAGCCAAACTTGTTTGGGGATAGGCAGTCTTCTGAAATTTCTCAGCAATCTCAGTATGTTATAACTTTCCTCCTATAGACTGCATCAGAATCTAGAGTGGTACTGTCAGGCACTTGTAATATACTGCAGAATTTCGTATTAAAGGTGGATCTTTATCCATAATTTTTATAATAATTAGGAAAGTAATCTGAATCAAAAAGCCTTATATGTCAATATAAAATAGGATTCATTATAATTAGAGATGTAAAGGATTGATTAGATTTCATAAGGGTAAGATTTGAAAAAACATTAACTGTTGTGTTTCCACTTCCTTGTAATTTATGGAAAGTGCCCGAGCATTTGGAGGATTTTAAGAACCTGCTAGTTAAAGTAGCACATCTGATTTGAGTCTAAGGATGACAGCTTAAAGGTTTCCCTTCTCCCACAGGTAAAGAGCACTACAAATTAAATGTGAAGGGCCAGCTAACATCTCTGAGGGCCCGTGGTCATCGTGCGGGACTGTATCTTGTCCACTCTTGGCAAAGAAAATGCGGAGTTCCCATCTGGGCTGGAAACAGGCTGACTTCACTGGCATCTTGCCCATTTGAGTTGGTGTTAAGCAGCCCTTAATTGACAAAACAGAGACTTTCTCTTTAGAATTTTTTTTCCTCTCTAGTATGCTAAGCTTCACAAGGCTTTTGTGTGTCAGCATTTCTTCCCCTGCTAGTAGAGGAGATGGTCATAGAGATTATGGCGACTTGCAAGGCTCTTCTCAAGAGCACAACTGTCTCCTTAGTATTTTCTATTTAGTGAAAATAAGGTAATGATATTTTAAGTCCACATCCTTATCTCCTGTTTCATTAACATGATTTAATTGATTTGGATGGCTGCTGATGCCAGTTTATTTCAAACGAGGATTGGTCTGTCACCAAAGAAACCACTTAACTTCCAGATCTCCTTTCTCAATTGGATATTATGTTCTGCTGTATGTTATGCTCATGATAGGTTGTAGTCCGTGTATTTTGAATGCAATTTTGTAACACATTTTCAACTCTGTTCAAGTTTAGATTATCTAATCTAATCTACTTATCTAGACGCCCCTTGTATCTGTAAAACATATAGGCACTGCCAAATAGTGCCTATAAAATGTCCTAAACAATAGCTACCACGAATATCTCTCTGCAGAGATGCCAGCCTTTCTGTGTAGAGGGTGATTCTCTAGGCAAGTCACAAAGACAGGAAGAATCTGTGTTTTACAGAGACAGGAAAAACACTCTACTGATAAAAGGAGGTTGTACCAAGGTTGTTCAGACAACTGGAGTTAGTTTAGGGATGAAACACTTTTGTTCCAAAACCAACTCACTGGCTTCATTAGCTAATGTTGGGAAACTGGAGGTGGTCTTTTTTGAAAAAAGATGACAAATAAAGGAGTTGCAGACATTCTTTTCCCTCATAAATGTAGGATGTCTCTTTGTGAAACCTTCACTGATCCACAGCTGGATTGTGATAGCTCAAAGTACCTGGAGATTAGAAGGGGAGTGGATGGGGAGGAACGGCGCAGCACAGCACTAGCACTGAAATGGTCCAAGCCAAGTTCACCAAGTACTGGTCAGGGACCTCGTACATCTCTTCCTCAGAGCTCAGTAAGCCAGCTGCAATGGGGACAGATGAGCTCAAATGAAATGGAGATGAAAAGTTTGCTGAAATTGCCACAAATAAAGTAAAGAATGGTTCCTGGAGACACAAGCAGCTCCATCTGCAGCAGAGCTAATGAAACTTGGGTTTTTTTACAGCTTTGTGTCTTGTGGTTGGGTTCTCTGATGTAAGTACCAATTAAAACTTTTCCTGTGGTTGGGGCAGCCATAATAGCTGTCTTCTGTGTGAATTCTCCAGTGGGTGGAGAGCACGCTGCAACCTCGTGACCAGAGAAGGTCTGACTCGATTAGACCACTAATGACCTCTCTTTTCTTCTCAGCCACCTATTCCTACAAAATTGGATATTTAATTCCTGCTAACTTCTGTTATACTGGGTTGAAACCAGTTAAGTGGTTCAGAAGTTATTGGGAGGTAGATGAAAATGATGGGCAGACCGATGCGCACGGATCCCTGCATATGCACAAATGCAGCGTAATCTCATAGAGCTCACTCCACAGGGAACACCATATGCTGCAAATGTATGTATATAGACCTATGATATTATCTCCTGGGTAATGTTGGCTTTTGAGTTAAATAATAAAAGCTGAAACATGCCTTCTGTCAAGGTCATGTTTACTGAGATGACAGTGAGTACAGAAGAAGTTCTTTCGGCTTAAAAAGGGTCAGTACAGGCTAGTGGGCAGATCACTGTGTGCGACAAAGGAAACACGAAATCTAACTTTATGGGGTAATTTTGGAAAAGCAACATCAGCTACAACTACAACAGAAGAAAATAATGGTCCCTTCCATCCATATAATTAGCCTCTTCATTAATTTCACATCACGTTTTCATGGAGTGATACCCGTTCAGCTGAGGAATGCTCACCTTTTACAATGATGATGGCAATGACTGTTGATTGTTGGGTATCTCAACTGTGTGACCAGGGAGCAGCTCTTTCAGGTGACAGCACTTTCAGTTTTGGGAACTAGAAGTCACCTTCAAGAGAAAGTCCACAGCTCTAATGTATAGTTCTGTAAAATTTCAACAAATTTTCTTGACACTCAGTTCTTGGCACCGTAACAAGAGGACCAGTTCTCTGAGCTACTTAACCTCTATTTTTAGTAAACTTTAAGAGTGACAATAAGATAGGAAAGATGGTCTTACATTTGGCACTACCCTGCCTTCATTTCCTGACTTGGTTGCAGCCTTTCTGTGTGACTTAAAATCTTGTACCATTTTTCACCCTGTAAAATTCTTCACTGTCTAACAGAGTCATTGTAAACTACTACTCCTTTCTCTTTTTAGGTATACAGGTACTAAAGCACAAAAGTCTATATACATCCATATAAATATTAAGTTAACATTAGTACAGTTCTGGAGCTATGTAATAACTCACAGGTATAGGATAAACAACCGAATTCAGAAAAAAAGGCTAACTTCTTATAGACTACAGAAAACTATTTGCAGAATTCTTATTTGGTTTCATAATTTTAACAAAAGCAAAATAACAGAGTTCTTTTTTTTTTTCCCTCAAATTTTCCCCCAGCTCGAGACTTAAACACCAAACAGAACACTTTTGTAAGGGCAATTATTCCACATTGTGTCCAGTGATTATATTAATTAGAATGCATTGCTCCAGAACCGTTGGCCCAGGCTCATTGCAGTGGATTTTGGTGTAATAAGACTCTCAGAATAAGACCATTCCTGTGATCCAGTCAAAATGGTGATCCCATCTGCTTGCTGTCAGAGCTAGAACATAGACTAAAACCAGCTCTTCCCAGATGTCAGCAGAGAATTGCCATGTATTTGTGGATCTCATTCTTGAGAAATGTTATGCCAAGAACACCCCCACCTGGTCGAGGGAAGAAATGGAGGCAGAGCAGATTACCACATCTGAAATATATTGCACAAAACCCTATTATTCTGTGCTCATTTTTGGAAAACTGCTGTCCATGAATGTCAGTATGAATGAAATTCTACGTGTCATGGAGAGAGAAAAAAAAGTTATAAATGGTAATTTTTTACATTTTAGTGTTGTTCATTGAAAACTTGTGACACTATCCATGTGTTTTAGTTTGTAGTGTAAATACTCAATGCATCAGCAGTCAGGCATCTACAACACCAGCCTAAGCACAAACTAATTTCATTTGTTGATACTGAAGAACAACAGTTTTCTTAAATAATCCCAGCACTAGATACGCAATTCCTGTGATTATAGAAACTATACCATACCATACATGTTTATTATTGAATTCTTTACATAAAGCTGTTTATGTTGCCATTTTTGAATTTACAATGAAATCTTATTTTCCAGAGTCTAACAAAAAGCACAAGACACACAAACTGTTCCGATCCTCATTGAAATTCCTTGTGAGTTTTCCAGTGTGACTTTGGTGATGCTTGGACTGTGGCTTGGTCAGATCCCATTGGGAAGTTAAAGCCAACAGCCTATTACAGAATTCAAAGTGCTGAAAAAGCAGTGGAAATGAAGCATAAGACCAGACTTACAATCTCATACAGGATTCACGTAGTAATTTTTCTACCACTCCTTTCAAAAGAACTTTTAAGTTACAGCTGGGTAAAGCAGGCGTGTTTCTACCCTGTCTCCTGAGAAATGAACCCAGGCACATTCACTGAAATAATTTTGTGAATTTTAGCATGTTCTAACAAAAAAAAAAAAAAGTATATTTTTTTTTTCTTTAGCAAGAAGATTTGTACAGTGTTAAACACTCACAAAGAGCAGCCACCTACATACAGCCCTGCACAAAACACGACATCAACACTAACGTTTTTCCTGCAGTCACTCTCAACTTTCCAAGAAGAGCAGAAAAGAAAACCAAGAAGGCCTATTTTATTAACTGTAGACAATCAGCTTATAATCATCCCTAATTAGGCTTCCAACAAGATGTTTGGTTCCGGGCCAGAAGTTCTTAATTACTCTATATAGCCATCGATTTCAAGGGGAGTTTTATCTGAGTCAGGATTTTGAATGAGGTCATGAGGAGTGAGCCTCGAGGAAGCAAACGGAGCCTCACCCTTGCCCAGGTGTGTAGGTGAAGCTGCAAGGAGCTTCTCCAGTCTCTGTAATCTTTTTGGTCCCCTGTAGGGAAAAGGCTGTATTTTTAGTGTGGTACGACAGGAATTTAGAAGCATCCAGACAGGGTTAAATGTGCTTCAGAAAAGGAAAAGATCCCAGTAAAAACTAGAAAAAAAAAAAAAAGGGAAAAGAAATTCACAGTAAAGTTCAGGAACAGCAAAGCTTTAGAAATATGAAATGAGGGTTTGAACTTGACACTGGGTTTCTGTGAATAAAAAAAAATGCAGCTTGCGGCAGGAGACTGGGAGGAAAATGTGAGCAGGATGTGAAGAGCGGTGTCGGAGAGGAGCTGAGCCTGGATGGGGACTCAGAGGTCAAACCAGCCGCCTGGGAGGGGGCTTTGGGAGGTCTCTGGCCAAACGTCCTGCTCAGGCACAAAAAATAAACTTGGCCTGAGAACTGGTGAGTCTGTAAAAGTGCAGAGAATGGAATGAGAAAAAGGAATGACTTTACAGAGAAAATGGGGTGACGTGTTGTTGCGGGAAGATGAGGACTGAGATGAGGCACAAGGCACAACCCCTCCCTGCCAAATTTAAAGCCCCATGGCATGTGGGTAATTGGATTACTTAAAGTAAATCACCTCTGTAATGTGAACAAAATCATATACTTTTCTCAAGTGATGTATTAGTTTTCTGAAACAGCTGAAGAATTTTGGACAAAATTTTCTATGCACATGCACAGAATTCCACGTGAAGCAGATGCTTGGCTGAGAAAATAATAGCCCAGAAATAGGGGAAATTCTAAACAACTTTAGATTCCTGTACTCAGCAATGCCTTTAAACTTAATAAGATACAGGCTCCTCTCTAAGGGACCCTCTAATTTAAAATATGAATTGAAAGATTTAGCAGACTGTGTGCATGTAACAGTAGGTAGATGATGAAGTCCAGTAAATGCAATTGTAGAAATCAATAGGTCTGTATTGGCTTTGTAATTACTTTCCTATTAAATCTAAATTAGCTTAGGTATATTTCAGGCATTTGTTATAATTTAAAGGATTGACAATAATTCTTATCTTATTGAAAAAAAGATTACTCCTTATTGGAAAGGCCATAAAGCAAACGTGAAAATCTTTATCCATGGATCTTGTCTCACATCCCATGGTGTCATCCATAAAAGAACTCATGGACTGCTCACTGATACTGCGCAGAACTGAGGACTATTAAAAGTAGTAGGTATTGATCATTTTCTGTCCTGACACACCCTGACACATGTTTTAATGTTGGCATTGCTCTTGGATCATGCCTCACTCCTTTAGGACATGTCAGTTCAGCACCCAGCTGACCTATCCGGCATTCCTGGCATACCTTCAGTCAAGCCCCATGAGCTGATATCCATAAAAAGCCACTTTAGCTGACAGAAAGGGTACAATACCCTTGTTTTAAATGCCTCCTTTTAAAAATCCGCATTGTAAACCTTATTTTTGCCTGGGCCACCCAGCTCTGTTGTTCATTTGTGCTGCAAGGAGCAACTTGCACCTTTCCCCTCAAGCCGTTATCAGACAGACTGAGGGGAGAGAAGGCAGCGGCTAAATCACTCAGAAACCAAATGTTAACTCTCACAAATCACCTGTGGGGGGAAGAGTCTGTCTTTGCACATGTCCCTCTTCTGTATTCTGGGCATGCTACAGCTCCTCTCCTATGCAGCCCAGGCAGTTTTCCCAGGATTATGTGCTTTACATTCTGCATAGGTCTATGTGGATCCATACCTCTCAGCTGGAGTGATTTTTACAGATTTACTATACAAGCCAGAGGCGAGGGTGGGATTTGAATTTCTTTCTTACTGAAATGTGATTCACAGCAGAGTCTCAAGGGCAGAACATCCCCCAGCTGCTACAGGCTTAAACTCCTGGGAAAATCATACCTCTCCAAAGCGGAAGGTCCTTCCCAAGGCATAATCCCTGCCTAAGACTTTTTAAAGGAGCTAAAGAAAACTGAGGGCTCTGACCCGTGATCACGGTATTGAATATTAATGAGTTACCATCCATCAGCTGAACCACAGCACCTCACTGCATACTTCACCGCAGCCCATTGCCACCGCCAAGTATAACATAAGAGTATTACCTTCTTCACTGAGGTCTGGTGTGACTCGTTTTATCTACATTTGCTACAAACTAAAAGCACACACACAGAGCCAGCTACTGCTGCTCAGCTGACACGTGGAAACGCATGAAACTACGGTCACAGGGGATACAGGGAAATCAGTAGTCAGGTTCATCAAAGTTGCTCATGCACTTCTGAAATGCCATGTCAAATGTCAGTACAGTAGAAAAAAGCACTAGCAAATATCTCCTGACTTAAAAAAAAGACATCCTTCAACTGCCAGGAGAGCAGCTACAGTGATATGCTGAGCACTACCTTGACTTTGTCTATACAGTGTCTCTGTTCCTAAACCCTTCCTCCACCCTAGGAGCTTGTACCTCACCCCAAAAGAGCTTGTTTCTCACCAGAACTCCTTTGTATGGCTCCCATTCTCTTCACAAGAGGATGAAGAGATCGTTTGCAGACCAGTGCAGCCCCATCTCAGTAAGACATCTCAATCTGGTTCTCTCCTATTCAGTATGCAGCACAGCTTAGCTTTTAAATATTTTTTTTTTAAGTTTATCCACACAAACAAGCCTTGTAGGTTGTTGAGAAAAGTGGCCTTTCTGGATTTTGGATGTGGTTTTGTTTTCTTGGGTTTTCTTTTTGCTACTGCAGAAAATGGCCCAAGGAGTCTACGCACAAGAAATGTTTTGCTTTTAGATAATACCAGCCACTTGAGGCGGGGTGTAAGAACACTAGTAGGCAATTGGTATTTTCAGTGATCTCAGGAGGCAGAAGCCACTGAACACTCTTAAAATGGTACTGCTGAGGAAATGAGGTAAATACACTATGCTACAGTGACCATCGAAAGCTTATGAACACAAATGCTAGGACAGAAGTTTCTATGGGCCACCAGGCGTTGCAGTGTAAGACACGCTGGATCGTTGCTTTCAAAATTCCTTCCCTGAAATATATGCTTTAAGTGCGGCACTTCAACATGACTTAGAGATGTTTATATTTGTTCCTGTTTTGACATTGTGCAATTTATTTAATGCAGTTCAGCCTCAGTATTCTAAGGGAATTGAGTATTCTTACGGGCCTGCACTCAGGAGAGATAAAATCTCATTTTGAACTTAATTCAAACTAGCAACATGCAAATACCACAGTACAGTGCATGTGTGTCTGTGACGGCTGTGCATCTAGACCTCCTCTGCAATAACCCCCAAAATTTCCTTTGGTGGGGTTAGTTTGCGCTGAGACAATTCGCGATGTAGAAATCTTTTTGCAAAGCTTTTTTGGACTAGATGACCTTTAAAGGTCCCTTCCAACCCAACACATTCTATGAAATCCATTATCCCTACTTTCTCTAAAAAATTATTAAAAAAAAAATCATATTCCATTACTATATATGCATTCCTAGCATTCTGACAACCTTACTGACAGTTTCACATGAAAATTAATTTTCCAATAGCTTCTAAATAGACATTCTAAGGTGGGATTTCAAAAAGCATGCCATTAAGTGAATTTTGCACTAACCAAAGTCACCGGAAAAAGAGTAAGTAAAAAGAAAAGAGTTATGGCAAAGCTAGCGGATTTTCAGAACAACAACAAAAAAATCAATCCAAAGAATCACTAACCAAGAACTCCTTTGCCATTGTTACTGCAAAATGACTTCACTAAGTGAGACAGGTCCACTCTGTTTTGACACGAAATATTGAGAGGTTAATGACAACGTGAAAAATACATTTCCTTCTTTTTGTACCATTTAAATTCCAGTTCTGTTACCACACCATACTAATGATATGCAGGAGTAATATCTATTGAAAACATGATTTAATTTTATTTCCAGAACTCAAGCCCTCTGAGAACTTTATCCCTTTCCATTTAAGACAGTTCAAGATCTTATATGAAGGCATGACTTTTGCAAATAGCCTTCATTTTTCGTACATTGCTATGTCAAGGGAGTTTTTGCAGCCCCACTTTCTGTCCCCAGCTCATGCCTGTTTCTTGGATCCATGGATCCCAGGAGCATGAAGGAGCCCTGCAATAGTCACGCGATGGTCACGCCTGACAGGCAGTTTTGAGAACGTGTCTCTAGTGGCTGCTTCTAGGCAGAAACACTGACCGTGCCCACAGCACATGGTGTCATGCCCACCGCCCTTACATCTTGTTAGGCATGTCTAACTCCCTCTGCGAACTACATGTGGAATAGAAATGCATGGTTTTTCTGAGACCAGAGGACCTAAAATCCTATGCCCCTTTTTTTTTTTTTCTCTTTCTCTTTGGCACTAGAGGGTGTCTATACTTAGAAATTAAACCATGCCAAAGCCTGTTCCTTGGGCTCCCAGGTCAACCAGCGTGAGCTGACCATGTCCACGTGTCTGAGCTCTTAGAATTGTAGAATCATAGAATTGCTCAGGTTGGAAGATCATCTAGTCTGACCCCCCTGCCATGAGCAGGGACATCTTCAACTGGACCACGTTGCTCAGAGCCCCATCCAACCTGACCTTGAATGTTTCCAGGGATGGGGCACCTATTACCTCTCTGGGCAACCTGTGCCAGTGTTTCACCACGCTCACTTTAAAAAATTTCTTCCTTGTATCTAGTCTGAATCTACCTTTTTTTAGTTTAAAACTATTACCTCTCGTCCTATGGCAACATGTTCTTTCATTTAGTTGGCTGCAATCATGTCCAGCTTTTCATCCACCTGTACCCCTAAGTCCTTCTCCTCAGGGCTGCTCTCAATTCCTTCATCCCCCAGTCTGTATTGATACGGGAGTTTGCCCCGACCCACATGTGGGACCTTGCACTTGACCTTATTGAACTTCATACAGGTCTCATGGGCCCACTTCTTGAGCTTCTTCAGGTCCCTCTGGATGGCATCCCGTCCCTCAGGCATGTCAACCGCAGCACTCAGCTCGATATCATCGGCAAACTTGCTGAGGGTGCACTTGATCTCACTGTCTATGTCGTTGATGAAGATACTAAACAGTACTGGTCCCAGCACAGACCCCTGAGGGACGCCACTTGTCATCACTCTTGGTGCTTCCAAAACAGGTCGCCTGTGTTCAAACTGCAACTGGGACAAGCTGTTCTTGCAGAATCGTTTGGAAGATGCCTCCAACAGGTCTAACAGTACAGATGACTGAACGTCAGTGTACAGATACAGCTCCTGACACATTACTGGTATATGCCTAACAGATCATTTTGAAGTTTATTATCTACTTGAAAGATAGCGATAAACTAGCACATTGGTGTTTATCTGTAATACAGCTATGGTAAATGTCTTCATCTGCAAAGGAGCTGAGAGACAAGAAAAAGGCCTAAACTGGTTACCAAGACGGAGGTTAGCATTTCTGCAACTACAACTTCTCCATAACACTGAGCTTTGATTCTCCAAGGTTGAGAGATTATATCTATTTTTTAATTAAGATTCCCAAGATAAACATAAAGTTGCCAAGTTGTTAGTGTTAAACATCAGGTACGAAGGGAAATTGCGTGCCCTAGGAAAAAAGAAGATGATGTGTGGCAGAGTGGGTTTTTCTTTTTTTAAATATATGAGCATGATAAAAGTCTTAGTAAAAAATGTAAAGCGGAAAATAATAAATGTAAAGAGGGAAACTACATGGATCACGTAGTGAGGACATGCCAGTCATTTCTCAGCTATGCCTGCTCAGAAAGGGACCATTTGCAGTAGGTTTAGAGATTTAAAAGTTGCCCCCTCCTTCCCTTGAGGGAAGTTATGTGCAGCTTTTCACAGTCTGCAATGTCAGAGATCCCACAGAGGGCTGGAGGCTGCGGGCGCATGTCAGCGAGTCCCCGGAGCCCTGTCGCTGATGGGAAAAAGATCAGTGCGGCTTGCAAAGACACGGAGCAACACGATAGGGAAGATAACTCAGCGGAGCGTCTACCCCAAAAATGACTTTTTACTAAATTGCCGGCGTGTTGGCCTGACAGCCCCCCGGTTCACTGGGATTAACATCAAGGCTCCAGCGCGGGAATGGTTCCAGAGTGACCGGCGAGAGAGACAATAGACAAAGGCGGGCTCTTTCATCTCGGGGCTGCTGGAGCAGAGCCCTGACAGGTGATGGATGAGCAGAAACCGACACGGCTTCCCCGCGTGCTCCCCAACACTGTGCAGTTTATGGCCCGACACACTGCGCCCATTATCCCGGCCCCCGGCTCCCCCCAGCCCTCCTCTCCCCGCGGCCACCCCACCGCCCCCTCGCCCAGCCATGATGGGGGAGGCGGCTGGACCATATGGAGGGGACAGACAGACACCTACTGAGTGCCACGGCCAGGCAGGGAGCGGGCAGGCAGGGGGTGTACGTGCGTGGGTGGCATGGATGGGTGAGTGTTGTGCTGCTGCATGCATTGCTATTTATCGCATCGCTGTGCGTGCGTGGCATTGCTCTGTGTGTGTGACATCGCTGTCTGGGCACCACATTGCTCTCCAAGTGTGTGACATCGTTGTCTGGGTACCACATTGCTCCCTGTGTGTGTGGCGAGGGGACCCCAGCCCGCAGACCTTTCAGTGATCCCTGTTCCTGAGTCTTTGCTGCCATCACCCCCATCACGCCTTTAGCCACCTAAAGAAATAAACGCCCTATTCAGTCCTCTATCACTTTAGGTACTCTATGTTTTGCGGTCATAATTGCCATCAGATGTGACCATTGCACAAACGTTATGGAATATATCCCTCGAGGTTCCCGGAGGGAAACATTTAGAGAGGAACAGGAGCACAAGAGCTGGATTCCTCCAGCTCCATCCTTCACCGGACAGCTGAAATCAGCCCTTCACAAGTCTCAGCCCGGGAGGATTTTAGCCTGTGCACACTGTGCTTGTCCAAAAAGATAAAAAACTATCATCTGACCTGCTTGGCAGGTCAAGACTTTTCAGTCTAGTTGCTTCTACATGAGGAATTACCCATTAGGCACCTTTACAGCAGCTTGTTTAGCTCTCCAGTGACACAAACATCTAACTCTGTGATTCAATCACTTCCCTCAAAATTGTCTAAAGTCTAAGATGTACTAAAGTATCTAAAGTCCTCTTGGATATGTGCTTCAAACTCATACTTACTAACTAAGAAAAAAGTTAAGATTTAAAACTTCTGGTGGCACAGCAGTAGTGCCACTTTGTAAGCTAAAAAAAGATCTCTGATTAGAAAGCAGAAAATTCCCTGCAGTTCAACCTGGATTTTTTCACTCACTTTCTATTATATTTCAGATAATGAGACAAGAAGGATCATGAAGGATTAAGTACAAATATTATAAACGAGATAATAGTATAATTAATCGGGCTTGGGAGGGGATAAGGACTGAATGAAAAATGAGTGATCTTACTTAATGGAGGGTTATGTGTACGATATTTAGAATATTTATATCTGTCATCATTAACACAGGCATAGAAATATCACATCCATGGCCTTTTTTATGCATCAGCATAAGAGTGTGCCTTCCCTGCAAACGCAGTTATTGAGCACAGCTAATTTTGGGGTTTTTTTTGTGCTTCAGGGATAAATCACAGAGAGGACTAAATGTTTTGTCTTTGATGTGCACATACAGTGGAGTCATTTCACCTGTAGATGGTGATTCAGAGACACAAAAAGAAGCTTGGGGAAGCAACAAGAAACCATCTGAGCTTGTTCCTGATAGACCTTGATTGATGTTCCTGCTGTTCCCTATGTTACTAGTCAATACACAAAAACTAATACTTCAGCTAAACACAGAAAAACTGATTAATATAGAGGCCTTTGAGTCCACAGTGTTATACAGCTGACAGTATTATAAATTCAGACCTCAGGTGAGCAATGAAGAATGCATGCCATTAAGCTGAATAATAATACTATGACGTTGAACAAGAAAGCATTAATGTAAATGATAGCTAGATGGACTGGAAAAGCAACAAGGTAGAACGTTGAGGTCAACTGCTGTGGCTTTTAAAGGTAAAAAGGTAAACCTGATTATCGGCTTTCGGATTGTTTTGCTTCTTAAGACTGGCAATTTCCTGACCTCACAAAACACACGGACCTGTTCTTACTAATTTTGTGAAGCACTTCATATTGCTGATGAACAGATTTGATTTAGATTTTGTCAGCACATAAACAGGCCACCTAAAAAGCAGTGCAGTAAAGCCATTTTAGGCAGTGATGGTACTATTCTAAATGACAAAAAATGGGATTTGATACAATGTTAGAGAGACCTTCAAAAAATCCAAGCTCTGGTTGCCATTGCGTACCAAATGTTGCCCTTCTCATTGAATAATCCAGCTGCAAGCCATATGGATTTATCTAAAAAACAAAATACCCCAATTCCTTTATTTCTGTAACTTGGAATAGGTGACTTCAGATTGCCAGTAAGGTTTGTGCCCATTCTCAAACCATTGCTGGCATTTCCACCGTGCTGTTAGATGAGTTTGGTTGATGCGAATACTCTCTTCTGCTCAGTTTAAGGCATGAACTGGTGGTATTTATGAAAATTTTTCTGTGATACTTTGCAGAAAGCGGGAATAGTTCTAATCTAATTAAAAAATGATTTAAACATTTTGTATTTTACCATCATTACCGAATCAAGATCATTTAGAGACCCAGGCAAAGTTCTCTAACTGTCACCTCAGAGGTTCCCTCCCCCACCCTCCTTTAACTTGCTCACTTTCCGGTGCTGTGATTTCTGCATTGCTGAGACCAGCTTTAATGATGCTGTAGGGGTGGTGGAGCACAATTGTTTGCAAGCACGTAAGTTTGGCTTTGAAATCACAGGTGATCTTGGTATTTCCAGCAGGCGGAACTTCCACTTGTGTAAAGCTGCTGGACTCAGTCCAGAGAATTTGGCCTGGATGAGTGAATACAGCTGAACAGAAACCCTGGGAATACTTCTCTTCACTATGACTCAGAGAGGCACCGCTGGGCATAGTCAAAATCTACAATTAAAATTAAAAACCTGCTTGCTTTGTCATGCATGTGTTTCTGATGATTTTAATGAAGCTATTCACAGAGGGGAACTGTGCAACATTTATCCCATTTTCTGAGGAACACTACTGTATAATATAACATTGTGCCATTAATGTTCGGCTATCTTGCACTGATAAAAAGTTATCTGTGTCACAATATTTATTTTAAATTGCCCTGATAACATGTTTCCATTCAGTATCTGATCTTTCTATACACAGTCCCTGTCCATGTGTTGAAACTTTAACTCACCTGTTCCCTAGTGTTCTTACTATCGAAAAACATTGCTATGAGCAATTTTCTATACACATATATTAATTTTGGATTACTGAGATTGCCTAATGAGATTGTAATTCTCTGTTAAATATTTCTGACAGAGGAGATCCAGAACAGAATTTGGAAAACATCTTTATCTCATGATGAAACCAACTTTGTTTTTGTCAGAAATATTCCCAAGAAACCTTCTGCACGAAATTATCCTGCATAATGCTAATAAAGCAGAATTAGTTCAGGTTGCTGCTGACAACAAATAATT
Organism: Dromas ardeola; assembly: GCA_013398915.1. Classification (NCBI taxonomy): domain Eukaryota; kingdom Metazoa; phylum Chordata; class Aves; order Charadriiformes; family Dromadidae; genus Dromas; species Dromas ardeola. Next base: position 129,431 of record VYZM01020056.1, read on the forward strand.
CTCAATTGTTTCACCCTATCGGGCTCACACACTTGGAAATTATTACAAGCAAATGTTAGAAACAAGAAAATGAATATGGAAAAAAGTGGAGAGAGAATTTTCTTTCCTCCAATTACTCTTGGCACCTTGGGATGATCGTCCTTAACTGGACCCCAGCTCAGTCACCTGGGTGAAATTGCCTCCAATGGAGCACCTCTCAACACACAGGTAAAAATTCGGTCTAGTTTTCTATCAGTTCTAATTTTTACAGCACTTCTCTATTATGTTTTATTAGTCAACAGTGGAACAGTAAGGTTTTAAAAGGGAAGATTATTTTTCTGAAATTATTTTTGATGTAAGATGTTGCACACCAGTGAGCTTTAATAACTGATGTTTGCAGGCAGGAGTTCAGTTGGGTGGGGGGAAGGTGGGCTTTGCAAGTTTTTGGTTTGGTTTTCTGAGAGGCTTTTT